>JARQOC010000006.1:329032149-329476042 GCA_033576535.1 Allobates femoralis
GAAGGTAGAGTAGAGCGCTCCTTCTTTTATCATTGCATTAAACTGTATCAGCGTCTGTGATGCCGATAAAGTTGTAAGTGTAATGCTATGGAGGGGGGCACTAGCACCGAGCTCCTTGACTCATGGGATCCATAGCATCAAGTGGTCTTCCGCCATTGGCAGTGCGTCACTGCTGGCAGCCACTTATCCTACCCCTACTTCGATAACATGTAAGTTCAGCCAAGACAAACATAACTGGTAAAGGTGGTATTGACTATTTTAGTAGTTGTCACCACACTATGCCTAGCAAGGAAGGTTCACCACCCTCCTCTGCTGAGTCTATCTGTCAAGCAGTCGCTGCCAGCAGATAAACCTGTCCTTATGTCTTAGTAAATAGCATAGCAAATGGTCTGGGAGTCCATTCCACCTGACACTTTGTGTACTTTACTGTGTATTGGTTGTTTGGAGACTATCATAGCATGCATCCCGCTTTCACAATCCTCGGAATCATAAATGCGGGATAGAGATGTAACTGGTGGTTTTACAACATGGCTATTGCTGTAAAAAGTTCAGTGAATGTAAACAAATGCTCAGACATCGTGCAGAGTGGCTCTCGATATCTCAGATCCAGTAGCTTAATCTTTAGTCTTGTACAACCCCATTACCCCCAGTACTTCCAATATTGAGCTCTGCTGGACACCCATAAAAAGGAGCTCTATAAGTGAGCCCATATAGGGGCGCCCTTTTGCTTTGTACCTCTGCCCTTTTGACATTGCTAATGGTTGAATATTGCAAGTGCTCAAGTACGGGCATATATTTAAGGTCATAGTTTGGAATCTTTTCAAACTATGTGAACTACAGGCATACTTGGGGTTAAGGGGTTAGTTAGTACTATCCAGGTGAATCTGTGTGCCAAAGTGACAAGTATACAGTTAGCCTCAATGCTGCCTTTAGCCTGTGGGCTTGCCTTTTCTCAGGCCATACTCCCCTTGATTTTCTTATGATTTTTTTTTTTATAAAAGAAGACCCTCTAACTAAATTAACTTAACCTTTAAACACAATATATTATCAATCTGAACATCGATGTCAGGGATTTACAAATGCCTGTTAGTTTCCTCGACAGATGATGTCTTTAATAACAAAGGATCTGTGATGTTGAATTACTCCTACTCTTATTCAACTACCCCCAGAAACAAAAATGTTTTATTAAGGTCACACTGGCAATATTCTGATTACTTCTTATATTTTGGTAGTAGTAGTAGTAATCGCCAGACTAGATGCCCTTTAGAATCATATGTTTAAATTAAATATCAATAATTATCTATTTCAATTATTGGAAAACCCTTTCAATATTAATCTTTTTTTTACTTTCGTATATATCCATTTTCACCACGTTTGATATATTGTAAGCATAGAAAGTAAACCCGTAACATACTGGACTTTCCCCTATGCGGCACTACTGTATTGCTCGGTCTATTTTAGACTGAAATGTTTTGATCACTCATCATTTGGACGAAATGGCAGAATATTTGGGGAATCTGGAAGGACAGGTTATACTGAATGTTGATTTTTGTCAACTCTAAATTGCGAACAGTTTTATGTGACAAGAAAGTTTAGGTTGAACTCTGAAAACATGACCACAAAAGGTGCAATGATTGACATCAAAGCACGAAAATGATTGTTATAGGATAAATAGTAGACAGATTGTTTATGATAATCTTAGTGGCTACAGTTGTGTGAAAGGGGACTATCTAAATAGCGTTTTTCCACTTTCAGGAAGGTGGACACCAAAACGCTGTAAAAGAACAAAAACACCTAAAATCGCACTACCTGGGTCCATCACCTGCTGCAGCATTGACAACACATTAACAGGTTTCATCACTACTGTAGTCAATCACTGAGTTTAGCGGCTGTACCAAGGAAAACGGAATGAGTGGCTGAGCTCAGTGATTGACTGCAGCATTGATGTGATGGACTGTACTGCTGATGTGTCATCAGCCAAAACACAGAGACTCAAGTAGTGGTATGGGGCTGGAGCTGGACCCTGGGAGTACCTGCTTTATCTGTTACTTTTATTTATTGTACTCACTTACAAAGCACTATTAATTATACACTGGTTTAAAAACATGATCCTCACTGTCCTCATAATCTAAATTTCCTATCAGTGTGTGTTTGGTGTATGGATAGGAACTGGAACATCAGGAGGAAACCCACACAAATACAGGAAGAACTTACATCTTTTGTAGATGTTGTCCTTGGTGGGATTTGAACCCAGGATCCCACCACTGTGAGACTGCAGGGCTAACCACTGAGCCTCCATACATATGGCATTAAGATGATATATACATGAATGAAACCTCAATTAAATAACAAGCATGCTTGGACATTTAAAGAGCAGGATAAGCAGTTGCCAGATTCTTCTGGCGCCACTCATCTTGCAGGAAAAGCAAAATCTTATTCAGAAGTAAATACAATCTATCTAGGGTACCAACCTGTTATTGAGACTGCTTCCTTTACAAGTGGCAGTAAACCAATAATAAGGTGCAAGGTTCAAATCTCCTGCTCCATAAGCCTAGCAACAGAATACAGTCTGCTTTTTATCTTGCTCACGTATAGGGTGTCATAAATGAGGCAAGAAGGACGGACACTAAAAATCAAAATATGCTGCACTTCCATTATCACATTAGTTGTAGTAATTCAGTTATGGCTTGTAGTAACACATACATTATATTATATTTCCTGTATTATAGAGGACTTGCCACTTCCCATTAATACCACTGTCAAACATCTATTATGAGAGAACTGGCTGTTACCAAAAGCATGAAGCAGGCCAAGCCCCCACCATGCCTCCTGTTCACGAACGGTGATGAAGCAAGTATTATCAGGGGGCTGGGTATGACCACCAGCATTATTAGGGTATATGCGCACTGGCCGGCGGGTTGGTCGGCGGCGGCTGGGCGGACCCGCCAGGAAGCTCCGGAGCCGTCCACCGGCTTCCTGGCGGGTATGTGCGGCGGGTGACGGGCGGGTGCCGGGCGGGTGGCTAGCGGGTTAGCGCCGGCGGTGTTGCGGCGGCTGGAAGCAGTACATGATTCTGCTTGCAGCCGCTGCAGAACCGGACGGATTATAGAACATGCTCATTCTTTGCTACGGATGAGCATGTGTAAACCGCCGGTGTGTGCACACCGGGTGTCGGTTTACATAGGTTTTAATGTTAATCCAAACGCCGGTTTGGATTAACATAAATTTACATGAAATTTATGTAAACCGACCGGCGGTTTACACACCTAATCCGACCCTAACCCGGCCAGTGCGCACATACCCTAAAGGTCAAACCAAAACCAAACCCACTGTCCTTACTGCAGTGGAGCAGCTATTATCAGGGCCTGGTTATTACGATTGCAGCTGTCATGAGGCCAGGGTACTCGACTCTCCAGGACTCAAAAGTCCAGGGGTTGTCACAGGGACCTTCCCTGGAAGTCGTGGCCATGACCGGTAGTTGAAAAAGGGGAGATTTAAAGGGGAAATGACACTATCTGAGGCTTCATGTCAGATTGGGCCAGCGCTGCTTGTAGTGGTTCCCAGGGGATAGGTGTTGTGGCAGCTTGATGGAGCACTCCCCTCAGATGGAGCATGCCCCTGGGATATAGTAAAGGTGGAGTAGTGGATGATGGTGGTAGTAGTCATTGATGCAAAGAGGAGGAAAGAGTAGACAGACACAGGGATTGCAGTTCTTACAGGTCACCTTTACTTGCAGCTTAGTGCAGAGACAACCCAGCCAGGATACTGTATTCTCCAAGGTTGCAGCTTAGCCAGATCACAGGTAGTCAGGGTTCTCTTTGCTGAGACACAGAGCATAAGGCTTGTTGACCTTTGCTGTCTGACACTCTGTTACTCCTTTCCTCTGTAGTGTCCTAGTTGTTACAAGTCCTAGAACCAGTGACTACTGGTCCTGCAAGCGACTGCCTTGCAAGTCCTCTTAATCCTCTGAAGTTCCTTTGCCTGGGAGAGTCCATCTTGGCGGCCACTGCACGTGAAGTTCAGTGACCTCCAGTTTCTCGGCTGATCCTGAAGATTTCCAGATCGAATTGGGGCCGGTTCCCCTGTGCAGCATCTTCCTCTGCCCATCCATCCAGCCAGCTGCAGATTCGGGCTCTTAGGCCCAGAGATGAACAGCCAACACTATTGCACGAGTCCTGCTTTGTCTCCAGCTGCCTGAGTTCCCTGTAACTCACTCCATCTTGGTCTGATGTTGCTCTTCCTTTCTCTCCACCTTCTAACTTAACTCCTCCTCCAGCCAGCAGATGGGGACTGCTCTATCAACAAGCCTCTTCCACTCAGCATCTCCCTGGCCTGGGATTTGGATAGTATTGGGTGCATGTTTATGTATCTCAGCAGAGCTTCCCTATCTTACCTGAGAGCATGATCCTACACAGATACAATGGGTGCAGTACCACTGTGGTGACCGAACCGCTGGGGCACCACACTAACAGCATGAAGCAGGCCAAAACCACTGTTCTCGGACTGTGGTGAAGAAACTATTATTAGTGGGCTTGCTGTAACCACTAGCATGGAGTAGGCAAAGCCTCCACCATGACCTCTGTTTCTGCACTGCAGTGGAGCAGCTATTATCAGGGCCTGGCTGTTACCAAAAGCATGAAGCATTTTAAGACCCCTGTTCTTGGACTTTGGTGAAGCATCTATTATCAGTGGGCTGCCTGTAAATACCAGCATGGAGCAGGTCAAGCCCCCACCACGCCTTTTGTTCTCAGACTGTGGAGGAGCAGATATTTTCAGGGAGCTGTCTGTTGCTAACAGCATGAATCAGGTCACACTCCCTCATGTGTGTTGTAATGTCCTGTAGAGAAGAATAATGCAGAAAGAGCAACTCCAGCATCACACTGAATTACAGGTAGTGTGAGGATATGAAACAGCATTATCCATCTCATCTTTACAATTTGTGAGGTCAAGGCCAGTAGAAGAATTTTTACTCTTGAGTACCCCTTTAAATCCCTATATGTATGAATCTATTATTATTATTATCATTGTTATTATATTCATTAGCCTTCAACTTGATCTCAAGCTATGGCAACTTGATGGATAAACGTTCTGTAGGAAGATCGATCTAACGTGAGCCTAAATAGGTCCACCCATGAATCTGCTTCCCTTAAACCATAATATCATGTGGAAAAAGGAAACAAAAAGTAACAATATTTCAGAAAACCATCCTCACACGTGTTAACAAGCAAAGCATGGTTGATTGGCCAACAATATATTTGTTTTCCCACCAAGTTTGGCCAATTTTATGCAGAATATAAACCTTGGTATAGTATATTGAAGGCGTATGAGGCTTCCCTACAGTTTTATGTGTAATCTTGTAATAAGTGTCATTTTTACTTCAGATATCATAAAAAAGAAGTTGAAAATCCCAATACTTATGGCTATGGCTAATTGTTTTATTTTTATGAGACTATTCTTTTTAGTATGAATAAGAGATAATTGGGGATTACCATATCCAAGTTTCTCATTAAATATAGAAGTTACATACAGTATAGTTTAAAGCCAAAATGGCAAAATAAAGCATAATGACAGTCGAACATAACATATGCTGTATATCTAGATAGGCAATATGGCCTCAGCCAATTACAAACTGCATAGGAAGCTTCGGAGAGGACAAACGCTGCCTTGTGCTCTCCCACAGCTTCCCGCCCTCCTTTAATTTGTAATTTTGTAAGTAGAGAAATAGAAACCTGTTGGATGTCCTCTGAAAAAAAAAAATCCAAAAACACAAACATTATAATAAACTCTAAGTTTTAACAACATTTTTGTAACCTTAACTAGGCTTACGGTTAGCAGCAGGGTGAAGGTTAGAGATATGACTAGGGTTAGGTCTAGGACTAGGGAAAGGAATAGGGTAAAGTTTATGCCTAGGATTAGGGATAATAAAAAAATTAGCTGCATATGAAAAGCTATAACATGAAAACAATAAATATAGGAATTAGTAACTGCAATACTGCTATTGACACTGTTTAAAAATTAGATACTTGGTGCACAAATTGACCAATTCATGAGAGCCCAACTGCCAGCAACAAGGCATATCTCTTTGTTGGGACTCTACCCTAATATCATGTCTCTCTCAGGCTAAAAGCCTACAATTTTATGGGCAAGTAGGATCCAGCTTTAATTGAAGATACCTTGGGTTCATGGGAAGAATGCTCAGTCAGTGAGGACAGTACTACAAATGTAAAAAATTGACCAGCACCTTAACAAGTGTGAACAGGTACAAGACTAGAATTCAATACAATCAAGTAAATTAGCTGCACACTGGCGTATCGCTTTGTTGGGGCCTTGACCTAATATCATATCGCTCCCAGGCTAAAAGCCTACAGTTTTATGGGCAGGTAGGACCCAGCTTTAAGTGAAAATGCCTTATACTGATGGGAGAAGGTTAGGGTTAAGGCTTGGACTAAGACAAGGAATAGGAAAAAGGTTATGACTAGAATTAGGTATACGGTTATGTTTAGAACTAGGGCAGACCAATTAAAGTGTGGTCTGAAGGCCACATTTAGCACTGTGGTTTTTCCTGTCTAGCCTGTGGACTGAGGGCAGACAAAGGGCTGAAAACAATGACCCTTGGCTGCACCATGCGGCCTCCCTCTCTTGCCTGGTGTCCTGATCTCAGGATTGCAAATTGAAGTTCCTTTTCTAACATTCAGAGTGTGCGACTGAGACTGCAAACATGATGATGTCACTACTACATTGCCTTAGTACAGAGCCTCAGTGCACACAGAAAAAAGACTTGAGCAGAACACTGGGGAAAGGGAGAGAAGTGACTATTTTTTAACATGAGAATATGTATGGGCTCATACTGCATATAGAGGGGTCTGTGTGGGGACTCATACTCTATATATGAGGTATGTGGGGACTCATACTCTTTATGGGAGCTGTCTTTGAGTTCATACTGTATATTAAGGGTCTGTGTGTAGGTTCATACAGTATATAGGGGAGTGTGTGGGGGCTTATAGTGTTTATAGGGGGCTGTGTGGGATATCAGACTGTATATAGGGGCTGTATGGGTTCTCATATTGTACATAGGGGGGCTGTGAGGACCATCATACTGTATAAATGGGGGCTGTGAGTACCATCAAACTGCATGGAGGGCTGCAGGGGAACTATTACTGTGTATACGTGGCCTGTGAGGACCATCATATCATGTATGGGGCACTGTGAAAACAGTTATACTACGGTAGGTGTCTTCAATATAATGCAATATCATGCAAATATCATGCAAATATCGCAATGACAAAAATGATAGCTATCAGCGCCATATATAGATTTACAGTACCAGTCAAAACATTTGGACACTTCTGTTCATAAAGTGGTATTTTTTTGTTCTTATTGAAACATGTACATTGTACATTTAGACAGAAAGTAACAAAATCACAAAGTAACAAAAGTAAACAAACCAAAATATTTATTAAACCTTAGATTCTTAAAAAAAACAACTAATTACTCTGATGAACAGGGAACACCAGGGAAAAGGTAAAGGGGAGGCTCTGGTAATAGGGAGAAGGAACCCCTTAACACTCAGCTGAGATTGACCCCTGCGCTCCCTACCATCCCCAGACAGGTCCTTCCCCCAATGCACAATTACATACCTAGGCCCTTACTGACCCTGGGCTAGGCCTAGCTAGTGTTTAGGGCAACACGATGCTAGTCTTACTACTACAATAAGACAACATGGGGAGAGAGATAAACAAGCGGGACAAAACACAAAAAAAGAACTCCAAGGCTTCCCCAGAAATGGATCTCACAGCTTCTACTGGAAAGAAACCCACAGCTTCTACTTGAACAACTTCACCAGAGTGGTCAGTAGAAGAGAGCTAGAAGTGAGTTTAAATAGAAGAAGTAAGTAGTCATAAGAAGCAGCAGCTGAGTTTTAAAGCTACCAGGAATCTTAGCATGGAAGGAGAGTATGCTATGACCTACTGATACCAGATACTCCAGAGGTCACACAGGGTTTAACACACTCATGACATTTACACAGCCTTGAATATGCAAATGGATACCTGGCTTTGGTAATTACCTTGTCATATCCTTAAGCTCGTAACTGAGTGGGATAGTGACTGAAAGGGCCACTTAATATGGTGGTTATGGTGTCCTCCGCAAGGAGTCCAACCCACGGCTGGGTCCTTCCCTGGAGGGATATCTGGCTAGTCCCATGTTTGAGACTCTTAAATGAGGCTCCACGGACTCCATTTGCATATTCAAATTCCCAGGGGGCAATGCATCACGGATTTCACTGTGTTTGAGCGCTTTAGCCGGCTGCCCCAGTGTTTTCCTCGACTAGTCTCCCTGAGATCAGTGAGAGCTTTGTGATTTACACAGCCTTGGCATTCTCTTTGTAGCTTCACCAAGTAGTCTCCTGGAATGGCTTTCTAACAGTCTTGAAGGAGTTTCCAGAAGCGCTTTGCCTGCACTCTGCTGTCCAACTTATCCCAAACAATCTCAATTGGTCAGGTATGGTGATTTCTGGAGTCCATATTTTATTTTATGATTCAGCATTCCTCTTCTACTCAGTCACAGAGCCCTTATGTAGCCTGGAGGTTTGTTTCGGTCATTGCCCTGTTGTAACATAAAGGATGATCCCAATAAGTGACGATGACAAATGCTGTGGTAGTTATGCTAGGAAAGTATACCTTGAATTTGGTATAAATTACCAACAATGTAACTATTTAAGCAAACAAAACCATTACACCTCCACCTCCATGCTTCAAGGTGGTCACCCAACATGTAGAAACCATCTGACCACCTTGAAACATCTCACAAAATCTTAAATTTTGATCCATCAGACCACAGCATAGATTTCCCATGATTTAATGTCCAGTTTTCCTGTTCCTTGGTCCAAACAAGTCTCTTCCTCTTGGTTGCAGTCCTTAATAGGGGATTCTTTGCAGTAATCTATTATATAATTGCGAATGGTTTTTTTGCCCCTTCTGAGTCCACTCGCAATGCGAGTCGGCGTGGTCATGTGGATACGCCCGAAGCGGGCATGGCGAGTCGCCTTAGCAGCGCGAAGCATTGGCCGCGAAGCGGCCATTGCGAGTCAGAAACTCGCTCTTCTAGAATCCCGATGCATGTGCATCGGGCACCCAGCTAGTTGTAACATAATAGCCTGTTTCTTGCAATCTCCTATGGACAGTAGATGTTGAGATGTGTCTAGTACTTGATATCTTTTGTGCTTTCTAAAACTGTTAATTCAGATTAAGATATCCCCTGCTCTAAAGGTAATTATTGATTTTCCTTTCTTGAAGTGGTCTGCAAAAGTGCTAGTTTCATCATAGCGATGGATCAACACTACAGTCTGTATTTACCAATCTTTTTTTTTTTTACCTCAAATACTCCAACTTTGAAAAATAAATGTTAGGTAGGTACAAACCTGGTGCAACAACATGCTAGGCTGTATGGATGTGGCAGCTTAATGTCAAAATAGACTAGTGTAAATTTGTTAAATATTTTTTTCTATTTCTATATTTTCACAAAATTCAAATTTAATAAAATTCAACCCAAATTCAATTAGCATTGTATTGATTTACTTCTCTCTACAGCTAGGTCTTTCATTTTGTTGCAGTAGTGAAGCCCCCCAACCAGCAAAAACTCTTAGGGTACCTTTACATGCCGCAATAGCGGCGAGAAATCTGACCACCAATCAGTAGCCCTGTCACCATCGCCGTGAAATTTCCTCGAAATTGCGGCGTGTAATTGGGCAATTTGGCGGCGATCAAAAAGGTTGCGCCTGGTTGCAATTTCACAGCACTGCTCCAAAATCAGAGGCAATCATGAAGGCGAAATTCCCGGCTTTTGGCGTGTGAACGGGTGATAGGAATGGAATCTGCGTCGCCTACTGATTTCTCGGAGGCGTGCCACAGCGTGCTGGATACCGCGCCCGGTCAGCGATGATTGGTGGTGGCTACTGTGTTTCCATTGGCTTTTACTTGACACCGCGCCATATTTGAACAGCTGTTCATTCACCACCACACAAAGACAATGGCGTCATGTATTAGCCAGCCTTCCAGCGCAGGCTGCCCAATCATAACGCTATTGCGTTGTCTAATCAGCGTATATGGGGCGCGGTATAAACCAGTCTGCCACGCCTATGTTCTCGCGGTGCTGTACATGTACGCCCACATTCCTTTGGGGATTGCGGCGTGTGAAGCGGCGACTGGAGTCTAGCGGATGTTTCCCGCTGTTGGTGTGGCAATGTCCGGGACGACACATCGCCTTAGGTTGAGGGCGAAATTGCAGCGTGTAAAAGCGCCTTCGGCGTTCGGAGGCAACCATGTAAAATGTGCATGCGTACGTTAGATTGCCTCCGATCGCCGCCAAAAGTTGCGGCGTGTAAAGGTACCTTTAAGGTACAGTTACACGAGGCAATGTTGCCGGCAACATCGCTCAAAAGTGACGTAGTCATCGCTGTTGCTGTTGACATCACTAGTGCGTTGCAACGTGTGACAGGGCAATTCAACGGCGATACGTTGCTTCAGCGGAGTTGCCAAGTTTATGAACGTGTTCTGAAATCTGGCGATGTTGCTCAGGCGATCTGCTAGTATCTCTCTGTGTGACACCGCAATAGTGATGTTGAAAGCAACTTCACCTATTCACTACATTGATAAGGATTGCTCGCTCGGTTGCTCATCACCCAGCGAACGAAAGTTGCTTTCAACATCCTAGTTGTGTTGCCTACGATATCTCTGCGTGTGATATCTCCAAGGCAATCTTGGAAAAGTGCCAAAAACGTGCGCGCTCCCGTGAAGTTGCCGACAACATCACAGCAGCATTGCCAAGTGTAACGGTACCTTCAGATTTTCATTTAGAATTAGTTGCTATTAATGCATTTAATATGTACAAGTAGGGTTTGTTTAATTGAGGTAAAAAAAATTAATGGTACAATGACATGAAAGTTTTCAATTGTAATAATTTGGAAATGTAATATAGTGGAATTTTTACTGAATAGCATGACAATTGAGCTATTAAAACATGTAGAAACTGGTTGTAGAAATGTCGCACCCACTAGTGACCGGGGTACTTGGGGCCAGACCGTATCGTCTCTGGGTTGCCAGGGTGCCGTGGCCCAGCTCCGTGGTCCCGATGCGGCAAACAATAAGGGGTTATTTATCAGGGGGATTGTTGTGACGCCACCCATAGTATGTGGTCAGAGTGACCACCGCTGCCGTATTCCTTCTGGGGGACGGTGATGAGAGGCAGCGCAGATGGAAAGCCC
Organism: Allobates femoralis; assembly: GCA_033576535.1. Lineage (NCBI taxonomy): Eukaryota > Metazoa > Chordata > Amphibia > Anura > Aromobatidae > Allobates > Allobates femoralis. The sequence goes on from JARQOC010000006.1 coordinate 329,043,410, forward strand.
TCCACGGAGGGCTGGATGTCCCCGGGTCAGGTGTAGTGGGGTGGGCTGCATACTCTGGATGCTGCAACCGTGTCTCTCCTGCAGCTTCTCCAGCTAGCAAGCAGGGACAGTGAAGCGGCTCTGCAGTTGGGGATTCTGCTGCAGTTTAACAATAAACAGTCTCAGGCACTTATGAGCTGACCGAGTACTTTACTTAGTGGCTTTGCAACACGGATCATACAATCACAGTTCTTTACCACTGGTCTGTGTACCAGGTTCAAACTGCAGCTCAGACGGTTCCTCTGACTCGCTCCCTTTAGTGTACCTTTCAGGCCTTGCTTGACTCTCCCTCTGTCCTCGCTCACGGGTTTGGTCTGGCCATCACGAGCTCTTTAGTGATGCTTTTCTCTGCTTTAGGGTCACTAGCCCTAGTACAATGGCTGTGTTCTTACTTCATGGTGGTAGGTAGGTCGTGGGCCTTAGAGACCCCGTACCACGCCGGGTTGTCTCATGATTAGGGTCGTGATGTCTCCCCAGTCACCTCTACAGAGCCGGCTCTCTTGTTGTCCTGGCCTCGTCTTCCAATGACCCAGGTGTAATTTGGGCTCACCAGGCTCCTTCGGTTATTAGAGACTGCTGCCGGGCCTGTTGTTCTCCCACTATTCTTAAGTGTTCAGCTGTGGGGTGTGTCTGCTTAGGAACTGGTTCCTTTCCTCCTCTGGGCAGGCTCCCTCCTGCTCAATTACCTCCAGGCTATCTGGGAGACTTACTGCCGATCGTCTCCTGGGCATGCTACCTCCAGGGCCCTCGATCGATTGTCTCGCCCAGCTTGGTGTTCCAGTGTTTCACTACTGTTCCTCCACCCACTTGTCCGGGTCTGTCTTTCTCTCCACCCACACTTCTCTAAACTCCCGCCACCCCTTGCCCTACATAGTGATTGGCTCAGGGTTGAAGTGTGTTGGTGTGTGGGTGTTTTAAGTCGACCGTCTTATCTCGTCTGGCTGCAGTTCAAACTGTTGCCGCCCTGGTCGCAGGAGCACCACAGAAAGATGTAATTTGGGTGATGCATGAGAGCTGAACTCAGCATGCAATCTTAAACAGACACTAAAGGAGATACAACTGCCTAAACATTGGCAGTATGAAGTAGACATAGGTCACGTTATTGTTTTACAGAAAACATACTTTGAAAGGACAATTGAGGACTATGTGTCTTGAATAACCAGTATGTTGTCAGTCCCTGGTGGTTTTTTCCCCCTACACTGATCAGCCTCTTTCTATATGTGTATATTTAGGGAGAGATCTGTTAGTCTGGGGGAGCTAGAAACTTAAAAGGAGCCGCAGTCCAGGTTCTGACAAGTCATCTAAGGCACTTAGGACCTGATACATCAAAATTTTTACGCCAGTGTAAAACACCTTGAAAAGTTGCAAAATTGCTGGCAAGGCAAAGTTGCTTACGAAAATTCTGGCTTTTGGTGTTTTCATGCCAGTTAAAGAGCAGCTCTGTGAAAATAAGAGCTATGGAGGAGTGAGAGTGGAAAGGGGCATTACTACGTCCATCGTCAAATTCACCAAGTTTCCAAAAATATTGCAAAATCATTAATTGACATGATCCTATTAATTCATTTGGTGCATCTTATTCTTGCATGTTCCTCATATGATGTAAGAAATGGGATCGAGCATCAAAGCAGGGCAAGTCGAAGGATGCACATTACAAGATCTCATAATAGAATCTGAAAGTTCTCAGTGGTTGATACCTTTTAATGGCTAACTGAAAAAAAGATAAGGATAGCAAGCTTTCGGGACACTATGGCCCCTTCATCAGGCTCATAATGACACAAATTCTGAAGACACATACACATATACATAAGCAAAAAGAAAAAAAGCAGGGCCAGATGGTGTAGTAAATATGACGGTGGCATAAAGAAGAGTCAGGCTAGGGAGGGGGAGAGGAGCTGGGAAGGTGAGGTAAAGTCAAAATTCCAAGATAAGAGGAACCAATTGTATTATTGTTCTATGATTAGTCGCCTGTGTAGACCTGAAGATTCCCCAGCGAGAGCAGAAAGCCATAAATCAGTGCAAGACAGTTCACACAAGAAGTGTCAAAAAATGCGTCTTTATATAAAGTGAAAGGGTATTTGTTGATATCACATCTTCGAACAGACTCCATTTAGAGGACAATGAATGTTTGACTCTTCTTATGTGAACTGTCTCGCACTGATTTATGGCTTTCTACTCTCGCTTGGGAATTTTCAGGTCTCCACAGGCCACTAATCATAGAACAATAATACAATTGGTTCCTCTTATCTTGGAATTTTAACTTCACCTTACCTTCCCAGCTCCTTTGCCCTCCCTGGCCTGACTCTGCTTTGCGTCACCTGTCGTATTTACTACATCATCTGGCCCTGCTTTTTTTTTCTTAGTATATATGTATGTGTCTTCAGAATTTGTGTCATTATCAGCCTGGTGAAGGGCCAAAGTGTCCCGAAAGCTTACTATGCTTACCATCTTTTCAGTTAGCCATTAAAAGGTATCAACCACTGAGAACTCTCAGATTATAATATTTTTCTATCTACTGGAAACATTATTTACCTTATCAAGATCTAATAAAGAATTGTATAAAATGACCTATTCACAACATGAAAAGTCTTGAACCTTAACTATTTTTTGCTCATGCAGATGAAGAAGCTGATGGTAGCTGTCATTCTACTTTTGTCATTCACGGCGTGCCAAGGGCAACACCCAAAATGCAAAGATCCTTCAGAGGAACATTTAAAGCAAAAACTTCTTCGACTGTCTCCTGATTCTCTTCTACTAAGCAAGTCAGACCATGGCCCTGAAGCAAAGGTGAAAAAATGCCCTACAAGTGTCAACACTTCCTCAGAGCTGATCCAAGACAGGAGTATTTCCCCATGGTCCTACAGGTAAGAACTAGCTTACCGTACCTAAAAATATATCCAGTGCATTCATTCAGAATAATTATTTTCACACTTGCTAAGCTTATTACACTTCTATATTTAGGTTGTAATAAGTTAGTAATTACAGCAAGACGTAGGAGGGAAAATTGGGAGAACAACGGAAGGCCTGTGCTTGGATTATGATGTGATCATGTATATATCAAGCTTATAAATCCAGTAATGTGGTGATGAAGTATTTAAGGGCAGAGTGTGAGATATGGTGGATTTCCTATACAAAATGTTCTTGTCAACTTTGCGTAGGTGGTGGATTTATTTTGAGAAAAGTGTAATGTTATGAAGTAGTGGATGAGTAAAAAAGTGTATTCATATCACAAAGGATCTTGTTATAATGTGGAGTTATATCCGGAGTGTGGAAAGTTGAAAGAGATAGCTCATGGGATGGCTCCAGGACACCTAAAGAAGGTGGGCAAATATCAAGCTGTACTTACAGCCATCTGACTCAGTTGTATGGACCTGTACAGTTATGTTGTCTCTATGCTAGCAAACATGGAAGTGGTAAAGAAACATGGTCAGAAGAACCTCTGATTATTGGTCTTCATCAATGTGATCAGGTCAGACAGCACCATAAAGGAACTCATTTTAACTTTGTTATTGGGACACATGTTGCCTATGGTGTATGCCAATAGCAAGTAGCTTTGTGCTACTATAGTATTTCAAAGTCTGGTTTCCTATTACAGGGGAATAATTCTAACTATAATATGAATGTGTCTGTGAATGCTTGATGAATCTTTCAAATGAGAATTGAGAATATCGACCTAGAAAATATGTTCCCGTTGGCCACCCACTGTTTGCTTTGCTCATATGACAAGTTTCTCTCTATAGACACATGGGGGACACCTGTCAACTAAGCGGGGCACAGTGAAGCTAGTGTGGACATACTCTCATGACAAGTCTTCCTAGTCACCTAGTTCCTAGCTCCAGTTTCAACTATGGCATTCTTTGAAATGCTTCAGCATTTGTGAAATATACATGGTCCTAATGAGGGAGCAGCAGGAATCATATGAATGGATCCCTTTTAAAAGTAAACTTTTTTTGGATAAGAATCTTTCGAGTAAAGTATTGCTAAGTACGGTATTTACAATGTTACTAACATTTTCATGTATATATTTTTATGTACAAGCTGTGAAAAGATACCCAATGGTAGGCATTTTAAATCTACTTGAATCAGATGTAGGCATTGTTCACCAGAGTACACAGATGAATGCAAATAAAGTTTTATGGTCAGTGATGGCTGAAAAGCAATTCTCTTTACCACATGTGGTTCTTAAAAGGTTGAGAAGTTTATTTCTTCTGTATCTACGTAAATGATCACTAACCCAATATCCCATTCTTATTTTTAGAGTCAATAAAGATTTGAACCGGTATCCACAGAAGATTGTTGAGGCCTATTGTTTGTGCAAAGGCTGTGTGACCTCCAAAGAAAGTTCAATGGTCAGTGAACCGTTCTACAAAGAAGTCCCGGTTTTATACAAATCCATGAAATGCAAGAAGTCTCGATACGTCTACAAGCTTCGATACATAAGGATTGCTCAGTTTTGCATCTGTCGATTCCACTGAATACTTCTGACCAGGACAACCTGTCCACCTTGGTTTGACTTCAGTTGACATCAATAATCTCAATAGTTTATTAAGTGAATGACATAGTTCAAGTGTTTAATGGATTAACCTCTCCCATACAACAATATTTGTACTGCCATAATCTGCAAAGCTTGTTTCTAAGAAATCTAGATACAACCAAATGTTAGAATCTGTAATGCAACCATATAATGAAGGACAAACCCAATAGTACATTAAAAGAAGTAACCGGCTGGTCCTGAAAGGGGTAGAAGGCAAATATAATCCAAAGTGACCCTGAATTTGGTTAATCCAGTAAACGTGTAAATGTGTTTAGATATTCTCAGTCTCTCGTATTTGGATACGTTTTTTTTTTGTACATTGGGTTGCCAGGAATGTGTGATTGTTTTTGTCCTGTTTTATTAATTGTGTTTCTTTATAAAAGAATCTGAAGCTAAGTGACTGTTCTATAATGATACCTGATCATTTGCATTCAGGCTTCTTGAAGGACATTTCTCACTGAATCTTTTCTTCTTCAATTGACTAAACATACAGAAGAGTAGAAGAATGAATGGACAATTGTCATGTTTGTTTTGTACATGCGCAATTATTGCACTGCTGTATAAAGTTAAGCATGCCTTGTGTTTTTATGCTTTTTATGTAGAGTTTATATCTTTTATTAATAAAATAAAGAAGGTCTTTAACTAAATTCTTACTTGTATAGAAGGTTTGAAAATCAGGTGTCTTTGGAATAGGTTTCAATTACCGTAATGGCCACTTTACACGTCCCGATATCGGCGTCCAACTCCGATAAAAAGTCACGTGGTTCGTGCGTTGGCCCCGATATCGTTCGTGCGTTGTGTGGTATAAATGTCCAATACGATGCAAGAACGATGACAAAACGTTATAGGGGAAGAAATGAGCAGGCTCTCCAAGGGCCCGATATTGGATGGACGATGTGGCCGGATTGTGCTGTGTGAAACCCAACAACGATGTGGAGTACCACTTCCCCTATTCTCTCCCATGTTAAATGGTCATTCCTGGGTCGCCCGTACAAGGGGCGTATACATCGCAGTTGCGTTGCCTGCCGATATCGCGCTGTGTTACATTTCCTATGCGATCTTGGAATGAAAAAGTGCGGTCCCGCGTCGTTGTATCCAACATCGGCCCGATGTTGGGACGTGTAAAGTGGCCATAAGACTCATTATTTCTCGAAAACTGAAAGGGATTGCAAATTTTTATCTAAATTGAGGAAGCATACTACAAACTGATATTAAGTTCAGGGTATTACAGAAAGCATGAAACATTACAAAGGCATTGAATTTAGAGCTCCATCATGAGGCGGCAAGGCCATACTTATTACTATAATTAAAAATAACCAGACCAAAATTTCGGTTTGGAATAAATTTATTAAAGATAAAATGGTTGGGTACCTTATTAAGGTTACAGAATGAATAAATTAATTAATATATTAATAAATAAATATAATCAAAATTTAAATTGCTGCAACCAATTGCATAAATTAATCAATTAATATTTTATTAAATAAATACAATTAAATTTAAAATGCTGAAATTTAAAACGGATCCACCCAACACAGGTAATCGTCCTCTAACAAGGTCCCACCAATAAATCAAAACGAAGATAAAACAAAATTAACAGGGAGGGAGGGCGGGGTTTTTCAACACCTGATGATTTCTGACAGACCCTGTCAGAAATCACCTCTATTTATAGTTCACAGCTGGCCACTCTGGCCAATCAGCAACTGTCAAAAAAAGGCGCAAAAAAACTGGTTTATACCAGCTGTGGTCACTTCCATATATGGGCATGCTCTTACCTCATCTCCCTAACAGCTGAACCTAAACTTGTTTATTAACCTTTTGCTGTCCTGCCGCCACATAGTGTACCATTCATATTGAATGGGCCACTTTATTCTAGGAAAATTAGGCTCTGACTCCATGTACAGACAGCTTGCAAAATTAACTGATTCATTTTAAAAAGTGGATATTCATCTTAAGGTAAAATATTCATTTTATTGTCTATATTTGCCTCTATTTTGGGTTATTCCATTATAGGCACCATTGACTATTGGGACTCTGAAATGTCAAATATTTATGGCTAGTCAACCAAAGGGTTGACTTATGCCTTATAATGTTTATTAGTATTGTTTATAACAGGCCCAAGCTTTCCCTTGTGAAATGCATTATCCCTACAATATGAATGAATCAGTGTGAAGTAAGAGTTGACCATTCATGCTCAGATGGTTTCAGAAATGCCGTAGAAGTCAATGGAGAGAGCCACGCATGCACAGCCACCTCTCTACTGACAGCGATGCAATTTGGCATCCCCATTTTCACAGTGGGGAGAATGACATCTATCAATCGTTTATTAAGTATATTGTGGATACACCCTAAGCGTCTGAGAAACCAATGCCCCTTTCCCTTCAAGGTCATATAATAATTAATCCAAGAACCACATGCCAGTTGCAATGCTCTGACCCCATTATCAAGCATCAGCAATCTTATGGGATACCTAGCAAAGTTGGTGCACAATCTTATCTTTAGGGGGCAAAAGTTGGGGTGCCACATGCAGCTGACCCAAGAGTTTCATTTAGCTCTAACATTTGGCTGCTCCATAGAAAGGGGTATAATTTACTGTAGAAAATTGTTATGGTTTTCAAACATGCATAATTGTGCACAGTTGTGATGCCAGACCTATAGCATAGACCGGAGGACAATCACTAAGTTAACTATAATTAACTATGTATAATAGGTTGGGGTATCATATCAATAGCTGATTGGTTTGCATGATCATTTAATACACAGCTTCTATTAAAAGCTTGTTACCTACTACATTGTCATGAAAAGTTTTTCATTATTACATTCGTCGTCACAAAAATGCAGTTCTGTGACAACATAAGGATGTCTGCAGCGTCCTGACCATAGGCGGAATCTGAAAAGTATCTGCTGGCAATGGGTGGCTGCATGATCTAACCAAACAGGAAGCTAGGAGGAGTAGAGATATACCTAAGAAAACGTCATAAATCATTGCCATGAAAGGTATTTACTCCATGGGATGGAATAATTATGTGATGACATCGTCCTTCTTGGTGACTTGGCTGTGACTCATTACATTTGTAATTTCACTGTATGGTGGAGATGATGAAACTGAGAGCTGATGTAACTGGTTCTGGTAGCAGCATGGAATGGCATTTTTAATTGCCTTTATATGGGATGTTCCTCTCCACTAATTATAGTAAATGTCAGTAAGCATTTATTAGATAGTCCAACTAAGGACCCAAGAGTCAGAAATGGAGTGAAGCATGTAAACCAGCCTGACAATGGTGGCACTAATGTACATATGCAAATGTACAGTTGTGGCCAAAAGTATTGACACCCCTGCAATTCTGTCAGATAATACTCAGTTTCTTCCTGAAAATGATTGCAATCACAAATTCTTTGGTAATATTATCTTCATTTAATTTGTCTTAAATGAAAAAACACAAAAGAGAATGAAGCAAAAAGCAAAACATTGATCATTTCACACAAAACTCCAAAAATGGGCCAGACAAAAGTATTGGCACCCTCAGCCTAATACTTGGTTGCCCAACCTTTAGTCAATATAACTGCGAACGACCGCTTCCGGTAACCATCAATGAGTTTCTTACAATGCTCTGCTGGAATTTTAGACCATTCTTCTGTGGCAAACTGCTCCAGGTCCCTGATATATGAAGGGTGCCTTCTCCAAACTGCCATTTTTAGATCTCTCCACAGGTGTTCTATGGGATTCAGGTCTGGACTCATTGCTGGCCACCTTAGAAGTTTCCAGTGCTTTCTCTCAAACCATTTTCTAGTGCTTTTTGAAGTGTGTTTTGGGTCATTGTCCTGCTGGAAGACCCATGACCTCTGAGGGAGACCCAGCTTTCTCACACTGGGCCCTACATTATGCTGCAAAATTTGTTGGTAGTCTTCAAACTTCATAATGCCATGCGCATGGTCAAGCAGTCCAGTGCCAGAGGCAGCAACGCAACCCCAGAACATCAGGGAACCTCTGCCATTTTTGACTGTAGGGACCGTCTTCTTTTCTTTGAATGCCTCTTTTTTTCTCCTGTAAACTCTATGTTGATGCCTTTGCCCAAAAAGCTCTACTTTTGTCTCATCTGACCAGAGAACATTCTTCCAAAACGTTTTACGTTTTCTCAGGTAAGTTTTGGCAAACTCTAGCCTGGCTTTTTTATGTCACGGGGTAAGAAGTGGGGCCATCCTGGGTATCCTACCATACAGTCCCTTTTCTTTCAGACGCCGACGGATAGTAGTACGGGTTGACACTGTTGTACCCTCGGACTGCAGGGCAGCTTGAACTTGTTTGGATGTTAGTCGAGGTTCTTTATCCACCATCCGCACAATCTTGCGTTGAAATCTCTCGTCAATTTTTCTTTTCCGTCCACATCTAGGGAGGTTAGCCACAGTGCCATGGGCTTTAAACTTCTTGATGACACTGCACACGGAAGACACAGGAACATTCAGGTCTTTGGAGATGGACTTGTAGCCTTGAGATTGCTCATGCTTCCTCACAATTTGGTTTCTCAAGTCCTCAGACAGTTCTTTGGTCTTCTTTCTTTTCTCCATGCTCAATGTGGTACACACAAGGACACAGGACAGAGGTTGAGTCAACTTTAATCCATGTCAACTGGCTGCAAGTGTGATTTAGTTATTGCCAACACCTGTTAGGTGCCATAGGTAAGTTACAGGTGCTGTTAATTACACAAATTAGAGAAGCATCACATGATTTTTCTAACAGTGCCAATACTTTTGTCCGCCCCCTTTTTTATGTTTGGTGTAGAATTATATCCAATTTGGCTTTTGGACAATTCTTTTTGTGTTTTTTCATTGAAGACAAATTAAATGAAGATAATAATACCAAAGAATTTGTGATTGCAATCATTTTCAGGAAGAAACTGAGTATTATCTGACAGAATTGCAGGGGCGTCAATACTTTTGGCCACAACTGTGGATTAACATGTACATTTGAATAATCGGTTGCAGGGATCGTATTTATAGGATTCAATTCATAATGCCTCTTTAATGCAAGTTTGAAATAAATAATTGAAGATCAATAAAAAGATCTACTTCTCGACTGTGATTTTTAGGGCAAAAGGATAGGCCCTTTTGTAGCACCGATATTTCAGTTTCTGATAAATTATAACTAAGAGATATAAGAGATATTAAATATATTATGTATAGAGGAAATTAACCCCTCTCTATCTCCAGTATGTGTAAGTCTCATCAACACAAATAACCCAATTCCATCTGATACATCCAAAAAGGATGGTTTGGGGGATTTGATCAAAGAACAAATCACTATAGACAACAGCAAATCCTCATCCCTGTCTGTCCCTTTTTTACCCCGAATCACGGGGGAAATTTAAGTATCCGACAATTTCTCTCCCCAAAATCTGTAAAAAGAAAAAATGCGGAAGAGGAGGGAGAGGGGGTAAAAGGCACGGGTCAAAAAACCAACAACAGCAAAAAGATGAGACCACACTAAATCCAGCCCCTGACAGAACAATTGAACCCCAAAGAAATGTAATACATAATATATTTCATATCTCTAGTTATAATTTATCAGAAACTGAAATATCAGTGCTACAAAAGGGCCTATCCTTTTGCCCTAAAAATGACAGTCGAGAAGTCGATCTTTTTATTGATCTTCAAAAATTTTTTTGCAACTCACATTAAAGAGGCATTATGAATTGAATCCTATAAATCCGATCCCTGCAACCGATGATTCAAATGTACATGTTAATCTACGTGAAAAGTCCTCTTTTGATCCCATCCAAAGTCAGGGCCACCATATTAAGACTTATACGGATCTGGTGCTCAATGACTTCAAAAATCTATTAACAAAAGGTGGTATTAACCCTAAAATATCCTTTGACAAAAGAGGTCACCTAACCAGGGAAGACATCAATGCCCTTAATAATCTTAAAAATAATGATGATATAATTATTCGACCGGCCGATAAGGGTGGGGGCATCTGTGTACAGGATAGGGATAAATATTTAGAAGAGGCCTGGAGGATTTTATCAGATATTGAAACTTACAGAAAACTGAGGAACATGAATACTTAAAGACCATTGTTGATTACAATATGATGATCAAAACAGCGTCTAACATGGGTATTTTAAATAAGCAGGAAAAGGATTATCTGATCAAACCAGGTATGGCTTTCATGTATCATTTACCAAAGATACATAAAACACTGGAAAGCCCGCCTGGTAGACCTATCATTTCTGGGATCGATTCCCTCACCTCTATAATCTTTCGGCGTATATAGACAAGATAATGATTGCTAATGTTTTTAACCTCAGAAGCTACCTTAGGGACTCCACACATCTAATTAAATTAATCAATGGAATACCATGGAAAAATTAATTCCAATTTATATCCATGGATGTTCGGGGTTATACTCCAACATCCAGCATGAGATTGGCCTGTCCTGTTTTGCTTTGTACCTGGAGGGTGATTCTCGTATTCCAATCCCTCAAAAGAATTTTCTCCTACATGGTATGAATTTTATATTAAAAAATATTTTTTTTCCTTTGAGGATTCCATTTTCCATCAGATTAAAGGTACATCTATGGGGTCTAGGTTACCCCCACTTACGCCAACCTTTTTATGGCAGCATTTGAGAGTTGGCATGTTTATAATAATGATTACTACAGGAATGTTATCTTATACAAAAGGTTTATTGATGACATCATAATTATCTTTGATAAAGAGCAAAACACCCTACAGCCCTTCTTGAGGCCGATTGTTAATAACAATTGGGGTATTGAGCTAACTCCAGAAGTCAGCACAAAGACAATTAATTTTCTTGATCTAACTATCTGGCATGATGGGGTTAAAATCAATACAAAACTTATTTTAAAACAGTAGACGCTAACAGTTACGTACATTTTAACAGTAACCATTATGTTCAGTGGCTAAAAACATACCCAGTAATCAATATAAACGTATTATTAAAAAATCTTCCTCATGAGTACAATTTTTTCTATCAGAGTGACATTTTGAGTGAACGATTTTTGGAAAAGGAATATCCAAAAAAATCTTATCAGAAAGCCTATAATGAAACTAAGGATATCCCTCATGCTGAGTTATTAGAAATAACAGACAAAAATATTCTGGAGGTTCGAGTTAACTTTATTACCACTTTTTCATCCCAAAATAAGGAGATTAAGGATATCATTCATAAACATTGGGGGGTTTTGTTAAATGACCCCATATGTAAGAAATGTTTACCCCTGACCCTGTTGGTGACATACAAGAGAGCACTTTCTTTAAAAAGTATATTGGCCCCCAGCAGATTGAGGAAAAAGAAATTGGCTATAAAGGCATCCAATACTTTCTCTAGGACAATGACAATGGGATCGTATAAGTGCAATAAAAAGAATTTTTATGCTGCACCTGGATTAACCATAAGGCGTTCAGCTTCTTTTCCCATAATGACGAAGGGACAATTTTAAACATCAAGTACAGGCTAGCTTGCCAGTCAAGTTTTGTAATCTACCTTGTAGAGTGTACATGCGGTAAACAGTATATAGGTAGAACTATCCAACCGTTACACAAAAGGATTAATGCGCACAGGCACAATATCAAAATAGGTTTTTTAAAACACGGATTATCAAGATATGTTAGTACTATACATAGGGGTCATGTCGATTTGAAAATTACCCCTATAGATCATATTCCTATTTACACTCCCAACAGGGTTCAAGCCTTGAATAAACCTGAGATTTTTTGGATCTATAAATCGGGCACGATAAATCGTGGAGGGCTAAATGAGATTTCAGATCTGTTTTAAACTCTGCAGTTTCTCCTTAATTTAATTCCCCTTTTTATCTCCTTGGTCCCCCTTGGGTAGGGGGTCCTAGGTGTAAATCTTGAACCTTGTGGTAGAATTAATCTTGTTTGTGGTTCCCTTGCTTCTGTCAGTCCGGCTTCCCTGTCAATTCTAGGTGGATTGGGGTTTCCTTGCTCCCACAGGTCCTCCATGTGATTAATTATCCTTCCGCTTCTCTGTCAATTCTAGATGGGCTCCTGCTCCTTCAAACTGATCCATGCCGAAGTTCTCTTTCTTTTAACTTTCCTGTTCGTCCTCCTTCACCGCTGGTCCGTATACTCCCTGTGCCTGAGCAATGGTGGCTAAATTAATAGATACCTGAAATTATTGAAATTATCTATATATAGTTTAAATAGAAGGGGACTGTCACTGAAATGGATTGATCCCCTCTGTTTTCCTTTCCTTTGCATTTCCTTTCTTTCTGTTTCTGCCGCTGGTCCGCACAATATCTGTGTTGGATTAGGAGAGTACTAATGAATCCATATGTTAAATTATATATTCTGGTTTTGGTTATGGTTAGTATATAGGAATTATCCCTTTCCCCTTTTATCTTTAATTATTTGGTTTAGTTATATAAATAGTTTTAACCAATAATGATTGGTTTCTCGTCATATGAGTGGTCTATTGTAGACATCACCTTTTTGGTGGTAATGAATCAGATGAATCCCAGGTGGAGCCGTGGACTAGCGGTGACACCAGATTATATTGGAGTGTGGGCTTTCTAATATGAGTTCAAACCCCCGCACCAGCTCTAATGTTTTTTTTATCAAAATGATTTAATCATGATACTGAAGCTTTTAAAGGGAACCTGTCACCTGATTCTAAGTCCCTACACTATCTTTAGCTGTCCCTACACCTTCCTAGCAGCTCCCTATCTATCCCTTTCTTATCTAAAGTGTCCCTATGAAACATGTAAATGAAGTATAAACTTACTGCAGTCCCCGTGGTTGGGGGACTGGGTAGGCATGGCCACGCTTCCTTCATCACACCTCTGTGGTGTAATGCACGCCCAGCTGGGCGGCATTATTATGCGTCCTCTCTGCTCCCAGTATTTGGAATCTCCCGCTATCTGTGTAGTTCTATGCACCGGCCGGACGTCACATCCGGCGCGGTGCATTATGGGGCCGGATGTGATCGGCCCTAGTGCATTATGGGGCCGATCACGTGATATCAGATATCGTTCAAAGAGGACCAAGGTGAGCACGTGTCATAAAAAATGCTCTTGTTTGGGGGACCCTCTTCTATGGTTTTCTCATATTGCATATGCGTTAATTCTTCACAAAATCCCTTCAAAGGAGTTATTTTTAATCAATAGATCTTGTAATAATAATAATTTCCACAATTAGATGTGTTAAAAAAAGATTTCCCTATGCTGAGACAATCATATATGTGCCCATGCTATGTACTGTGTAATGTCTGTGTCTGACAGTACAGGGACATGGTCTGATCATACCACATTCCCTGTGCTGAGATAATCTTATATATGTGTCCCTGCTATGTACTGTGTAATGGATGTGTCTGACCATAAAGGGACATGTTCTGATCATACCACATCTCCTGGGCTTGGAGATAGTAAAAAAGTACATTACAGTACAAGATCACAAATAATTCTTTCTTTGAGGTAACACATTTTTTAAAAACAGGCAGAGAAATCTTTTGACTCACAGAAAGAATGAGCTGTGATCCCGTGCTGTAATGGGTTTATACTTTTTTACTTCCTTCTGTGTTGCCCCTGTGGTCCGGTCGCCACTAGAAGTTGCATCAAGCGGGATCCCACACACCCAACACACTCTGATCCCAAGACTAGGGACTCTATGCCCAGCAATGGGATGCGGGAGGAGACAAGTGGAGCCTGGGAAAGTGATTACAGGAAATGGTCAGGGGAGGAAACAAAACCAGGAAACACCACTGGAAGTTGGCTAGTTAGTCAGTCAAGCAGAGGAGTTCAGTTCAGTCAGACGGAGAAGAGAGAACACCATCATTACACTAGACTGAAAGGACAAGGACCCGTCGGCCTGTACCATCCTAAGGCTGTTCCAGGTCCCGGCCTACAGACCATAGAGAGACAGAAGAAGTCCTAGGGGCACGGGTAGTGAGCAATCCACCCATGCGCCCGAATTAGCTGAAAAGCTGAAGGACTGGGCAGAAACCAGGGTGCCCTGAAGTGGCCAGGACGCTCCACGCTCCAACCACAATACCGGTGGGTGGCGGAGTCTTTATGTCCCATGACCAAACCCCGGTGCAGCGAAGAGAAGGCCACCATACTAGGGACAGGGGACCTGGCAGGTCGCCCAACAAAGGCCCGTGGTCGCTGGATTGTAGCTTTGCGTGTGGAAGTGAAAGGAAGAGAGGCCCATGGAAAGGAAAACAAAAGGGGGTGACCTGGACGAGCTATCCCGACTGCTGAAAGACTACCGGAGCCGCCACTACACTGTCTTGAACAGAAACGTCGAGCCGGCAACAGGAGCCTGCCTGTGAGTATCCCTGATCCCTGCCAGCAGCCAGCTCAGCCCCGCTGGCCTTCCATTCCCCAACGAACTATCACCTCCATAGGCCTGGGGACCCGCTCTTTCCATGGAAACCTAAACCATCATAGCTGCTACTCCCATCATCCTCAGAGGTCCCGAAAGCAGCAGCGGCTATACCGGCCGCATTCCACTGGTGGCGTCATGATAAAAACTCTTTTATTTTAATTTTATATTTTTCTTTCACCCCTTTTTCAATTTTTCCCCTTGTTACTGATCGTCCGACGAGGGGATCATGGATAGGGTCACACCACCGTGACGTCCCGCAGCCCAGACGATGACAATAGGGCCCGGTTCCGAGTACCCCATGGTCCCTGCCGAGGTTAGTCACTTCCCTCTCTGTAACTGTGGTATGATCAGACCATGTCCCTGTGAGGCCATACACACACAGTATATGGCCAAACGTTTTGAGAATGAAACCAAAATGATATTTTCACATGATCTGCTGCCCTCTGGTTTTTATTTGTGTTTGTCTGATGTTTATGTTGATTGCTCTCAGTGTGAGAAACAAGATACAAATCTTGTAGTTGTGATACCTTTTAATGGCTAACAAAAATAAAATAAATGATGTTATAGGGCGAGCTTTCGAGACGACTCAGGTCTCTTCATCAGGCATGGTATGACAAGATATTGAATGAAACTCAAAATATATGCATGCACAACTAAAATGATTGGACATTTGGCTCAATAAACATTACAGGGACTGGACATTTGGCAAAACAAACAAAACTGCCTAGGAGAGCATCTTCAAACAGGCAGGGCCAGTGGTAATAAAGTCTTTAGGACACTAAATTATAAGAAAACCTGCTGTCTAAGATCTCCATGTCTTTGAACAACATTGTTTACACGTGGTAATGAGCCATAAAGCCATCAGCAATGTTCAGCCCGTTCTGTATACAATTGAAGCTTCTAATTAGCTTCGATTCACACACTCTTCGGTGTTTTTGGGATTTGAAGTTACCTCTCAAGATTAAAACCTTCATATTGTCAATGTTGTGTCCCTGGCCAGAAAAATGCTCCGCTACTGGAAAATGGATTTTTTTGTGTGTAATTGTGTGACGATGAGACCTCATCCTTGCTCTTAGACGCTGTCCAGTCTCCCCAACATAGAAAGAACCTACTGGGCAAATGGTGCACATAATTAAATATACCACATTGGAAGAGGAGCATGTGAAACTCCCAGGAATCCTATAATCCTGCTGTGTATTGGGGATCTGTATCCTGTCTCTAGTCTCTATGTGAGTACAGGTCTTGCAGCTCTTCACATTGCATGGATAAGTTCCTTTTGGTGTATCCGAGGGCATCAAACTTCGGACCATGATGTTCCTTAAGTTGGGAGGCTGCCTGTAGCACAGCAAGGGAGGGTCTTTGAATAATATTTTAAGTCGGTCATCCTTGTGTAAGATGTGGTGAAGTTTCCTGGCCGTTTTCCTTAGTAACTCAAGCTGTGGGTTGTAGGTCACCACCAGGGGAACACGTTGGTTCTCTTCTTTTGCTCTGTATTGGAGTGCTTGACTTCTAGGGATCCTTGTGGCTTTACTTATCTGATCATCAATGGAGGTGGGGTGGTAGCCCTGGTTTAAAAATGTCTTTTTTAGCTGGTTTAAGTGTTCATCCCTTTCCACTGGGTTGGAGCAAATACGGTTATATCTCAGGGCCTGGCTGTAGACAATGGATTTTTTTATGTGTTTTGGGTGGAAACTGTCCCATCTGAGGTATGTGGGACGGTCAATCGGTTTCCGATATACTGTTGTTTGGAATGAACCATCTAGAATTTTTAAGGTGGTATCCAGAAAGTTGATTTCTGTTTTTGAGTGGTCCAGTGTCAGGTTTATGCTGGGATGAAATTGGTTGAACTTGTCATGGAATTTTAGAAGTTCATGTTCAGTCTCAGTCCAGATTAATAAGATGTCATCAATGAAACGGAAGTACGCCAAGGGTTTGATGGGGCAGGAGGCTAAAAAGTCATTTTCCAGTTTAGCCATGAAGAGGTTGGCATACTGGGGGGCCATTTTGCTTCCCATGGCAGTTCCGGTGCGTTGTAAATACAGCTCCTCACCAAAAGAGAAAATGTTGTGGGTGAGGATAAATCTGGTGAGCTTTAGAACTGACTCAGAAGGGATCCCATAGGCTTCAAGAAACAGTCGGCAGGCTGTAAGTCCATCTTCGTGTGGGATGTTAGTATATAAGGACTCCACATCCATGGTGGCTAAGATGGTACTCTCGGGGAGGGGACCTATTGTAGAGAGCTTATTTAGAAGGTCCGTTGTGTCCTGTATATAGCTGTCTGTCCTCCTTACCAGCGGTTTAAGGATATTTTCCACCCACCCAGAGATTCTTTCAGTGAGTGTTCCCACCCCTGAGATGATGGGTCTCCTGGGTTACCTGGTTTATGAATCTTGGGAAGCATATAGAAAACTCCCATCCTGGGATCCTCAGGAATTAAGTCCAGAAGGTTTGTGGAATCCGTACCAAAACATTTGATGAGTCTTCTCAACTCCCTCATATATTTTGGAGTTGGGTCCTCGTCCAGTTTGGTGTAGTATTGTAAATCCATCAGCTGTCTGTGTGCTTCTTTGACGTAGTCCTTCGTGTCCAGGAGAACAATAGCCCCACCTTTGTCTGCAGGCTTAATAGTGATCTCCCTGTTGTTCTTCAGGCTGTAAATTGCCCTTTTCTCTTGTACACCAAACTGGACGAGGACCCAACTCCAAAATATATGAGGGAGTTGAGAAGACTCATCAAATGTTTTGGTACGGATTCCACAAACCTTCTGGACTTAATTCCTGAGGATCCCAGGATGGGAGTTTTCTATATGCTTCCCAAGATTCATAAACCAGGTAACCCAGGGAGACCCATCATCTCAGGGGTGGGAACACTCACTGAAAGAATCTCTGGGTGGGTGGAAAATATCCTTAAACCGCTGGTAAGGAGGACAGACAGCTATATACAGGACACAACGGACCTTCTAAATAAGCTCTCTACAATAGGTCCCCTCCCCGAGAGTACCATCTTAGCCACCATGGATGTGGAGTCCTTATATACTAACATCCCACACGAAGATGGACTTACAGCCTGCCGACTGTTTCTTGAAGCCTATGGGATCCCTTCTGAGTCAGTTCTAAAGCTCACCAGATTTATCCTCACCCACAACATTTTCTCTTTTGGTGAGGAGCTGTATTTACAACGCACCGGAACTGCCATGGGAAGCAAAATGGCCCCCCAGTATGCCAACCTCTTCATGGCTAAACTGGAAAATGACTTTTTAGCCTCCTGCCCCATCAAACCCTTGGCGTACTTCCGTTTCATTGATGACATCTTATTAATCTGGACTGAGACTGAACATGAACTTCTAAAATTCCATGACAAGTTCAACCAATTTCATCCCAGCATAAACCTGACACTGGACCACTCAAAAACAGAAATCAACTTTCTGGATACCACCTTAAAAATTCTAGATGGTTCATTCCAAACAACAGTATATCGGAAACCGATTGACCGTCCCACATACCTCAGATGGGACAGTTTCCACCCAAAACACATAAAAAAATCCATTGTCTACAGCCAGGCCCTGAGATATAACCGTATTTGCTCCAACCCAGTGGAAAGGGATGAACACTTAAACCAGCTAAAAAAGACATTTTTAAACCAGGGCTACCACCCCACCTCCATTGATGATCAGATAAGTAAAGCCACAAGGATCCCTAGAAGTCAAGCACTCCAATACAGAGCAAAAGAAGAGAACCAACGTGTTCCCCTGGTGGTGACCTACAACCCACAGCTTGAGTTACTAAGGAAAACGGCCAGGAAACTTCACCACATCTTACACAAGGATGACCGACTTAAAATATTATTCAAAGACCCTCCCTTGCTGTGCTACAGGCAGCCTCCCAACTTAAGGAACATCATGGTCCGAAGTTTGATGCCCTCGGATACACCAAAAGGAACTTATCCATGCAATGTGAAGAGCTGCAAGACCTGTACTCACATAGAGACTAGAGACAGGATACAGATCCCCAATACACAGCAGGATTATAGGATTCCTGGGAGTTTCACATGCTCCTCTTCCAATGTGGTATATTTAATTATGTGCACCATTTGCCCAGTAGGTTCTTTCTATGTTGGGGAGACTGGACAGCGTCTAAGAGCAAGGATGAGGTCTCATCGTCACACAATTACACACAAAAAAATCCATTTTCCAGTAGCGGAGCATTTTTCTGGCCAGGGACACAACATTGACAATATGAAGGTTTTAATCTTGAGAGGTAACTTCAAATCCCAAAAACACCGAAGAGTGTGTGAATCGAAGCTAATTAGAAGCTTCAATTGTATACAGAACGGGCTGAACATTGCTGATGGCTTTATGGCTCATTACCACGTGTAAACAATGTTGTTCAAAGACATGGAGATCTTAGACAGCAGGTTTTCTTATAATTTAGTGTCCTAAAGACTTTATTACCACTGGCCCTGCCTGTTTGAAGATGCTCTCCTAGGCAGTTTTGTTTGTTTTGCCAAATGTCCAGTCCCTGTAATGTTTATTGAGCCAAATGTCCAATCATTTTAGTTGTGCATGCATATATTTTGAGTTTCATTCAATATCTTGTCATACCATGCCTGATGAAGAGACCTGAGTCGTCTCGAAAGCTCGCCCTATAACATCATTTATTTTATTTTTGTTAGCCATTAAAAGGTATCACAACTACAAGATTTGTATCTTGTTTCTCACACTGAGAGCAATCAACATTTTCTCAACTGGCTAACACGGTGCCAAACCTTTTTCTTCTGATGTTTATATCACATACAGAAATATAATTGCAATCATATTATGAGTACTAAAAGGTATAATGAGTTAATACAGCAAGTCAATATTTGCAGTGTTGACCCTTCTTCTTCAGGACCTCTGTAATTCTCCCTGGCTGCTCTCAATCAACTTCTGGACCAAATCCTGACTGATAGCAGTCCATTCTTGCATAATCAATGTTTGCATTTTGGCAGAATTTCTTGGTCTTTGTTTGTCCACCCGTCTCTTGATGATTGACCACAAGTTCTCAATGGGATTAAGATCTGGGGAGTTTCCAAAATCTCTATGTTTTGTTCCCTGAGCCATTTAGTTATCACATTTGCTTTATGGCAAGGTGCTCCATCATGCTGGAAAAGGCATTGTTGGGCGCCAAACTGCTCTTGGACGATTGGGAGAAGTTGCTCTTGGAGGACATTCTGGTACCATTCTTTATTCATGGCTGTGTTTTTAGGCAAGACTGTGAGTGAGCCGATTTCCTTGGCTGAGAAGCAACCCCACACATGAATAGTTTCAGGATGCTTTACAGTTAGCATGAGACAAGACTGGTGGTAGCGCTCACCTCTTCTTCTCCGAATAAGCTGTTTTCCAGATGTCCCAAACAATCGAAAAGGGGATTCATCAGAGAAAATGACTTTACCCCAGTCCTCAGCAGTCCACTCCCTGTACCTTTTGCAGAATATCAGTCAGTCCCTGATGTTTTTTCTGGAGAGAAGTGGCTTCTTTGCTGCCCTCCTTGAAACCAGGCCTTGCTCAAAGAGTCTCCGCCTCACAGTGCGTGCAGAAGCACTCACACCAGCCTGCTGCCATTCCTGAGCAAGCTCGGCACTGCTGGTAGTCCGATCCCGCAGCTGAAACAGTTTTAAGATACGGTCCTGGCGCTTGATAGTCTTTCTTGGGCACCCTGGAGCCTTTTTGACAACAATGGAAGCTCTCTCCTTGAAGTTCTTGATGATGTGAGATTGTTGACTGAGGTGCAATCTTTCTAGCTGCGATACTCTTCCCTGTTAGGCCATTTTTATGCAGTGCAATGATGGCTGCACGTGTTTCTTTAGAGATAACTATGGTTAACTGACGAGAAACAATGATACCAAGCACCAGCCTCCTTTTAAAGTGTCCAGTGGTGTCATTCTTGCTTAATCATGACTGATTGATTGCCAGCCTTGTCCTCATCAACACCCACACCTGTGTTAATGGAACAATCACTAAAACGATGTTAGCTGCTCCTTTTAAGGCAGGACTGCAATGATGTTGAAATGTGTTTTGGGGGTTAAAGTTCATTTTCTAGGCAAATATTGACTTTGCAAGTAATTGCTGCTAAACTGATCACTCCTTATGACATTCTGGAGTATATGCAAATTGCCATTAGAAAAACTGAAGCAGTAGACTTTGTTAAAATTAATATTTGTATCATTCTCAAAACTTTTGGCCATGACTGTACATAGCAGGGACACATATATAAGATTATCTCAGCACAGGAGATGTGGTATAATCAGACCATCTCCCTGTACAGTCAGACACATCCATTACACAGTACATAGCAGGAACACATATATAAGATTATCTCAGCACAGGAGCTGCGGTATGATCAGACCATGTCCCTGTATGGACAGACACATCCATTACACAGTACATAACAGGGACACATATATAAGATTATCTAAGCACAGGAACATTTTTTTTAAAACACATCCAATAGTGGAAATTATTATTATTTCAAGATCTAATGGTTAAAATTAACTTTATTTATGGAAAAACCCCTTAGGCCCCTTTCACACTAGCATTTCTGTCCGGATCCGGCAGATCTGGACCGAAAACCGCATCTGCCGCATTTGTCGCCTAATGGCTGCATTAGCGGTACACTTGCGGCAAGCCCCAAGTGACACGCCCAGGGCATGGGGTACTCAGCTCTCGGGCTCGGTCTGGGATGTCATGGGTGGCTGCCCGAGGCTGTGGCCCTGGTAGTTAATGAATAAGGGGTTAAATAAAGTATATACAAGTTTGTCGTGACGCCACCTGCAGTGCCTGGTGATGCTCACCAGCGTCGCTACAGTCCTCTGGTGGTCGTTGGTATTGCGGAAATGATGGTGTAGTCCCCCGCGGGGCAGCGATTTTGTGGGAGAAACAGTTCATGCAAGAAAGGATGCCGCAGAGTCGACAACTCACTTCACCAGGTACTTTACTGGAAAACTTTCAATCATTGCAGGCTTTCAGTAGCAGTAGATGTTACTTGGCAAATGGCTACGGGTGCTGCAAGTGGAATTTCTGGCTGTTAGATGGATCCCTCCCTGTGTCCGTTCCTGTTCCTTTCTTTCCTTGCCTCCCAGTGGCGGTGAAGTCTGACTTCATATAGACTAGTCCGACCTGCTGTTCCTTGTTCTACTCTCCCTTCTACCCGTCGGGCGAACCTTTTGGACTCCTTGCAGCGTCCTGCTACTCCTGGCTCCCCTCTTTCTGGGATCTTTGGGAGTCAGAGACGTACATCCCTGTTCTTCGGATTGTCTGTGAGCCTTGTAGAACTCACAGGTGCAGGCTTCGGGGCTTCGGGACCCAGTTCCTTTCCTGGGGCAAACTCTTGGTTACTCTATTTCCCATGAGAGTGAACTCTTGCCTCTGAGTTACTACTCTCTCGCTTCCTTCTGTTTCTGGGATCTTCCCTGGGCCCCTCAGCCGAGGAGACCCTCCTTGCTCCCTCCAGGCCGACTGCCTGGCTCCTTCCCGACTCACTAACTAACTAACTAACTAACTAACTGCTCACTAGTTCCCCCTAGAGGTCACTATATACCCTCCCGGGGTCCCTCCCACCTACTGATCTAGTGTGTGGGTGTTGGCTCTAGGGTTCCACCTACTGGCCATAGTTCCACTTGCAGTGGAGTGACTACGCCGCTTTTCTGGGTGTTGTATCCCTTTTGTGGCACCTACATCGTGGGGCGCCACACAAGCATTCTCTATGGGGCTTGTGGCAAGTGCGACAAGAGCGGTATTGCCATGATCCGGTACTTGCAACAGTTGCGGCCGCGAAAAAAAAAAGCTACAAGCAGCGTTTTTTTCCACAGCCAGAGCTGCCAGATCTGCCGCATCCAGCAGAACCGCACTTGCCGCACCGGTCCGCAAGCCCCATAGACACTACATGGGCCTTGTCGGATCCGGACCACAAGTTGGCCGTTAGGCGGCCGATCCGGCAGATGCGGCGCCACCTGCCAGATCGGCCGCAAACATCAGTGAAACGCTGATGTGAAAAGGGCCTTAAGCGGAACAACATTCTAGTTGTCAGGATATATGCCCGAAAGCTAGAGTATTTGTTTTTTAACAAAAAGTAAGGCTACGTTCACACATTGTGCATTTTTGAGTGCTTTTTTCCGAGCGCTTTTCAAAAATGCGCAATGCGCCTTTTGTGTGCCGGCAAAGTGAATGTGAAATTCACTTCGTCGTGCAGACACTGCTTAATTTTACGCAGTGCTTTTAAGGGAGAAAGCGCGGGCATAAAAAGAATTGACATGTCAATTCTTTACGCAGCTGCGCTGGTGCTTTTTCCCATGGGGGCGGCGCTGCTGGATCTGATGTCACAGAGGTGGAGAAGAATCCTGGTTCCTCCTCTCCTCTGTGACATGTGTGACTGACCCCATTTGATTTCGCAGTGTATTAATATACACTGCAAAATCAAAATTAAAGAAAGGCAAATGTATTAAAAATAATAAAGAATTAATACTTACCCTTTCCGATGCCTTTTAGGCCTATCCGCAGCTGAGCCAAGGCCAGGTACCGACGTCATAGGGCGCTGATTGGCCGCTCGCGATCATGTAATATGTGACGTACATATCACATAACCGTGAGCTGCCAATCACAGCGCCCGATGTCATTAAGACTAGGGATGAGCGAGTATGCTCGGCGCTACTCGTTACTCGCACGAGTATCCCGGTACTCGGGATGCTCGGCGAGCACCGAGTACTGCCGAGATGCTCGGATGCCTCGCTAATAATTATCGATCTGACACAAATACACAGCTCCCTTCAGTGCACACAGTGAGCTGGCACCTCACAGAGAGCAGATTGATTGTTAGGATCCCTCTGGGGGGCACAGCAAGGTGTTGTATGCTGCGGCGATTTGAAAAAGCCCCCCCTCCCGCCCTTTCCCAGAAACACTCGTTCTATAACCGGAAGTCTGTGGGCGGAGCCTGTCACTAATTGACTTACATTGGGCTCGGTGCTCTGGCCGAGTACACGAGTATCTTGGGATGCTGGGCCAGAGCATCGAGCAACCGAGCATTTTAGTACTCGCTTGTCTCTAATTATGACATATGCAAGGCCCTGGCAGGTCGATGCCTGCTTCTGCTCCTGGCTCCGGAACACCCGGCGGAGGGTAAGTATAAGAATCTTTATGATTTTGGCTTAATTTTACATTTGATTTCGC
This sequence comes from Allobates femoralis, assembly GCA_033576535.1. Classification (NCBI taxonomy): domain Eukaryota; kingdom Metazoa; phylum Chordata; class Amphibia; order Anura; family Aromobatidae; genus Allobates; species Allobates femoralis. The sequence goes on from JARQOC010000006.1 coordinate 329,067,553, forward strand.
AGTTAGTGATGAGCGAGCATGCTCGCCACTACTCGGTAGTCGCACGAGTATCACTGTACTCGGGCTACTCGGCGAGCACCGAGTAATCTCGTGATACTCGTGCTGTGCTCTTCGTCGTCATCTCTGCATGTTGGCGCTCTTTTGAGAGCCAGCCCACGTGCAGGGATTGGCTGGCAGACCACTGCAATGCCACAGCCCTGTTAGTTGTGGCATTGCAGTGATTGGCCGGCCTGCACAGCGTGACCGAGCCTTTATAAGACCCGGCCGCGCTGTGCTCTGCACACAGCCATCCAGACAGTGAGTGTAGGGAGAGTGTCTGCTGCTGCTTAGGGACAGATTTGCGGCCCTCATAGGTAGATCCGGAGCAGGGCTGCAAACTGCTGCTGAGCTGACCACAACAGTCCTTCTCAGGACTAATCTAGGAGGATATAGGCAGGGTGATCCAGATCGGAGTCCAAGCTTTTCTGTGACCATTACAGTCACCAGACTGTTGTACTTACTAGCTTGATCCAGGTTAGGACTTAGGGACTAAAATCCTCATCTACTGTGACCATTACAGTCACCAGACTGGTGTACGTAACTACCTTGATACAGGTTAGGGACTAAAATCCTAATCTCCTGTGACCATTACATTCACCAGACTGGTGTACTTACTACCTTAATACAGGTTAGGGACTAAAATCCTAATCTCCTGTGATCTGAACTGTCACCAGACTAGTGTACTTACTACCTTAATACAGGTTAGGGACTAAAATCCTAATCTCCTGTGATCTGAACTGTCACCAGACTGGTGTACTTACTACCTTGATACAGGTTAGGGACTAAAATCCTACTCTTCTGTGACTTACGTCACCAGACTGGTGTACTTACTACCTTAATACAGGTTAGGGACTAAAATCCTACTCTTCTATGACATTACAGTCACCAGACTGGTGTACTTACTACATTGATACAGGTTAGGGACTAAAATCCTACTCTCCTGTGACCATTACATTCACCAGACTGGTGTACTTACTACCTTAATACAGGTTAGGGACTAAAATCCTACTCTCCTGTGACTATTACAGTCACCAGACTGGTGTACTTACTACCTTAATACAGGTTAGGGACTAAAATCCTAATCTCCTGTGATCTGAACTGTCACCAGACTGGTGTACTTACTACCTTAATACAGGTTAGGGACTAAAATCCTAATCTCTGTGATCTGAACTGTCACCAGACTGGTGTACTTACTACCTTAATACAGGTTAGGGACTAAAATCCTAATCTCCTGTGATCTGAACTGTCACCAGACTGGTGTACTTACTACCTTATACAGGTTAGGGACTAAAATCCTACTCTCTGTGACCATTACAGTCACCAGACTGGTGTACTTACTACCTTGATACGGATTAGGGACTAAAATCCTACTCTCCTGTGACCATTACATTCACCAGACTGGTGTACTTACTACCTTAATACAGGTTAGGGACAAAAATCCTACTCTCCTGTGACCATTACAGTCACCAGACTGGTGTACTTACTACCTTAATACAGGTTAGGGACTAAAATCCTAATCTCCTGTGATCTGAACTGTCACCAGACTGGTGTACTTACTACCTTGATACAGGTTAGGGACTAAAATCCTACTCTTTGTGACCATTACTGTCACCAGACTGGTGTACTTACTACCTTGATACAGGTTAGGTACTAAAATCCTACTCTTCTGTGACCATTACAGTCACCAGACTGGTGTACTTACTACCTTAATACAGGTTAGGGACTAAAATCCTACTCTTCTATGACCATTACAGTCACCAGACTGGTGTACTTACTACATTGATACAGGTTAGGGACTAAAATCCTACTCTCCTGTGACCATTACATTCACCAGACTGGTGTACTTACTACCTTAATACAGGTTAGGGACAAAAATCCTACTCTCCTGTGACTATTACAGTCACCAGACTGGTGTACTTACTACCTTAATACAGGTTAGGGACTAAAATCCTAATCTCCTGTGATCTGAACTGTCACCAGACTGGTGTACTTACTACCTTAATACAGGTTAGGGACTAAAATCCTAATCTCCTGTGATCTGAACTGTCACCAGACTGGTGTACTTACTACCTTAATACAGGTTAGGGACTAAAATCCTAATCTCCTGTGATCTGAACTGTCACCAGACTGGTGTACTTACTACCTTGATACAGGTTAGGGACTAAAATCCTACTCTTCTGTGACCATTACAGTCACCAGACTGGTGTACTTACTACCTTGATACGGGTTAGGGACTAAAATCCTACTCTCCTGTGACCATTACATTCACCAGACTGGTGTACTTACTACCTTAATACAGGTTAGGGACAAAATTCCTACTCTCCTGTGACCATTACAGTCACCAGACTGGTGTACTTACTACCTTAATACAGGTTAGGGACTAAAATCCTAATCTCCTGTGATCTGAACTGTCACCATACTGGTGTACTTACTACCTTGATACAGGTTAGGGACTAAAATCCTACTCTTTTGTGACCATTACAGTCACCAGACTGGTGTACTTACTACCTTGATACAGGTTAGGGACTAAAATCCTACTCTTCTGTGACCATTACAGTCACCAGACTGGTGTACTTACTACATTGATACAGGTTAGGGACTAAAATCCTACTCTTCTGTGACCATTACAGTCACCAGACTGGTGTACTTACTACCTTGATACAGGTTAGGGACTAAAATCCTACTCTCCTGTGACCATTACATTCACCAGACTGGTGTACTTACTACCTTAATACAGGTTAGGGACAAAAATCCTACTCTCCTGTGACCATTACATTCACCAGACTGGTGTACCTACTACCTTGATACAGGTTAGGGACAAAAATCCTACTCTCCTGTGACCATTACATTCACCAGACTGGTGTACGTACTACCTTGATACAGGTTAGGGACTAAAATCCTACTCTCCTGTGACCATTTCATTCACCAGACTGGTGTACTTACTACCTTGATACAGGTTAGGGACTAAAATCCTACTCTTCTGTGATCATTTCAGTCACCAGACTGGTGTACTTACTACATTGATACAGGTTAGGGACTAAAATCCTACTCTTCTGTGACCATTACAGTCACCAGACTGGTGTTTTTTATACCTTGATACAGGTTAGGGACTAAAATCCTACTCTTTTTTTTTTCCAAAATAATTTTTATTTTGTATTAACAGAGTTAACAAACATAGTCAAAATCAACAGAAAAAGAAGAAATACAGTAGTTTAACAAGGGAGGGGGGGGGGGGGGGAGGGTCGGAGGGTCACAGGCTCAAAACATACAGTGCAAATGAATACTACATTAGTATTATCCTTAATCTTGTTTAGGAGTCAGTGAAACAGCCCGGGGATAGCTGAACTCACTTCAAGTTAACCCAACTTTCGGGCAACCTCTTCAAACAATGCAATGTGCACTCGACATCCAGGGTTCCCAAATCAGCTCCAAATTTTTCCTGGCAGTATTTGACTGAGCTAAAGCTTGCTCATACTGACATGCTAAATTTACCCTCTCAATCACCTCTTTCACTGTTGGGAGGGAGGCACCCCGCCATTTAAGTGAAATCACTGCCCGGGTGGCTATAAGAATGTGGGAGATCACTCCTCTCACGATTCGGGGGATTGAATCAAGTCCGATGTGAAGTGTTGCCATGAGGGGTGAGAGGGGTACCCAAATTCCAGTGACATCAGATATCAAGCGTTCAATCCCCCTCCAGAGAGCAGATAAGTCTGAACATAAGAACCACGCGTGCGACTGAGTACCAATCCCACCGCATCCCCTCCAACACAGAGAGGAATACTGTGGGTCGTATCTAGCCACCACAACCGGGCAGCGGTACCATCGCAACTGCGTTTTCTTTAACTGCTCCAATTGGGTTATGCACGAGGAAACTCTCTTAAGCTCCCTAATACTCGAGTGCCAATCTTCAAGCTCCAATGTCACCCCAAGCTCCTTTTCCCAAGTTAACATATATGGCTGTTTTACCTCTGAGTCTAGGGCCTGTATGGCTTTATACATAATCGATATTCCCTTAGAACCAGCTCCCTGTGTCAAGAAATATCCATTAACCCTCCTATCCATGCAGGTTTCCGAGAATGCAGTATTTAAATGAGCGCTGTGTAGAAAGTGTCTTATTTGGAGATATTGATAGAATGTTCTCCTAAGTTCTGGGTGGGTTTTGGAGATCTGGTCAAAAGGAATTAGACCCCCGGGTCCCTCAATCTCAGCCAACGAGTGAATACCTGTCTCCCACCACGCCTGAAGGTTCAAATAAGGGATATGGGTTTCAATGGCAAACACAGACAGCGACCCACGAGGGATTTTTAAGAGTTTAGGGGCAAAGGATCTCCAAAGATGGAGAGCCGCCTGCATCGTAGGCAGTAGAGCCATGACTGAATCGGCCCGCAATACTTCCGATTCCAAGGCGAGACGAGTGGACCCCCGCCTGGAGTGAAATTTCTCTATTTGTAACCATCTGTGATCACTGTCCATGAGCCACCATTCCCTGAGGCCTGTCAGCAACGAGGCTCTGTGGTAGGCCAACAAGTCTGGCATTCCCATTCCTCCCGACTCCAAGGGGAGGTAAAGAATAGATTTTGCTACACGAGCCGACCCGTGAGCCCAGATGTACTTATTAGCTAAGCTTTGGAGGCGAGCAATGAGTTTTTTGGGGATGCGAAGGGGCAGAGCTCTAAAATAATAAAGGATCCTAGGAAGGGCCATCATTTTGAAGGCATTTATGCGGGCCATCCACGAGGTCAAGAACCGGTGCATATTATCTAAGAGAGCTTTAATTTTATCATATAGGTTGGAGAAGTTTATCTTAATTGTAAGCGCCGAGGGGGTCAAGGTTATACCCAAAAAGGGAATACCATCTGGGGACCATTGAAAGGGGTATGCCTCTGTCAGAGAGTTCAGAGAGGGGGCTGGGATCGCTATCGGAAGTGCTAGAGATTTAGAAGGGTTCAATTTGTAATATGATATTTTACTAAATTCCCCCAGTTCAGACATGACAGCAGCGAAGGACGGCCCAACATCCACACAAGATATGATTACATCATCAGCATAAAGGCTGATTTTATGGACCTCCTTCCCCACCACCACGCCCGAGATACCGGGGGAAGTCCTGATCCGTTCAGCCAATGGTTCCATACAGAGGGCAAAAATAATAGGGGATAGGGGGCACCCTTGTCGAGTACCATTAGTTATTAAGAATGGCTCTGACAAGAAACCCGCCGAGAGGACCCGCGCCGAAGGTTCCGAGTACATGGCTGAAATGGCCAAGCTAATAGGGCCCACCAACCCAAATTTTTGAAGAACTGCTCTGAGATATCCCCAGTGCACCCTGTCAAACGCTTTCTCAGCATCAAGTGACAGGAATGCACTGGGGAGTCCAGACAGCTCCGCAACCCGCACCAGGTCCAACATTCTGCGTATCCCGTCTTTCGCCTCCCTACCCGCCAAAAACCCCACCTGGTCTGGGGAGACCAGGGATGGCACAATCAAGGCCAACCGAGAAGCTAGCAGTTTGGTGAACAACTTAATGTCACAGTTTAGAAGAGCAATGGGTCTGAAATTACCTGGTAAATTAGGGGGCTTTCCCGGCTTTGGCAGGGTTACGATGGTGGCCTCCAAGTTAGACGGTGACATTCTGCCCCTATTCCCCCAAGCCGAGAAAAGTCTCAATAGGTAAGGGGCAAGTAACGATTGGAATGTACGGTAATAGGAGTTAGTGAAACCATCCGGGCCCGGGGCACTCAACCTCTTAGTCTGTTTAATGGTTTTTTGTATTTCTTCTAGGGTGAAAGGAGAGTTTAGAAAGGACAGCTGTTCCCCCGAAACCGAGGGGAGATTAACAGAAGCCAGATAGTCCGAAATATCCTGGGTCGTGGGCTGGGGAGTCGAGGTATCCCTATGTAAATTATAAAGGGCAGCATAGTAATTAGCAAATTCGGCTGCTATTTTTGAAGGGTTTCTAACTGGGTTCCCGCTGGAGTTAAGAATATGGTCGATCCTAGATTTGGCCTCCCTTACTTTAATTCTACGGGCAAGCATGGCCCCCGCCCTGTCACCTGCCGAATACCACTTCGTTTTCAGCTTGCGCAGGTTATGAGCATACGAGACCAGCATGGCGTCCCGAAGTTTAAATCTAATGGCATAAATTTCAGAGGTGACAGAGGGGGTTACATTCGCCTTGTTAAGGGCCTCCAGAGATTGTAATCTGGACAACAAAGTGAGCCGATCCCCCTCTCTCCTACGGTTTATGATCGCAGCTTGCTGTATGAAGGATCCCCTCAGAACGGATTTATGCGCGGCCCACAGGGTCTCGTCACTGGTCTCACCGTTATCATTCAATTGAAAATAAGTAGATATGTCTGAGGAGACCCTTGCCACCACCTCCGCGTTCAACAGAAGTCCCTCATTCAAACGCCACCGGAATGCAGGGGGCGAGTGGTGTGACAAAGCCATCAGTAGGAAAACGGGGGCATGATCTGACCACGTGATCAGCCCGATCTCTGAAGCAGAACAGCGGGCCAGGATAGCATCATCGATCAAGTAATAGTCTAGTCTGCTGTATGTCTGATGTAGGGGGGAAAAATAGGTATAATCCCGCTCTGCTGCATGGGAGTACCTCCAGTGATCATGATAGTGAAATTCGAGGGCGGGCAACCTGAGCTCCCCCCTCCATTCCCCTCCCCGGTGTGAGCAGTCAAGGTCTCGTTGCATTGGGAGGTTGAAATCCCCACACAGTATCTTGCCCCCTGTTCCATGGAATGGATGGTTTTAAAGGCACGTCTGATAAATTTACTTTGCCCTGAGTTGGGTGCATATATGGAAGCAATCGTGTGAGACACACCATTCAGAGTACAGACCAATATCAACAATCTACCCCCAGGATCAGAGTATTGGTCAAGCAATTTAAAAGCAACCGTGGTTCTGAACATAATGCATATCCCTGCCCTCTTGACCTTATCATTTGCAAAGAATATGTGTGGGAATTGGGGGTTATGAAAGCGAAAGTTGTCCGCTTCCAGCAAATGGGTCTCTTGCAGGCAAATTATATCAGCCTTAGATTTCCTGATTTCTCTCCAGATCATAGAACGCTTACCCGGGGAGTTCATCCCCCTAACATTAAGCGACATTAACTTTATACTCATAATGTAGTACCCTCCAAAGAATTTCTAATGAACCCTGGGAGTCCAGGGGGCCATCCTGTCATCATTTCCATAAATATCACATGTAATAGACAGTCAATGTATCCCCAGTATAGCGCCGTGTAATGAAGATCTACAGATTGAGACGCTAACTCCAGCAAACAAAGAGCACACAAGTCCTCATATGACAGTTCCGAGCCTGAGCAAAGGGAAATCAGAAAAAAAAAGGAAAAGGGGAAAAATGAAACTGAAAAAACAACAAAAAGTATGCCAGGGCCAGTCACATGGGCCGCAGGCAAATTGCCCAGTGCTTCGGGCATTGAGCAGGAAAACATGCCTGCTAGAGGGGGCTCAATTCGCCAGGAACACAGTCTCCAAAGAAAAAGAGAGACTGACTAAGAGACCATCCACAGGGCAGTCCCAAGCTCCACTTCAGGTCTTCATCCAGTCCGGAGTTACCTTCCTCTGCGCAGTCGGCTTAGGCATGGTGAATGGGACCTTCCAGGAAGACAGCTTATCCTCTGCTTGTTTCAGCGTGTTGCAGGCCACTGACCGGTCCTCGTAAGAAATTATCAGGCGCGTCGGATTATATCCCCATTTATAGCGCAGGGATGCCTCTCTGAGGGCGGTACAAACATGAGCAAATGTCCGGCGCTTCGCCAGGGTAGCCGCCGACAAGTCTGGGAATACTTGGAGCCCCCGAAACTCCTCAGGGAGCGTGGGGGGACTCCTCATTCGTTGAACAAATGCATCCTTCGTAGGGAACCTTAACATCTTGGCCAAAATGTCCCTAGGTACAGAAGGACCCAAATGTTTGGGCTTGGGGGTTCTGTGAATCCGTTCAATAGCAAGATCGCCTGCAGGTAGGTCAGGGAGCACTGTGGCCAGAAACCGAAGCATAAAAGGAGCCAGTTCTTTGTCAGTGACCTCCTCTGGAACTCCCCGGAGTCTAATATTGCACCTTCTTGACCTATCCTCCAGGTCATATAATTTGTCATAGGCTGCAGTGATCTCAGCACGCAGGGCTTTGTTATCATCAACTAGGGCATTTATAGCAGAAGCATAGTCCCCCATTTTATTCTCTACATGAGCTGTTCTGTCTCCAAGAGCATTCAAGTCCCTTCTGAATTCCCCCAGCAGTTCGTTCATGTCCTCCCTTAGTGAGGCTCTAACTGTGGCAAGGAATGCAGACATATCTCCTTTTGTCATCGGAGCTGAGCTGCTGCTGCTATGTGAGGAGCCAGTCTGTCTCTCACCTCTATCAGAGCTGGGGGAGGAGCGGGAGGATCCTGGAGGAGAAGCAGGCACCATTTTCCCTGCTGCATGAACAGTCTGTCCTCCAGGGAAGAAATCCGGCATGCGCTGTGGGGAAGCCCCCTTGTTGGACCGGCCACGGGTCATCATGGGCACTGCACAGATAGGAAGGCAGCAGAGAGGTCTGTGGAGCTTCAGGGAGCTGCGGTGAGCCGATTTGAGCTGTTAATAGCCCTGTGGACTGGGAGCTCTCAGCTTATGTGACCTCCACGTTCAGCACGCAGGCCACGCCCCTCTAAAATCCTACTCTTCTGTGACCATTACAGTCACCAGACTGGTGTCGCTGTATACAAGCAAAATGCGCAAGGGCGTTGGCAAGGAAGAAGGAAGTGAATGTGATGGTGGTGCAGGCAGAGGCCGAGGTCGTGTGCAAGCACTAATTTCGTAACAAGAAAGGGGCACATCTACTCGCTCACACGTCCTGTCCCAAATTCTTGATGCCCGCTAAAGTACACCGCTCTTGAACCAACACCAGTGTCAACAGTTGTTACTTGGATAGCGGATAATGCTTCAAGTCAGATGGGCATCTCCACAAACACCCTGTCTTCCACACGGTCAAGTGTCAGTAGCCGTGATACTGCACCGCACATTTCCCAACCTGATCCTCCTTCCTACCACCAGGCCGAGTACACGTCCACGGACATTACTGATCCCACACTTGGACACTCAGAAGTCCAGAAGTGTGTACCCATGGGTGAGTGGAGGTACATGGCAAATTCCCATAACAAAATTTAAATTCAGTTGTCATTTGTTGGTGGTGTGGTGAAGTCTGGCCCAATCCAACCCTTGTTCATCTTGATCAGAGTCAGCCTGTCAGCATTTTCAGTTGACAGGCGGGTGCGTTTATCAGTAATGATTCCACCTGCGGCTCTGAAAACACGCTCTGACAAAACGCTAGCGGCAGGGCAGGCCAGGACTTCCAAGGCGTAGAGAGCCAATTCACGTGTCCAGCTTGGAGACACAATTGTAAGGCACAGAGGAATCTAGCAGTACAGTTGTTTGATCTGCAAGGTACTCCTTCAGCATCTGGCCAAACTTAGCATTTCTTGTGGAACTACCCCGCACCTCAGGGGCTGTGGTACGTGAGGGGCTGAGAAAACTGTCCCACATCGTAAAGACTGTTCCCCTACCTCTGGCGGATTGGACTTGTGCCCCTCTCGGCCGTAAGCCTTGGTTGTCCACCGATTCCTGACCTATGCCGCTAGCGTTTTGTGAGGGGAATGATTTGCCTACTTTCCGTGACTATGGCCTTCTGGAAATGCTGCATTTTGGCTGACCTCTCCGCCTCAGGAATGAGAGACATAAAGTTTTTCCTTGTAGCGTGGGTCTAACAGTGTTGCCAACCAGTACTGATTGTCGGCCAAGATGTTGTGAACGCGAGGGTCACGAGCCAAGCAGCTTACCATAAAGTCAGCCATGTGCGCCAGACTCTTAACAGCCATCACTTCAGTATCCAGACCAACACGATGACTGAACATGCTGTCCTCCTCCTCCTCCTCATCTCCACTGTCCTCTGGCCTGCCACGCAGAATCGGGGGTATGACTGGTGTGCATGTCATATCCTCAATTTGGCCAGAGAGTTGCTCCATGTCTTCATCCTCCTCCTCGTCATAGTCCTCTACTGCACGTTGTGATGATATGAGGCTGGGCTGTGTGTTTTCACCCACAACCACCACTGTTTCTTGCTCTAAGTCATCGCGGTACATAGGTCGGACATCCATCTCCACTTCTCAGGTGTTATATGTGGAGTTTGACCCATTTCCCGACGGCTTAGGTGATGCAGGTAGTCCACAACTGCCCTCTTCTGCTCACATATCCTGACCAACATGTGCAGAGTTGAATTCCAACGCGTGGGGTCATCAACACCAGTCTGTGGGCCGGAAGACGCAAACGGCGCTGAAAGCCGGCAAGGCCGGCTGAAGCAGCAGGTGACTTGCAAAAATGTGCAGACAGACGGCGAACTTTTACCAGCTGTTCAGACAGCTCTGGGTATGACTTTAGAAACCTCTGAACCACCAGGTTGAGCTCATGGCCCACGCATGGAACATGCGTCAGCTGGCCTCGCCTCAAAGCTGCCACCAGGTTCCAGACATTGTCACACACGACCTTTCCTGGCTTTAGGTTCAGAGGTGTGAGCCAGTGATCTGCCTGCTGTTTCAGAGCTGTCCACACCTCTTCTGCATTGTGGGGTTTGTCACCTATGCAGACTAGCTTCAGCACAGCCTGTTGCCGCTTCGCAGAGGCAGTGCTGCAGTGCTTCCAGCTTGGGACTGGTGTGGAGGGTACAGTGGATGAGGATGCGCAAAGGAGGAGGAGGCTGAAGAGCATGACATTCCGGAGCTGTAGAGTGTCGGTGAAACCCTGACAGAGGTAGGGCCTGCTATCCTTGCTGTGGGAAGGACGTGTTCCGTCCCTCGCTCAGACTGTGTCCCAGCTTCCACAATATTAACCCAGTGTTTTGTCAAGGAGATGTAGCGGCCTTGCCCACAAGCACTTGTCCACGTGTCTGTGGTTAGGTGGACTTTGGCTGAAACAGCGTTGTTCAGGCACGTGTGATGCTGTTGGACACGTGGTTATGCAATGCGGGGATGGCACATCTGGAGAAATAGTGGCGGCTGGGGACCGAGTAACGTGGGACAGCAGCCGCAATCAGGTCGCGGAATGCTTCCGTCTCCACCAGCCGGAAAGGCAACATTTCTAGCGCTATGAGTCGCGAAATGTGATAATTCAGGACTGTGGCATGTGGGGCGTTGGCAGCGTATTTGCGCCTGCGTTCAAAGATTTGCTGAATGGATAATTGAACGCTGCGCTGGGACAAGGACGTGCTTGATGGTGGGGTTATTTGTGCGTGGGCAACTTCAGGTGCAGGGCCGGAGGCTTGTTCGCGGCCAGCATGTACAGGGATTGGCTCGCACGCACAACACGCGAAGACGTAGCAGTGACATCAGCAAGCACCGCTCCTCGACTCTGTTGTACTTCCCACAAAGTCCGGTGCTTGGCTAACATGTGCCTGATCATGCTGGTGGTGGTCAGGCTGCTAGTTTTCGTACCCCTGCTGCTGCTGGCATGGCAGGTGTTGCAAATGGCCTTTTTAGAGTCATCTGGAGCCAACTTAAAAAACTGCCAGACTCGGGAAGACCGAACATTTGCACAGGCACCTTGTGTCGTGTTGTTGTTCCGGGGAACGGTTGCCTGCCTTCTGCCTGCTGACCCGACCCTGCTTCATACTGCCTGTTGGGATGCTACGCCTCCCTCCCCCTGTGCACTGCTGTCCTCGCTCTGCATATCCTCTGCCAGGTTGGGTCAGCTACTGGATCATCCACCACGTCGTCTTCCTCTTCCTTGGCTAATCGCTGGACTGCTCCTCCTTCTCCTCATGTGCCACCATGATGACCGTTACAATAGTTAGGCTGTTGTTTCAGGTATACCCCCAGTGGTAAACTTTTACGCCCATTCTTTTTGAATGGGACATTACAACGACAGGATACCCGCTCCTTTTCAATAGGAAAAATGTTTTGAGGCACTCATGCACGTCTCTATCCAGGGACAATGTGGAGCCTCCCAATTTTTGGCTGCCCTGGCCAAAGGGCTATACTACAATACATCCACTTGAGGTTTACAGGCCCTACTGTATGTCTGTATGCATGGGTCATTGTTGAACCTCCCAATTTTTGGCTGCCCTGCCGAAGGCTATACTACAATACACCCACTTGAGGGTTACAGGCCCTATTACATGTCTGTATGCATGGGTCATTGTTGAACCTCCCAATTTTTGGCTGCCCTGCCAAAGGCTATACTACAATACACCCACTTGAGGGTTACAGGCCCTATTAATGTCTGTATGCATGGGTCATTGTTGAACCTCCCAATTTTTGGCTGCCCTGCCAAAGGGCTATACTACAATACACCCACTTGAGGTTTACAGGCCTTACTTCATGTCTGTATGCATGGGTCGTTGTTGAACCTCCCAATTTTTGGCTGCCCTGGCCAAAGGGCTAGATTACAATACACCCACTTCATGTTTACAGGCCCTCCTGCACGTCTCTATCCAGGGACAATGTGGAGCCTCCCAATTTTTGGCTGCCCTGGCAAAGGAAAATACTACAATAGACCCAGTTCCTCAAAATGGGCACATTATTCAAGAGGCCTTCATGTACGTCTCTTGTCAGGGTCATCGGAGTGTCGCACAATGTTTTCACGTAAAATCTTTCATGTAATCACAAAAAGTAACATACAACAGCTGTTATCTCACTATTGGGTATGTGCCCTTAACATTTCTACCCTAAATATTCATTTTGGTGTCATTTCGGAAGGTTTTCTGGTGACTCCGTAAAATTGGCGTGAAACTCGGACAACATTGTTCACAGCTGTGACTTTTGAGTGAGAAATGCTTCCAGGGGTCTTCCCCATGGTGTTGCCATGTCATTTGAGCACTCTTCTGAGACTTTTGTGACATTTTTAGGGTTTTTCCATGCTGCCGGCAGTCATTTCATAAAAATACTCGGGTCTCCCATAGGATAACATTGGGCTTGTTACTCAGGGCCGAGTACACGAGTATCTCGGGATGCTCGGCCCGAGCTTCGAGCACCCGAGCATTTTAGTACTCGCTCATCACTATTCGCAGTGTATAATGCACTGCGAAATCAAATGGGGCTCTTCCTCCCCTCTGTGACATCACTTCTCCCCCGGCCCGTAAAAAAGTGTGCTGAGTGAAAGGCACTGTTTTTTTTTTTTTTGCGCTTTTTTGCGCAGGTGCAAAACGCTGTTAAAAGCACCCGCGCAAAAAAGCGCAAAAAAGGGCTACGTGTGAACATAGCCTAAGACTTCTAAAAAACGTTGGAGGGTGGTTTGGGTATAAAAGGAATATTATGAAGATGAATATGGCTAACGGTCTATCCTCACAATGGGACTGAAAGCGTGATCTAATGCAGACTCCAACTTGAAGAACTCAGGATATTTTACTGTTTAATATTCATTCCAAACAGTGTGATGGGGCAGAGAAATGGAGCCAACAAGTCTGACATTGCATTGTATATTCTCATTATTTCCTCGTTATTAACAAGTGTGTGCGGTAGTGGTGACACACCAGACATGTTCACTGGATATTGTGTTTGCATTGTCTTAAAATTCTCTTAAACTTAGGTTGCGAGGTAACTTCCTCAATCTTTGTGATCAAAACATAGCAACTCATGGACCTAAGAGGCTTCCTGCAAAACACCATCCAGCAAAACAAGTCGTAAATGTACATAAAGTCAATGAAAAAACTGCAGGAGAAGCCAAAAAAAGCAGGTTTGCCTGATGAAGAAATTGGTTCTATCTTGAACTGCTTAGCATTTACAATAAATTCTCTACTCCTTGTAGTCAACTTATACCACTGTCAGTGCCCGTGTTTATACTGCTCATTTTTCATGGTCATTCATTGTCCCAAGAATCACACTTTGGCTGTAGCCACACTTGAGTGTGTCTCATGCAAGCCTCACATCACATCACCCAACATGGCCACCCACTCACCAGACAGCAGCATTTCAGTGGCCTCTATTTCTATGCAGCGGCATGCTCTTGTCAGGAGAGTGGGCGGCCATGCGGGTGATGTCATGCGAGACTTCCACGAGTCACAGGCAAGTGTGGCTCCAGCCTTTGTTCCAGGAATGAACGTGAAGCATCAGAAAGTCCCATCTCACACAGCTCTCAGTCCATGTTGTGTCTGGTTCATTGTACAACTCTGTTTGGTGCCATACACCTCTTCTTAATGTGAACCTCCTTCACCATGTAGTGCTTTTTAATTTATTTACATCCCAGAGTTCAAAAAGAGAGCAAATCCAATAAATGAGGTGAAAATATTAGACTTTGTAATTTTTTAAATGAGTAAAATGATCAAACATCATGTTTATGAGGGCAAAAGTATGTGAACCTTGCTTTCAGTATCCTGTTCCCCCTATGTGTCAATGATTGCATCTAAAACCTTGCAATAATTGTTGGTTAGATCTGCACGACCTCTTGGAGGAATTTTAGCCCATTCCTCTCTACAAAACAGCTTCAACGCTGTTATTTTGGTGAGTTTCTCCTATGAACAGTCCTAAAATTAGAATAAAGCAAGTTGCACTCAACATCCAGGAACAAACTTTATTGTGGATTAAAATATAATGTGAGGAAACAGGATGCGTAAAGGACAACTGTTGTTTCAAGTATAACAAACTCTCCTTTCTGTACTGCAATAATCTTATAAGTGTCAGAAGGTCAAAGGGAGGAAACAAAGACTATACAGAGAGGAGAGCATGGGATCACAGCTAATTCTTTCTGTAAGGTAAAACATTTTCCTGCATATTTTATCACATTAGTGTTTCTACCACCTCTCCAGCATTCTGAGCTCATCATAAATCTAATGAATGATATACAGCTCCGGAAACAAATTAAGAGACTACTGCAAAGTTTTCAGTTTCTCTCATTTTTCTCTTTATAATTATATAATAATGTAAAGAAAACAAGTTATTATTCATTTAGAAACAATAATACTCATGTTGTAACTCAGGAAGAGTTCAGAAATCAATATTTGGTAGAATAACCATGATTTTAAAACACAGCTGTCATGTGTCTTGGCATGCTTTCCACCAGTCTTTCACACTGCTTTTGGGTGACCTTATGCCACTCCTGACACAAACATTAAGCAGTTCTTCATTGTTTGATGTCTTGTGACTGTCTCAAGTCATGTAAAGCTAGAAAAAAAGTCTTTCATCAATGAGAAGAAAAGGAGAGCCAGGCTGAACTTTGCCAAAGATCATAAGGATTGGACCATAGAGAGCTGGAGTAAGGTAATCTTCTCTGATGAGTCTAATTTTCAGCTTTGCCGAACACCTGGTCGTCTAATGGTTAGACGGAGACCTGAAGAGGCATACAAGTCACAGTGTCTTGCACCTTTGGTACCCCAGTGCCCGGTTGCCACAATGTCATTGCCTCCCTCAAGGAGTGGTGTTATGCTTGGAAGCAAGAAGGGGTATCTACATCAGGTAACCCCACCGCATGCAACACTTTTCAGACCAGAAGGGGGAGCTCAGAAACCTGGGTTCAGGGGAACTCCCCTATAAATTCTGGCCTGGAGGTGGGGTTAGTTAGTTCAGTTCCTAGGAGGACTGTTAAGACGGCCAGTGGACTGGAGCAGTGCTAAGCTCATCCTAGGCAGAGTAGAGAGTGAAGGTGAAGCAAGTGTGAGGGACCCATAGGAGAGGGTCTGAGGAAGGAGAGAAGAAGGCCTGGGGAGTGTAGCCAGTTGCCCGGCTCACCTCAGAGCAGAGCACCAGAAACGGACACCGGAGTCTGAGGTTGTGAGGGTACTACTGACCCAGCAGCCAAAACTGGAGAATGGGAGACCCCATGTCTCCTGGCCACAGCAATGTACCTGGAGGCACAGCAGCTTTGGAGAGCTCAGGGACAGTTACAAGAGGAGTGGTTCCCGGGAAAGGCTCAAACTGCCAGCCATGCGGGTGAGAGACTTACAAGCAGGAAGAGAGAGTCGTAGCTTAGCTACAGGCAGCCAGGACCATTAAAGAGAAGCACAGCTGGGAGGCCTCAGAACTCGCCGGGAAAGGAGATCCCCAACTTGCTTCCAGGCGACCCTGATTCCTAACATCTCCTGTGGACAGTGTCTTAGTCTGACCCTGCAACTACCAGTAAAGGTAAAGGAGACTACATACTGTGTGTCTGTTGATTATTCTGCACCCTCAGTCCTGCATCCTAACGGCCTACCACCACCATAGACTTTACTGGTTGCCTTGGGGAACTGCTCCACCCGTGGGGAGCGATATCACCTTAGCTGCAAATGCATCACCCCAGAGATCCCGCATCGCAGGGTCAGCCATCAATAGCCAACATCATAGGTGGTGTCAAGACTCCTTTGACTCCCCAGAAGTATTAAAGCCCAGTTCTGAGTACCCTACGGCCCTGGGGGTGCATCACACCCACTGTGAAATTTGGTGGAGGATCACTGATGATCTGGGGATGCTTCAGCAAGGCTGGAATTGGGCAGGTTAATCTTTGCGAAGGACGTATGAATCAAGCCACATACAAGGTTATCCTTGAAAAACACTTGTTTCCTTCTGCTCAGGCAATGTTCCCCAACTCTGAGGACTGTTTTTTTCCAGCAGGACTATACCCCATGCCACACAGCTAGGTCAATCAGTGTGTGGATGAAGGACCTTAACCCCACTTAAAACATCTGTAATGTAATCAAGAGGAAGATGAATAGTCACAAACCATCAAATAAAGAATAACTACTTACCGTATATACTCGTGTATAAGCCGACCCGTGTATAAGCCGACCCCCCTACTTTTGCCCCCAAAACCTGGGAAAATCTATTGACTCATGTATAAGCCGAGGGTGGACCCTAGCACAAGTATACAGCCCTCAGCAGTGTGGTATACACCAGTCCCAGAGGTAGATACAGCAGCCCCAGTGGTAGTATAGACGCAGCCCCAGTAGTATATACAGCCCCAGTGGTATATACAGCCCCAGTGGTAGTATAGACGCAGCCCTAGTAGTATATACAGCCCCAGTGGTAGTATATACAGCCCCAGTGGTAGTATACAGGGCCCCAGCAGTATATACAGCCCCAGTGGTAGTATATACAGCCCCAGTGGTAGTATATACAGCCCCAGTGGTAGTATACAGGGCCCCAGCAGTATATACAGCCCCAGTGGTAGTATATACAGCCCCAGTGGTAGTATATACAGCCCCAGTGGTAGTATACAGGGCCCCAGCAGTATATACAGCCCCAGTGGTAGTAAAAACAGCCCCAGTGGTAGTATATACAGCCCCAGTGGTAGTATACAGGGCCACAGCAGTATATACAGCCCCAGTGGTAGTATATACAGCCCCAGTGGTAGTATATACAGCCCCAGTGGTAGTATACAGGGCCCCAGCAGTATATACAGCCCCAGTGGTAGTATATAGCAGCCCTAGTAGTATATACAGCCCCAGTGGTATATACAGCCCCAGTGGTAGTATACAGGGCCCCAGCAGTATATACAGCCCCAGTGGTTTATACAGCCCCAGTGGTAGTATACAGGGCCCCAGAGGTATATACAGCCCCAGTGGTAGTATATAGCAGCCCAGTGGTAGTGTATACAGCCCCAGTAGTAGTGTATAGCAGCCCCAGCGGTAGTATACAGTATCCCCAGTAATGCAGGGCCCCCCCAGCCTGACTCCGGTCACCTGTAAAGCAAACTATACTTATCACAGTCCCGCTGTCTACCCCCGCTCGCCGCTGCCGTCCGCGATCCTCCATCTTCATGCAACTTCTTCCTGTTTTCTGTGCTCGTCGCAGGGAATGACGTCATTGCCTGCTACGAGCACAGAAACAGGAAGAAGACGCATGAAGATGGAGGATCGCGGACGGCAGCGGCGAGCGGGCGCGGACAGCGGGACAGTGATAAGTATAGTTTGCTTTACAGGTGACCGGAGCGACGCTGGGGGGGCCCTGCATTACTGGGGATGCGGGGGCTGCTGTATACCGATGTATACATCGGTATACAGCACTGACTCGCGTATAAGCCGAGGGGGGTACTTTTCAGCCCAATTTTTGGGCTGAAAAACTCGGCTTATACGCGAGTATATACGGTAACTTTTTGTGCCAGGAGTGGCATAAGGTCGCCAAAAGCAGTGTGAAAGACTGGTGGAAAGCATGCCAAGACGCATGAAAGCTGTGATTAAAAATCAAGGTTATTCCACCAAATATTGATTTCTGAACTCTTCCGGAGTTAAAACATGAGTATTGTTGTTTGTATATGAATAAGAATTTGTTTTCTTTGCATTATTTAAGGTCTGAAAGCACTGTTTTTTTTTATTATTTTGACGATTTCTCATTTGCTGCAAATAAATACAAAATTTTTAGCCTTGAATTTTGGAGATGTTGTCAGTAGTTTATAGAATAAAAAACAATGTACATTTTACTCAAAAATCTAATATAAATTAGTTTTGAGTGTGTGTGTGTGTGTGTGTGTGTGTGTGTGCGCATGTGGCAAGCCCTGCCCACTCCATATGGGCATGCCCACTCCATGTGACCACACCCACTACACATGACCATGCCCAATCCACATGACCACGCCCACTCCTCATAGCCACACTTGCTCCACATAGCCCCACTCCACATAGCCACACCCATGTGAGTGGCAAGCCCCACCCTCTCCAGATAACCATGCCCCACTCCAAATAGCCCCACCCAATACAAATAGCCACACCCCTCCATTGTGATGTCACAATAAAATGTAGAGTGTTAGCTTATAAAATTCCGTCTCATGTCACTGCCTGATCATTCTGATCTTATGACTCATAAGAAAAAGAATGTGACTGGATGATTGTCATCACAAGCTAAGAGAAAAGTTGTATTTTGCCTCATTGACCAAAACTTACAGAAATGGAAGAAAGGGAGGCAAGAATTACAGAAATTAGTTCAGAAATGGAAGAAAGGGAGGCAAGAGCTGCTTTCTCAAGGCCCATAGAAGAAAGGAAGGTAAGAATTAAAGAAATGAATTAATGTATGTATGTATGTCCATTAAAGGAATTTGGACCATTGCATCTACAATCACAACATTTTGCACACACACCCCATTTGATTCAGGGTTTGTAGTGGGGTGTGGATTTGGGGGGAAGGTTTGGGGTGGCCGGTTTGGAGGAGTGCAGGTGAAGGAGGATGAGGGGGGGCATTTTTTAGGGAGGTGGATGTGCAGGTTTGGGGAGGGTGTGTGGGGCAGGTTTGGAGGTTTGGGGGTAGGAAAAGTTTCAGGGTTGGGGCAGGGGGGTGAGGGGTAGATTTGGGGGGGAGCGTGGGTGGATGTGGCGGGTTGGGGGAGAGGCAGGATTGATACGTATAGTGGACATACAACACACACACAGACATACACTCAGCTTATAACTAAGAACAGTTAGTTACTTTGCCCGGGCAATGCCGGGCTCTACGTCTAGTATACCAATAAAGAAAAAAAGAAAGCAGAGAAACTGAACATTTTGCAGTGCTCTCTTAATTTTTTCCAGAGCTGTATGACCTCAGTAACAACCAGAGCTTATACCTCACTGACTTATATAATAAGCTCAGGGGACTGGAGATGGTGCAGAAACACTCAATCATGTAATAAAACAATCATGGAAATGTGTTAACACACTGAATGCAGTAGCTGTGGTCCCATGCTATTCTGATTGTTTGCTACCAAGCCCGGAAGATGTGGTATGATTAAACCATGTTGCTGTACGGTCAGACACGGCCATTACACAGTACTTAGAAAAGACACATTTATAAGACTATCTCAGCACAGGAGGTGTGGTATGATCAGACCATGTCCCTGTACTGTCAGACACATCCATTACACAGTACATAGAAGGGACCCATATATAAGATTATCTCAGCACAGGAGATGTGGTATGATCAGATCATGTCCCTGTACAGTCAGACACATCCATTACACAGTACATAGCAGAGACACACATATAAGATTATTTCAGCACAGGAGATGTGGTATGATCAGACCATGTCCCTGTACAGTCAGACACATCCATTACACAGTACATAGCAGGGGCATGTGTATAAGATTATCTCGGCACAGGAGATGTGGTATGATCAGACCATGTCCCTGTACAGTCAGACACATCCATTACACAGTACATAGCAGGGGCATGTGTATAAGACTATCTCAGTACAGGGAAAAAATGTTAACACATCCAGTTTTGGAACTTATTATTCCATGACCTATTGATTAAAATTTACTTTGTTCATGGGACAACCCCTTTATCCCCTTCGTAATCTATGAGGTACTAGTACATCATAGATCATGTCCCTGCCTGTAACATGCCAAGTCCGCATCTATTCTTGCACATGTGAGATGATCTGATCATCCGACATGTACCTCTAAGAGCTGTGAATGGGTTAACCATATAGATCTTGCAGTCAATCTCTAACATTGCAATTTCACATGCACCGGCATCAAGCACACCATCGGCTAGCATCAGCATCCCTGTGACATCATCGTGCAATGGGTTTTCATGACAGGCAGGGTTCAGCTGATGACCCTTGTGTCTCTCATGATGCTAATGCACTGCTGTGGACAGCACAAGCAACTAGACGATTGCAGCTTCAAGTCCCCCAAGAGGACTAGTAAATATGATAAAAAGTCTAAAAAAGTTTTAAAAAATTTGAAAAAAATAAAAAAACAGAAAATGTGAAATCGCCCCCTTTTAACCCCATTAAAAAGAAAAGAAAAAGAAATTAAAAATACACAATTTTGGTATCGCTGCATTCAGAAATATTTGACCTATCAAAATATAAAATAAATTAATCCAATTGTTAAACAGCATGAGAAATAAAAACGTTAAAAATCCCAGAATGACATTTCTTTGGTCGCCGCAACATTACAATAAATTACAATAAAACCATTGCATCTATCCCAAAATGGTATCAGTAAAAAAAGTCATCTCAGGGTGCAAGAAAAAGTCTTACACAGCCCCAGATCCCATAAACTGGGAATATTATGGATTTTGGAAAATAGCAACTTAAGCAACGTTTTTTTTTTACTAAGTTTTGAATTTCTTTTCATTACTTAAATAAGGAAAAGAATAAAAAACGTTACGCTTGGTACAGTCGTATTACCATCACTGAGATTTTTTCTCAGGTGTCTGTTTTTTCTTTTACTGAATCAGTGAACTTGTCAATTTCTTTTTTTTCATTGACTCCTAAAGCACCACTCTAGTGTGTTTTGTAATGTACCACTGGAGTGGTACTTTAAATATAAGTCCCCTATCCCCTGTCATACTCACCTTCGTCATATACGCAGCTTAATCTTTTTTCAGCATCGCTCTGGCGGGACTCCTGTGATTTGTGATATGCTGCAGTGTGTCGGAAGTGCAACTCTATGAGAGCCTCATTCTGACGCTCATAGACATGCATTGAGAGCTTGTGATGTTATTACAGACACAAGATGGTGCCATGGGACTGGAGTGGCATCAGTAAAAGGTGAACCACCTGAAGAAATGTATATCACTTAGGCTGGGGTCAGACTTGCATCATGCATTTACTAAATGCATGCGCTGTTTTCATGTGCAAATGTTGAAAAACGCATGCGTTAATGCACCCATAGACTCCAATGTAAAAACGCATTGCAAAAGTGCAATGCGTTTGACAATATGCGTTTTTGCAAGTGCACCAAAAAACACGGTATGCAGCGTTTTTTTGGTGCTTTTACAAAAACGCATGTTTTTTTTTAACATGGGAGTCTATGGGAAGCGCATGCGTTAACGCATGGTACATATATGCGCTAAAAATGACCATACATGCCATAAAAATGGCAAGGGGAAAAAAGGATACTGTAATGCATCCTTCCAACGGATGCAAGCTCCCAAGTCTGACTCTAGCCTTAAAGTATAAACAACAAGAAAGAAAAGTTGCGCCAAGCTGTATAGTTAGGGCACGGGGTGGGTGGCTGCGTCCCCTGCTCACCTGGTCCTGTTGTGCCGACCGCACAACAGGTTGAAGAGCTGTGGGGAAGCCGCTGGAGCTCACACTGGCTTGGATCTCAATATGGTCCGGGTGGACCGCCGGTGTCCGGTGCACGTGACCAGGGAGGGAGGGCTTTGGTGTGACGTTTGCAGGATCCTGGGTGCTGAGCTGCTGCTAATCACGCTTCCCGCAGGGAAGAGAGTGTATAGCCGAAAACAAGAAAGTGATATGATCAGCGCTCAAGCACAAGCCAGGACACTGCTGTAGCAAGTATTACCTTTAGGCTTTATTCAATCAATATGTAGAACCAGTTGGGAGCACTCCAATCTTGAAACAGTTA
The DNA here is from genome assembly GCA_033576535.1 of Allobates femoralis. Classification (NCBI taxonomy): domain Eukaryota; kingdom Metazoa; phylum Chordata; class Amphibia; order Anura; family Aromobatidae; genus Allobates; species Allobates femoralis. The sequence goes on from JARQOC010000006.1 coordinate 329,089,860, forward strand.
ACCCTTCCAGTGGATTTCCGGTCGAATTCGACCGGAAATCCACTGGGAAGGGTTAACTGTTTCAAGATTGGAGTGCTCCCAACTGGTTCTACATATTGATTGAATAAAGCCTAAAGGTAATACTTGCTACAGCAGTGTCCTGGCTTGTGCTTGAGCGCTGATCATATCACTTTCTTGTTTTCGTCTAGCCTTAAAGTGCCACTCCAGAGCTGAAATCTCCCCCCCCCCAAGAAAAAAATACTGGAGTGGTACTTTCATTGTGTAGCAGATAAAAACCGATTAAACTAATGAAACCGTGAAGTACAGAGTCTATATTCTGTGAGTCATTTGCATAGAGCCCTATAGAGTTAATGGCCAAATCTGATCTGCAAAACAAATGAGAATAGGACATGCTTTTAGTCTCATAGACTAGTCACAGGGATATGTTTCTCAAACTTATCTATGTATGGGTCAATAAAACTCTATAGATCAGTGTGCTGTATGAGAAAAAACGGACACCACTAGGACGTGAGTGTAGCCTATGCCCTACTTTTTCCAAAAGCTAGTAAAAAGGTAGTAGAGGTCCTCTTTTGAATCCTTCCCAATATGTAAATGGCCCACTCCTCACTTTGCAGTCATGAGCAAATCCTAACCCAGGGAAGCCTGTACTAGATACTAGATTGCAAATGAATATCACAAGTTATAGTTCATCCTATATCAAAACCAAAGGAATGAGATGGAGCATAAGTTGGTATACATGCAACATATGCAACATACAGGAGCATGTTCGCACTGTGGCCATTTAACAGACAATACCTAAGATAGAAAAAAAGAGCATATATCCTGCAGTAAGTAAATAGTAATAGTGCATATAAATAATATAAGGTACTTAGTAACCACTGGTTTTGAATAGAAAAGTGTTATTCCCACCATAACAAACTGTACCCTAATCGGAACGTCCTGTCCTTTAGTACTCGTATTTATACATCACCTTGTGTCAATCAACCGAAAAGTAGATGGGGAAGAGCAGGATCGGAGCCCAACTACTGCAGACAACTGCCCCTAGGAAAGCATATGAACTAGTCAGGTCCTGGTCTGCTCTCCCCCATCTTCATTGAGGTTGGCTGGCACAAGGTGAGGTTTTAATACCAGAGGATAGGACCATCCTGATTGGGGTACACTTTTTCAATCAAAAACAGAGGTTACTAAGCACCCTATAATATTTATATGCACTATTACTATTTACTTACTGCAGGGTATATGCTCTTTCTGCTTCTATCTTGAGTTGTCTCTTATATCAGTAAACCCCAAACTACTGTCCTTTAGCGGAGATGTTGTACCTTATGAAGCCTGAGGTACAATGCTAGAGAAATCTAGTAAGTTGGGTGGATAAGCTTGACATCGTAGATCAAATTAATGTAGAAGAAAGTTATGTGAAAAGTCATTCTAATATGGAAAGACCAAAGTTGAAAGCAGATTAGGATGAAGAGACCCAAGTCCAAGTGTGACAAAAGAAATATAACGTTAGGTAATCGCTTTCATTATTGATTTGATTTTTCCTTTGAATGTAGACAAATTAAAGTTTAGCTTTACTTTGTGCTAATTTTTTCATGGCTGCAGAGAATCCGTCGGCCCTATTTGATAAGGGAGGGCCATAGGAAAGATTAAAATGGGGCCCCCTTCCTAGTTAACACCACCATAATGTGATTCCCAGGGATTGGAGGAAAGGGCAAGACAGGAGTGTTATTAATATGGTAACAATCTGGTAACTAAACAGCATACGTGAATGTAAAGAATATGGGACAAACATGCTTCAAAACCATAGCAACAACTTAACAACACATAGCAACAGCAATATAGCAATAAATTAGCAAATGACAAACCACTATTAAGCCAGATAACTGATTTTGATAAGCTATGTAAATTTAATTACCGTGATGTTGTGCCATCTTCCTCTTGGTGATAAAGGATATCATTTTTCAGAATACCGGAGGGATTATCAATGGCGTAACTTGAAGCAAATGCGCCCCAATGCAAAAGCTCCGACTGGGCCCTCAGTTATTGCAAGTCTTTAATAGTATTGGTCTTTTTATATAGGTCAAAGGAGCTTTTGGGGCCCTTAGGCTCCAGAGACCAGGTGCAATTGCACCTCTAGCACCTATAGCATCTATGCTCCTGGAAATGAAGCATTGGGACTGAATTTCACTTTGTATTAACAGTTATTGTCTACTATGAGCTCAAGAACCAAGTTTGGATGTAACCTGAGCCACAGTTAGGAATAAAAAAAAATATATATGATGTATCAATAAATTCATATAAATGCTACATCTTCACTAATTGAAGACATCGCAAACCTCTGGTCACAAAGGGGGCAATTGTGATCCCACAGTGATCTCCGGTATTGGCTCTGCAGATGACGGTGGGATCACAGTTAACCCCTGTATGACCCAAGGATCCTGAGCTGTAATGACCTTACTGCAGCTCAGTCACCTGGCAGGTTACTTGCTCTTACAGCATATGGGGAATGCTAAACAGAGGTTTCTGACCACCTGAGTAGTATTAATGTGTTCAGAATAAACTGGGAAACAAATTTTGGCATCCATTTTGTCATGTTATCCCTTGTAAAAGTGAAGGAATTGAGGCTAATTAAACATTTTTAGGCAAAATGTAAATATATTTTATTTTTTCATTCCACTTTGCATTCATTGCTGTGAAGCACCTGAAGGGTTCATAAAATTCTATGTGGCTTTGAGCAGTCTGAGGGGTGCAGATTTTGGAATGGTGTCACTTTTGGGTGTTTTCTGTCATTTACACCCCTCAAAGCACTTCAAATGTGATGTGGTCACTAAAAAAATGGTTTTGTAAATTTTGATGTAAAAATGAGAAATTGCTGATGAACTTTGAACCCTTCTAACCTCCTAACAAAAAAAATTGTTTCCCAAATTGTGCTGATTTAAAGTAAACATGTGGGAAATGTTATTTATTAACAATTTCGTGTGATATATACTCTCTGGTTTAACGGTATGAAAATTGAATGCAAAAAATATTGTTATAAGTTTACCACTATCATGAAGGTCCAATATGTCACAAAAAAACAGTCTAAGAATCACTGGGATCCGTTGAAGTGTTCCAAAGTTATAACCTCATAAAGTGACACTGGTCAGAATCGTATAATTTGGTCTGATCAGTAAGGTGAAATATGACATATTTACCTATTTTCCGGGCCTGGTAAAATCCTAGTTTAAAATCTAGCAAATTTTTGCTGGTAGCCTTCTACATTCTTATGGGTTTTAGGTAATAGAGACTTTGTATGTACCTTATTGTTATGATGAATTGCTATATATCTAATATTTATATATACAGTATATATACAGTATTTAGAGGTTTCAATCTGAGATATGTGAGGAAATCAAGCCTTCAGAAAATGGTGCGTTCATTGAAGTGCCATTTTCTGGCGCTGAACCCAACTCTTCCAGGGCCCTGGTGCGGTGGCTCACTGGGTAATAAAGGGGTTAGGGCCAGCTTTATATTATCAGCTGGCCCTAAGCCCGAAATTCATGACGGTCACGCCAATAGTAGACATTACCGCCATGAATTTCTAGTGAATTTTAAAAAAAAAACACAAACACAAAGAAAAAATATTTTTATTTGAAAAAAAACAAAAAGACACTTAGGGACTCCATCTTTATTTTAAAAAAAATCCTCTTCCGTCCGACGTAGTCCAATCCAGGGTTCTTCTTTAACTCTGCTACATCTCTGGTAGAGAACCTCCACCGGAGATGTAGCAGAGCTGTGCACCCTGGCATGGGAAAGTTCATGTGAGTTCATGCAGGCAAGCATGAACTCACATGAACCCTGCCAGCACTGCTACTTCAAATGAACAGCTGACCTGAGTCAGCTATTCATTTAAAAATCCAGGCAGGAAGGTCAAAAATAGAAAACCGGTTTTAAAAACCGTATTGAAAACCAGATTGCCCCGGTCCAGTGCAATCCGAGACCATAGAGCCCCATGTTATTGGGCGCCGGATTGTACCAGACCGGTACAATCCGGTAATCAAACTGGTTTGGAAAACCGGATTCTCACGGATTGTACCGGTCCGGTGCAATCTGGCGCCCCATAACATGGGGCTCTATGGTCCCGGATTGCCCCAGACCGAGGCAATTCGGGAGAATCCGGTTTGAACTCCGGGTCATGTGCCCGGAGTTCCCGTGATAACATGACATCACCACAGGTCCTATCAGCAAGAGGACCTTGCCGGTAAAGTTAAAATTGACATTTTTATATTTTGGACACTTTCTTTTACTTAATGAAAGTGTCCAAAACATAAAAATGTCTATTTTAACCTTACCAGCAAGGTCCTCTTGCTGATAGGACCTGTGGTGACGTCATGTTATCGCTGGAACTCTGGTCATGACCGGAGTTCCCGCGATAACATGACGTCACCACAAGTCCTATCTGCAACAGGACCTTGCCGGAGGCATCGGTTGACCACGGACAGGTGAGCATACATGTTTTTTTATTTATAACACTTTATTTTACTTGATTTCACTTCCGCAATGTATGTATATACATTGCGGAAGAGAAACAGCCCCACATAGCTGTTTATTTAGTGTTCCGGGGTTTTCAACGGTGTTCGTCGACCATTTGACGAGCATTCGTAGAACACATCGCCGATTCAACGAATCGAATCGAATTCGAACACTGGGGTGGTGGCTCATCTCTAATTAAGACCCTCTATGAGCAATCAAAAATCTGCATCTATGGGCAGATAGGATTCTAGCTATAGAGAAAGGTGAATCCACCACCATAGCTAAAGGGCATGATGCTGGTCAGAAGAAAATACTACAAGTTTAACAAAAGATTGACTGGCACACCAAGCAATATGAACAGGTGCTAGCAGAAAAAAATCATGACTACAAAAAGCTATTCAGCTGCACACTAGAACAGGTGGAATTAAAATAGGATACTATTACCATGCATTACCGCGGTAGGAACATTAGAAAAAAGCAGAAAAATACACTTAGTTTACTGCAAAAAGGAACAGAGAAAATATGGCATAGAATTACTGCTGTAGGAATACTTGAACAAAGGAGATGCTTAGCTAATGTATTGACCAATGTATATGAGCCTGATAACCAATGACAAGGTGCATCTCATATATATCGGGGCCCTAACTTGAAATGCTTGTTTGCAATTAAAAATCTGCTTGTTTGGGCTATAAAGCTATATAGCTGTAAAGGAAGGTGATTCCACCATGGTTAAAAATACTACAAATTTAACAAATGACTGGCTGGTAACACCAATGAGTGTGAACAGGTGCCAGCTGAAAAAAAATGACTACAAAAACATAAACAGCTGCACACTAGAACACTTAGAATTAACAGAGGGAATATTAGAAAAAAGGGAAAAATACACTCAGCTTACTACAAAATGGAACAGAAAAATTTGACATAGCATAAGGGTAAGTTCACATTACCCGGCGGGTTGGTCGTCGGCGGCTGGGCGGGACCCGCCAGGAAGCTCCGGCGCCGTGCACCGGCTTCCTGGCGGGTATGTGCGGGCGGTATCCGGCGGCTGCCCAGCGGGTTCTCTCGGCGGCGATTCTGCAGCGGCTGGAAGCAGCACATGATTCTGCTTGCAGCCGCTGCAGAACCGCCGGTTTTTTAGAACATGGTCATTCTTTGCTAACCCGCTGGGAAACCTGCGGGTTAGCAACGGATGACGCTGGGTAACCGCCGGTGTGTGCACAGCCTTGGGCTGTTTACATTAGTTTTAATGTTAATCCAAACGCCGGTTTGGATTAACATAAAACTAATGTAAACAAAACGGCGGTTTACACAGGTAAACCGCCGAAAACCCGCCCAGTGTGCACTTACCCTTACTGCTGTAGATATACTGGAACAAAGGAGATGCTTAGCTAATGTATTGGCCAATACATATGAGCCCAATAACTAACGACAAACAGCACTGTTATGTCAGTTACTGGGGAACTCAGTGAGTGCGTTGTATATATGAAATCAATTCCATAACAATCCCAAAACATGGACTATACATATATACAAGGGGGGCAAAACAATACAATACATAGAATTATACAAAATAAAAGTGATAAACAAAAGAAAATGACTAAACCTGATGTCACTAGAATGGCTCAGATTTACAGAAGGAAGAACTTCAAAGAAATATGGAACAATCCTACATGACGTTGCACCTTTGTTGCATTGAATAGTGATTATAACTTTCCATTTCTTTTATTAACTCAATAATTTCTTTATTAACCCACATATCTCCCCTCTGGGGACTCATAACAGGGCTCGTCATGAGATGTGGCTTCAGTCTCCAGAAAATTATGAGACTCCAAGCATAACATATCGTGGTCATGTTTTTTATCCTGATTATACCTTTCTATAAGTGTGAAACATGATGTATGTATTGTCACCCGTCTGCCTGATATTAATTTGGAGCTCATAGGCAGGCCTCAAAAATATAAAAAACAGTTGTTATTTTCATCATTCGGTCATGACGTAGTTAATATACTATATGTCCCGTAACTGTAGGATCTATGTAAAGGTACCGTTACACCGAACGACGTTGGAACACTGTTGGCAACGATCTCTTGGGCCCGCAGTCGTTGGAGACATTGTTTTGACATCGTTGGTGAGATGTAGTAAGCAGGTATCGTTTGCACAACCCAGCGAACCATACCTGCTCGTTGCTGTGAATGGGCGAAGTTGTAAATTACATCGTTATCGTGGTGTCAAACACAACGATCTACCAGGTTGGCTGATCGTTGATCGTCTGGTTTTAGAACATGTTCTCAAACCTGCGATCAACGATCCAATGATTTATCGTTACAACTTGGCAGAGTCACACGCAACGTCGTTCTAACGATGTCGCTAGACTGCCTCCAAACCCGTGATGTATCAGTGATGTCGTTAATGATGTCATGCCGTGTAATGGGGCCTTACATCGATGACCACCAATGAGTAAAAGTACGCAATAATACTTTGAACCTGGGAAGCTGGTTCCTGTAAAAGGATATTTCTCCGTCTCTTAAAATACAAATCCCAGTTTTAGTTACCTGCCCACAGGAGGAGGTCTTACTTTAATGGAAGTGTCATTTTCTCTTCCCCTGATTTAATCAAGTACTATCTTCCACAGTTATAATTAGTCCCTTATGTGCAGTGAGGGTGTGGATATTTCCTCTCTTTCCAGAGAGATGTCTTATGAGTTTTAAAATTGTCCATGAAACCAGTTATGACCCTCCCAAAGTCCAAAGTCACCTGTCCTTTTATCACAGATGAGAAATAGTACTGTGCAGTGTATATATACAGAATAAAACAGGTACTTAAGATTACACCCATTATGATTAAGACCCCCAAAAGAGTCGAAACAAATCAATACTGATGAATTTTAACTTTTGAAATAAACTTCAAGATTTTATGATGAACATAGAGCTGGACATTCACTTTTTACAAGTCTTGGATTAACCTTGCATTACCTGCAAGGAGTCACCTGCTCTGTTGATGAGAATTGTTGCACTCAATGAGCTACTGCTGGTGAGCTGGTCATTCTGTTTTCATTAGAATTACACCCAGTATACAAGGCAGGAGAATTGGAACTGTGCAGTGTACAGTATATATATAATAATACAGATACTGTGGATTATGTAGCGCCCAGGCTTTGGGGTACTCGGGTGTCAGGCGGCAAAGGATTAATGCTCCTGTTGTCACGGGGAGTGGTGGCCGCACCTGATCCCGTGTCCTGGGATATCTTTCAAAAAGGGGGTTAATATTTACAGGGGATTATATACAAAGTTTGACACCACCTGTAGTTTCTGGTGATGTTTCACCAGCGCCGCCACAGTCCACCGGAGGTAGATGGCACTGCGGCAAGTTGGTGAAGTTTCTCCAGGTAGGACTGGACCTCTGGGGCAGCGTTCCTGGATGGAAACAAGTTCATGCAAAGAAAAACAAGCAGAGTCCAAAGTCACTGTTCCTCCGGGTACTTTACTGTCATTTGCATTAAGCACACAAACATTACAGTTCAGCACTCCTGATGATATGAGGACAGGTAGCTTAACGGGTGGCTGCAGGCAGATCCTAAGTGGTATGGTGGACCCTTGGTGTGTGCCTTTATGCTCTTTTCCCGTATGTTCCTTTCCTGCTTCCCAGTAGTGGTGTGAAGCCTGGTGACTTAAAGCCCACCTGACCTCCTTCCTTCTCTCACCCTCACGGCCTTCAGGTAACCTTCTTCTGGCAAACCGCTTGTTCCTTGGCGGTGCCTGGTACCCTCTTTTGGTTGCACAGGTGCCCGGGAGAAATGTAAACTCCACGGGTCTCCGGATTTTCTATGGTCCTAAAGTATCCCACAGGTGCAGGCTTCGGTGCCCGGTAAGCTGACAGGGATAAACTTTCTCAAGTTCTGTCTTTCCCTTCTGGCTTTCTGCCCTGGAGAAACTTTCTTTTTAAGTCCTCTCTTCTTCTTCTATCCCTCCTGGTCCCTCAGCCGAGAGACCTTCTCCAACTCCAACTTCTACCTCCAACTCGCTCACTCTCTCTCTTTCTAACTCTCTTTCTTTTTTTTTTCTCTCCTTAGAGGTGGTTTTTATTCCCTCCCGGATGACCTCCCACCATGTAATCTAGTGTGGGAGTGCTGGTTAATGGGTGCCACCCACCATCCTAGAATCCTCCTGCAGCTGGGGCAACTGCACCTCTTTTACAGGTGCAGTACCCCTCTGTGACGCCTGCTTGGCGGGGTGCCACAATTACACCCAATATAGAGGACAGGTGATGGGGCACCATGCAGTTTATATACAGTACAGACCAAAAGTTTGGGCACACCTTCTCATTCAAAGAGTTTTCTTTATTTTTATGACTATGAAAATTGTAGATTCACACTGAAGGCATCAAAACTATGAATTAACACATGTGGAATTATTTACTTAACAAAAAAGTGTGAAACAACTGAAAATATGTCTTACATTCTAGGTTCTTCAAAGTAGCCACCTTTTGCTTTGATTACTGCTTTGCACACTCTTGGCATTCTCTTGATCAGCTTCAAGAGGTAGTCACCGGAAATTGTCTTCCAACAGTCTTGAAGGAGTTCCCAGAGATGCGTAGCACTTGTTGGCCCTTTTGCCTTCACTCTGTGGTCCAGCTCACCCCAAACCATCTCGATTGGGTTCAGGTCTGGTGACTGTGAAGGCCAGGTCATCTGGCGTAGCACCCCATCACTCTCCTTCTTGATCAAGTAGCCCTTACACAGCCTGGAGGTGTGTTTGGGGTCATTGTCAAGTTGAAAAATAAATGATGGTCCAACTAAACACAATCCGGATGGAATAGCATATGGCTGCAAGATGCTGTGGTAGCTATGCTGGTTTAGTATGCCTTCAATTTTGAATAAATCCCCAACAGTGTCATCAGCAAAGCACCCCCACACCATCACACCTCCTCCTCTATGTTTCACGGTGGGAACCAGACATGTAGAATCCATCCGTTCCCCTTTTCTGCGTCGCACAAAGACACGGTGGTTGGAACCAAAGATCTCAAATTTGGACTCATCAGACCAAAGCACAGATATCAACTGGTCTAAAGTCCATTCCTTGTGTTCTTTAGCCCAAACAAGTCTCTTCTGCTTGTTGCCTGTCCTTAGCAGTGCTTTCCTAGCAACTATTTTACTATGAAGGCCTGCTGCACAAAGTCTCCTCTTAACAGTTGTTGTAGAGATGTTTCTGCTGCTAGAATTCTGTGTGGCATTGACCTGGTCTCTAATCTGAGCTGCTGTTAACCTGCGATTTCTGAGGCTGGTGACTCGGATGAACTTATCCTCCGCAGCAGAGGGGACTCTTGGTCTTCCTTTCCTGGGCGGACCTCATGTGAGCCAGTTTCTTTGTGGCGCTGCTAGCAGCGTTTCCCTGTGCGCCCAGCATAAGCGGTCACTAGGCAGCCTGCAGTATGAACTGGTTACCACGATACACATCGGGTAACCAGGGGTTGCGTTTCGAGGAAGTGCCGGCACACACGCACCTGCGCTTCTCTCACAAAACCTAAGTATTTAGCGCAGAACCGCTAAATACTTAGAGCGCAGGTGTGTGGACATGGTCGGTGCCTAAAGGCACCTAAAAAAACACATGCAGAAATGAAAAAAGCATGCAGAAACGCATGCTTATTTTTAAGGCACCAAATAAACTCATGCCTAATACAGATACTGAGGATTAACCTCAGTATACAGGACAGGAGAAGCGGTACTGTGCAATGTATATATACAGAATAATACGATACTGAGTATTACACCCAGTATACAGGACAAGAAAAGTGGTGCTGTGCAGTGTATAGATACAGAATAATACAGATACTGAGAATTACACCTGGTATATAGGACAGGAAGTGGCACTGTGCAATGTATATATACAGAATAATACAGATACTGAGGATTACATCCAGTATACAGGACATGAGAAGTGGTACTGTGCAGTGTATATATACAGAATAATACAGATACTGAGGATTACATCCAGTATACAGGACAGGAGAAGTGGTACTGTGCAGTGTATATATTCAGAATAATACAGATACTGAGAATTACACCCAGTAGACAGTACAGGAGAAGTGGTACTGTGCAGTGTATATACACAGAATAATACAGATACTGAGGAATACAGCCAGTATACAGGACAGGAGAAGTGGTACTGTGCAGTGTATATTTACAGAATAATACAGATACTGAGGATTACACCCAGTATACAGGACAGGAGAAGTGGTACTGTTCAGTGTATACATACAGAATAATACAGATACTGAGGATTACACCCAGTATACAGGACAGGAGAAGTGGTACTGTGCAGTGTATATTTACAGAATAATACAGATACTGAGGATTACACCCTGTATACAGGACAGGAGAAGTGGTACTGTGCAGTGTGTACATACAGAATAATACAGAGACTGAGAATTACACGCAGTAGACAGCAGGAAATTACTACTGTGCAGTATATATATAAAGAACTATCTGTACTACCCGGCTACACCCGGGTTAATAAATAACTGCTGTTAGCTATAACAAAATAGAATTTGAATATGTCATATTAATGACCTGTAGGAAAATAGAAGCTGAGCTGTGAGTGGTTGCTATAGGCAGCCTAATAAATCTCCAGCCAACAGTAAAACCCTCCCCCTGGCCAGGCAGTATATGTTACCTCACACATACACATAAAAGACAGCTCATATGACTGACATCTGCCTTAATTCCCTATATGGCATATGTGTTGCACATTGGCTGTTTTAAATCAGATGTTTATTTTTGGAAATTAAAGATACCAGACGTATGAGGCGAGTTGTGTGAGGCGATTTGTGCACATCTGTGTCTGTCTGTGTGGTGTGTGTGTCCCTGGGGTGTGCGTGTCCCAGTGGGGTGCGTGTGTCCCTGTGGGGGGGTCCTTGTGGTGTGTGTCCTTTTGGGGGGGAGGGGTGTCCCTGTGGTGTGTGTACTTGTGGGGGGAGGGGTGTCTGTGGTGTGTGTCCATCCCTATGGGTCTGTGTGTTCCTGTGGGGTGTGTGTGTGTGTCTCTGTGTCCCTGTGGGGTGTGTATGTGTGTATGTCCCTGTGGTGTGTGTCCCCCTGTGGGGTGAGTGCATGTGTCCCTATAGGGTATGCATGTGTGTGTGCCACTGTGGGGGGGTGTCTGTGTGGTGTGTGTCTCTGTGTTGTGTGTGTCTCTTTGTGGTGTGTGTTTGTGTTCGTGTGCATGGTGAGTATCCAATGTTGGGGCTCCACCTTAGCTGTTACTCTTTGTGTGCATGTGATGTGTATACATGTCCCCGTGCATGGTGAATATTCCATGTCAGGACCCCACTTCAGTGACTATATGCTGGTATATGCTGTTAGTCTTTGGTGCTGTCATTAAGCCCCTCTCATTCACAACTGTCAACTGGTAACTGTCACTTTCTCTCCATTATGTAGATAGGGCCAAAATTGTTTGGTGAATTAGAACGTGCAGGGTTATAATTTCGCCTCACAACATAGCCTATGACGCTCTCGGGGTCCAGACGTGTGACTGTGCAAAATTATGTGGCTGTAGTTGCGACGGTGTAGATGCCGATCACAGACATACATACACACAATCAGCTTTATATATTAGACTAGATGGTGGCCCGATTCTAACGCATCAGGTATTCTAGAATATGTATGTAGTTGACATACTTTGACTGACAGAACTTGTTCAGTCAACGTGAGTGAACTACACATATATATATATATCAGCGCTATGGTATATGGTGGTACATTACAGCACATGTATAGCAGCACTATAGTATATGGTGGTACATTACATTACATTTATAGCAGCGCTATGGTTTATGGCGGTACATTACAATACATGTATAGCAGCGCTATGGTATATGGCGGTACATTACAGCACATGTATAGCAGCACTATAGTATATGGCGGTACATTACAGCACACGTATAGCAGCACTATAGTATATGGCGCGGTACATTACAGTACATGTATAGCAGCGCTATGGTATATGGTGGTACATTACAGTATATGGTGGTACATTACAGTACATGTATAGCAGCGCTATGGTATATGGCGGTACATCAAAGTACATGTATAGCAGCACTATAGTATAGGGCGGTACATTACAGTACATGTATAGCAGCGCTATGGTATATGGTGGTACATTACAGTACATGTATAGCAGCACTATAGTATATGGCCGTCCATTACAGTACATGTATAGCAGCGCTATGGTACATGGCGGTACATTATAGTACATGTATAGCAGCACTATGGTATATGGCTATACTCCACTCCTCGCGGCCCCCCGCTCCTCCTGGCCCCAGGTCCTCCATAGTTAAAGTAAAAATAAAAAAAATCCTCAGTGAGGATACTCACCTGTCCGCCGGCTCGCTCCACCTCCGTCTTCTAGGTCCTTCAGGCCTTTAGGACCTGTCGTTGCCTGGGAAACCAATCAGCTGAGGGGGGGAGGGGTGGCCGGATTGTGTCGGGGGGGCAGGATAGAGCGAGCAGGGCAGGATGGAGCGAGTGGGGCAGGATGGAGCAGGGGGGGCAGGAAGGAGCAGGAGGGGGCAGGATGGAGCCGGGGGGGCAGGACTGAGCCAGGGGAGGCAAGATGAAGCGAGCGGGGCAGGATGGAGGCTGGGGGCAGGATGGAGCTGGGGGAGCAAGAACAGCAGGGGGCAGGATGGAGAGAGCGGGGCAGGATGGAGCGAGCGGGGCAGGATGGAGCCGGATAGGAGCAGGATGGTGACGGGGGGGCGGGGCAGGATGGTGGCGGGGGGCAGGATGGAGCGAGCGGGGCAGGATGGTGGAAGCGGGGCAGGATGCAGCGAGCGGGGCAGGATGGATCCGAAGGGGCAGGATGGAGCCGGAGGAGCAGGATGGAGCGAGCGGGGCAGGATGGGGGGGGGCAGGATGGAGCTGGGGGAGCAAGAACAGCGGGGGGCAGGATGGTGCAAGCGGGGCAGGATGGAGCGAGCGGGGTAGGATGGTGGCAGGGGGGGCAGGATGGTGGCGAGGGGGCAGGATGGTGGGGGGGCGGGGCAGGATGGTGGTGGGGCAGGGCAGGATGGTGGGGGGGCAGGGCAGGATGGTGGGGGGCCAGGGCAGGATGGTGGGGGGCCAGGGCAGGATGGAGCAAAGAGCCGGCAGGGCAGGATGGAGGCGGCGGGGCAGGATGGAGTCGGCAGGGCAGGATGGAGCCGGAGGGGCAGGATGGAGCCGGAGGGGCAGGATAGAGCCGGAGGAGCAGAATGGAGCCAAGAGCAAGATGGGGGGCAGGATGGTGGCGAGTGGGGCAGGATGGTGGCGGGGGGTCAGGATGGAGCGAGTGGGGCAGGATGGTGGCGAGTGGGGCAGGATGATGGCGAGCGGGGCAGGATGGATGCGGGGTGGCAGGATGGAGCCGGTGAGGCAGGATGGTGGTGAGGGGGGGGCAGGATGGAGCCGGCGGGGCAGGATGGAGCCAGCGGGGCAGGATGGAGGTGGGGGGGCAGGATGGAGACGGCGGGGCAGGATGGTGGCGGGGGGGCAGGATGGAGCCGGTGGGGCAGGATGGTGGCTAGTGGGGCAGGATGGTGGCGAGCGGGGCAGGATGGTGGCGAGCGGGGCAGGATGGAGCCGGCGGGGCAGGATGGTGGTGAGCGGGGGCAAGATGATGCGGGGGGGAACAGGATGGAGCCGGCAGGGCAGGATGGAGTCGGTGGGGCAGGATGGGGTCGGCGGGGCAGGATGGTGGCGGGGGGGATCAGGATGGTGGCGGGGGGGATCAGGATGATGGTGGGGGGGCAGGATGGAGCGAGCGGGGCAGGATGGAGCGAGCCGGGCCGGATGGAGCGGGCGGGGCAGGATGGAGCCGGCTAGGCAGGATGGTGGCGAGCGGAGCAGGATGGAGCGAGCGGGGCAGGATGGAGCCGGCGGAGCAGGATGACCCGTGGACAGGATGTGGTGGGGGGGGCAGATGGTGGCTGGAGAGGTGGTGGGGTCAGGATGGAGCCTACGGGCAGGATGGAGCCGCGGCAGGATAATGTGGGGGCGGATGGAGCGATGGGCAGATGGGGCGGGTGATAAGGACTGTGGCGAGGGCAGAATAGCGTGCAGGATGGTGATGAGGGGCAAGATGGTGGTGGGGTGCAGGATGGACCGATAGATGTGGCAAGCGGGCAGATGAGCCGGCGAGCAGATGGTGGGGGGCAGGAAGGTGTGGGTGCAGGATGAGCGCGGCAGGATGACACGGCAGGATGAGCGTGAGCAGATGGTGCGGGGATCAGATGGTGTGGGGCAGGATGGAGCCGGCGGGCAGAATCGTGGTGGCAGGATGTGGTGGGGCAGGATGGAGGCTGTTTGCCCTCACTCTCTGCCCCTCCTCGTCCGCTCCTCCTTCTGCCCTCCTCCCGCGCCCCGCATCCGGGTGTATAAAAACAAAAAAACCTCAAGTGAAGATACTTACCTCGCGGCTCGCTCCAGAGTCTGTATCCACTCCGACTGCAGATCACAGGATAGACCTGTCATTGCCGGGAAACTGATCAGCTGATCGTTTCCTAGGCAACAAAGTTCTCAAGCCCTATAGAAGCTAGAACGAGTGGAGAGCTGCGGAGGTAGTATCCCACTGAGGTTTTTTTTTTTTATCACCGTGGAGCAGGGGGGCCAGGGTGCGCTGGAAGAGGGCCGCGGAGCAGAGATGTGCAGGAAGAGTGGAGCAGGCAAGAAGAGCCGGGGCCGCGGAGCGAGGAGTGGCAGCGAGGGGGCAGAGGACGGGGGTAGAGAGGGGCTGCAGGAGCACGGGTTAGAAGGAATGGGCTGAGAGAGACGCTATCTGGCTAAGGCGCTGGCGCGCCACTGTCCCAGGCTGCAATTGGCGCGAATTCGAACTTGATCTCGCCTATTTGCATAGTCTGCTCATGGCGCCTGCTCGAGGGCACCAATGACGGTCTACTGTCTGGTGAACGTTTCTTACACAAGCTTAAAATTATATAGTAGATAATACAGAATGAGAAATACACAAAATACAGAACAATGCTAATGTGCAGTGTGTATGTACAGAAACATATACTGAGGATTAATCCAAGGAAAAACAAAGTGCCAGCACTGCCAGAAAAAAATATAAAGATTGTGTAAATACCATATTGTTTCCACACTGTAAAAATGAGACATTTCGCAAAAGATTAAAACATCTTTTGAGCCACTCTGCCGCGACAAGGCATATCTCAGATAGAGTGGTCCTACTCTACAATTTTTAATTTTCACTGTGTCAAAAGACCTCAATAATGTATATAAAGTGGACCATACAAAGCTATCACTCACCTTCACATATCAGACCTGCTTCCAAGGTGCCAGATCAGTGCAAGTGATATAAGGTAACTCAAGCCCCCACACCTGCAGCTTCCACCACAAATGTCAGGGCTTTTCACAGTTAACCCCCACCGCACCGACCCAGCCTTTATGGATAACAGCAGGTTAGGTTCAGGTGAATGGAGCAAAAACTGAACTGAGCCTCAGGGCTGAGTGTGATAACCGTGTGTGAACGGTTACCAAAAATTACTGCTGTGAATACAGGTGGAAACGGACAAAATCTGACGTGCAAGGCTGAGTGGTGGTCAGCCACTAAACCAATCCCAAGGAAAAACAAAGTGCCAGCACTGCCAGAAAAAAATATAAAGATTGTGTAAATACACATATTGTTTCCACACTGTAAAAATTAGACATTTTGCAAAAGATTAAAACATCTTTTGAGCCACTCTGCCGCGAACAAGGCTATATCTCAGATAGAGTGGTCCTACTCTACAATTTTTAATTTTCACTGTGTCAAAAGACCTCAATAATGTATATAAAGTGGACCATACAAAGCTATCACTCACCTTCACATATCAGACCTGCTTCCAAGGTGCCAGATCAGTGCAAGTGATATAAGGTAACTCAGGCCCCCACACTTGCAGCTTCCACCACAAATGTCAGGGCTTTTCACAGTTAACCCCCACCGCACCGACCCAGCCTTTATGGAGGTATGGAGGAGTAGCTCAGGGGATTCAATGCTGCAATCCCCTGCTAAATGTCTCTATTTTTGTGCAGTATGGCATAAACAGGTGTAGATACACATATATATTTTTTTGCAATTTCTGGCTGTGCTGGCATCTTGGGTTTTTCTCTGGTTTGGTTTTAAGTGGCTAAACCAACCACTCGCCGTGCACGATAGAAATTGTCTGTTGCCATCTGCATTTGACTACATTATTTTTGGCATCTGTTTACATGCAGCTGCCTCCTCCAGCCTTGAGGTTTTTTATATCAGCTTCATTCACCCAGACCTGACATGCTTTACCCATAAGGTTGGGATGGTCTGGTGGGGGTTAAACTGTGAAATAGCCCAGACACCTGTGGTGCAAGCTGCAGGTGTCTGGGCCTCAGTTGCTCTTCATCCACTGGACCTCCTGGCAGCATGGGAAGCTATGTCTGACAAGTATGGGTGAGTGTTTGCTTTAAATGGTCCTCTTTACAATGTATTATGTTGTCTATAGGACACATCAGAATTATAAAAATACGTAGAGTTAGGACTACTCCAATTGAGACATTCCTTGGTGTTTGGAGGAATAGCTCAGGGGATTCAATGCTGCAATCTCCTGCTAAATGTCTCTATTTTTGTGCAGTATGGCATAAACAGGTGTAGATACACATATATATTTTTATGCAATTTCTGGCTGTGCTGATGTAGCGACCGGTGGTAAGGCCGCGGGTGTGTGTGTGTATGTCTGGCTTCAACAGAATCCCCATACTCAGATTTAACCGGTAGTAACATTTCTTTACTGTAAAACATATCTATAACACAGTCAACTGATCTAGCTGCACACATGTATATGGTGGAGTCTCTGGATCTTCACTTTATCCGGGTGCGCAGCAAGAAGAAGAAAAAGAAAACACACAAAATGGAGATATCTTTCCCTAACTTTCCCTCAAATCACGTACCAGTCTATCACGGAAGAAGATGTCGCTCCCACGTGGCAGGCCTGGGGTCTCACGATGATGGGTCCCGGTGCAGCGCTGAAGGGGGGAATTCCTCAGTCCTCCTCTTCGGTCTTCTTACGCAGGTAACAGATTTTTTTTAGTCTCTCTCTTTGTCCACACCGATCAGCAGCAAGAAGATCACAGTAGCACAGATGGCTCCCTTATGTCGGTCACAGCCCCTGCACATGTAATCCGGTGGCAATGTCCTGAATTCCGGAGGCAATGTCCTGAATTTGAGTTGGACCCTCGGTAAGACAAGGTCCTGCAGACCGGGGGTTGCAGCAACGATTTCTTCCCAAGAATCCGGCTGCAAAAGAGCCCTATGTCGGGAGACACCACACACAGGTCTGTCCTTCCTGAAATCTGAGTCTGCACATCTCTGTTCTCTTCCTGGGTAAACAAAAGAGATGGTGGGGGATTTCCACCCTCTGTGATTGTACAGTCCACTAATGCCCCTGGTGGACAAGTGCGGAAACAAAGTCCAATTCTATGTCCATCTCAATGCGGCAGTCTGAATTGTTCACCTCATTACACTGGCATCTTGTTTTTCTGAGGATTACATCCAGTATACAGAACTAGTGGTAATGTGCAGTGTGTACTCTTACTGTAGGCTCCCATGCAAAAAACGTAGTGTCAAAATGCACTGCTAAAAAAACGCTATGCATTTTTTTTTACTGCACCCAAAAATGCTGCTATCAGCATTTTTGGGTGCAGTAAAAAAAACGCATTGCGTTTTTTTAACATGGGACCCTATGGGAAACGCATCCGTTAATGCATGGTACATATAGGTAACATGCGTTATTGCACATCGTTTTTGTGATGCAATCATGGCAATCTCCAAAAGCGGATTCAGCTTCGGAAAAGGCAGAAAAACGGACTGCCAAGTGTGACCCCAGCCAATGGGATACAATGACGTATCATGAAGGTGATCAATGTGTGAGATACTTTAAGTTAATGTTTGCCCTAAATTAACTAAAGATGTATAAATATAAAATATGTGTAACAGATAATGAAGTGCTGATACATGTTGTTTTTCATAAATAATAATAGAGGTTTGTCATATAATACATTGCATATTTCAGACTTCTGCTCTTCCCTTTTCTTTTTACAGAAAAACAAGGTGTTTACTAGATAAGGAAAGCCTACATGTCATTGCCCTTGCTAGCAGAACTGGTATGTTAGAAGTAAATGCTGCCAAGTTATGTCCCCACCTAACAAATTCCACGTTATGTAAGTAGATCTGGAGTAGGTAAACAGTAGTGACTTGTGGAGTGTGCATGACAGCACGGCTCCTTCAGGAGGGGCTGAGCTTGGAAAGCCATAAATTCTGAACATATGGCGTCATATCGGGCATAGCAATTAATCATTCACATGTTCATAATTGCATTATGAAATACGTTATATAGAGTAATATAGTGAGGCTTATAGACATGCCATCCTATGCAGGTTCAGGCAATACCTCTGTGATGTCATGTCTACAAAATTATTTTCACCTTTGCTTACATAGGAAACAAACATATACCGTAAGTATAAAGTTAAAGGGATGTTCCCATCACAGGAAGTGATGACATATAGCTAAGATATGTCATCACTCTCTGGTCCGAGAGGAATACAAATGGAGTTTTTCATTTCAAAGGTGCACACCACCCCCAGGTTTATAGAAGTGTATGTGGCTGTGCTATATAGCATTTTAGACAAGCGGGGTGGTCCTAACCTCCCAATATGCCAAGAAAAACTGGTAGAGAGTTGTAGTGGTAAACCCCTCTATTCTTTTTACCTGTAGGGGTCCATGATTTGGTAAACCCCTCTATTCTTTTTACCAGTAAGGGTCCTTGTAGTGGTAAACCCCTCTATTCTTTTTACATGTAGGAGTCCATGTTTTGGTAAACCCCTCTATTCTTTTTACCAGTAAGGGTCCTTGTAGTGGTAAACCCCTCTATTCTTTTTACCAGTAAGGGTCCTTGTAGTGGTAAACCCCTCTATTCTTTTTACCTGTAGGGGTCCCACTTCTTTAACTCACCAATCAAAAAGTGTTACCATATGCTTTTGCTTTTGGTAAAGTGAAAATAAATGTCCACCTATCCACACCATCATACAGCTTAGAAATAAAATTAAGCTCTACAGAATAGTGAACGCCTTTGGAAATATATTGTATTACGTTGTATTGTACTTTTGCTTCGTAACTGCCGTATTATAATCCAGAGTTGTTTTCACTGTTCTAAAGGGTTCAGAGCTAAATTAGCTTAGCATTCTTTGCTAACTCTGCCTTGGTAATGCGCCATTAAGCTATAACCTTGGGCTGCGTTGTTGACCTTGGTTAAAACACAGGTTACGTCGCCAAAGATTGCAGTATGTTGCTACAACATCATAGCATTATGCAGGGGGATGGAATTGCATTGCAAAAAAACTGGTTCTAACTTTTTGTGGTCGGCTTGTCACAGTCCCCCACCGGTCATAATGAGACCCTATTCACCTGCATTATTCTGTCATATAGTAGAGGCATGAAGTAATCTTTCGTCATGCAGCCTGGCAGAGTAAAGCCCCAGAATGTTTCATGGAACATAACACAAATTGTAACCCTTATGGCCACTTTACACGCCGCTACATTTCTAGCTTATCCACAGGTAACTTACTGGCTGCAGTGAAATCATGGAGACATGGTTCTATCTTGTTGCTCTGTACAAATGGAATAATGTCTCCATGATTTCACTGCAGCCAGTAGGTTACCTGTGGATAAGCTAGAAATGTAGCCACGTGTAAAGTGGCCATTATGGTACCTTTACACGCCGCTGCAGAAGGTTGGAAACAACCTGTTTTAGAGCACTGCTCTGAAACAGGTGTCGACAGTGACGGGTGGCAACAACCTAGTTTACACGCCGCTACCTCGGGTTGATTTGATGGTGCAAGATACATTTGTCTCCGACACCTGGTTGTTTCCAACCTTCTGTAGCGGCGTGTAAAGGTACCTTTAAAGTTGTCACATGTTAAAATCTAGAACATTTCCTTCAAGTCTCTTTCTACGATCCAGAGTTGATAAATGTCGGCAGCTCCCACTTCAGTGGAAGCAACCCACCCATGTAATTACTTAAATGATTGCCAAGCTGTAGGCGAAAATAGGGCTGGTTGTTTATAGGAATTAAAAAAAAATGACAATGAGATTTTTAAGAAAATTTGAATAAGCTCATAAGCCTCTTCAGAAACTAGATGAAGTTGTTCCAGCTCTACAGGATAAGTACAGGAGTGCAGGACACCTAGTGCAACAACAATGCAGCAGCTAAGGTGGGAGGCCTATCAGCCCTGAAGCACATGGTCCCAAAATAAATACCATTTGCCCCGCAGCAACAAAAAACTTATATATTCTGGCTACACATTATATCTTTGTATAAGGTTACTAACACTAAATTCCAGCAGTGATAGTAGATCCTACCTTTCATAATACTCACATGAAGATAACACGCCCACTCCAGGGACGGGGAAGACTCGGGAACTGGGTGGTTACGCCTTGTTCTACTTCACCTCTTCTTCGGTTCTTTTCACGGGGGACAGACGGGGGCCGAGACCCGGTCCCGTGACCCTGGCGGTGTTATTTAATTAAACGGGCGCGATGTTAGGGAAAGTCTGAGGGGATAAAAGGGGTATTCGCAATGCCACCTGCGGTATGCGGCTAGGGTGGCCGCTGCTGCTGCAGAACCTCTGGGGATAGTCCCACTCCCTGCAGGCAGAGTGCATTTCCCAGGTCAGTGGAGTGGTTTCCCTGGCTTATACCTTGGCAGTTGGTCACTCAGTTCACAGTACTCTCAGAGTTTCGGGTGGCCTCTGTGGCCAATGGTTGCCGCAAATAAAAGTCGCTCACTCCACAGCTGCAGTTCCGTTACTTTTACTCAGATGTTAAACATGGCCACCGGGTACGCTCCTGCCAGTCTCCGGTTCGCTCTTTCTCCAGAGCTGGGTTAGTGCAGTCAAGCCACTGTTGGTGCCCCTACTCTCCTTCCTCGGTGTCTCAGTCTCTGGTGGGTTTCTGTCAGTGCTATAAGGGGTAGTTCTCCTCTGAGACGAGCGTATCGTCACTCAAGGCTCTCAATGCTCTCCAATGCATAGAGCTCAATTACCGGTGGCCACGGGTGCTTGTAGATGCTGAGCGCCATTAGGTCACTCTCCTGGGAGCTGCTCCCTAGTTCGGCCACTTTCCCCAAGATGTGTTGGGTGTTTGGTCACAGCTCCCTTTAGAAGTCTGGGGCCTCCGGGTTTAAGGCTCCGTCTGCAGGCCGGGTCCCTGACTCGTCCACCAACAACCCCTCTGTCTAGTCATATTCAGGTGTATGGGTGTTCGCTGACTTTTCCGCACCCCAAAGGTTCTTCTCTTTCTCTACTGCTCAGTTCTCTCCCTCCTGCGGTTAAGCATGATGGTGTAGCTTCAACCCGCAGCAGTCGGCACCACACCGCCTCTACACTCCCGACTACAGCTCTTTGTCAGTTGATGTTACTCCTCCGATCTCCTTCTGCTGACTCTGACTCTCTCTAACACTGTCCTGTCCCCCTTTTGTGGCCTGGGTCCTCCCTCAGAGTCCACCCATTGTCTCAGAGGCGGCTCACCCGGTGGGGTGCCAGAAAGACTACACAGCATTAAAACAAGCACTTCTCAAATTCAAGTCAGCACTCACCACCACTAAACAACATTACTTCATTACCCTCATATCCTCTTTGTCCCACAACCCCAGGCAGTTATTCAACACATTTAACTCCCTCCTCCGCCCCCCACTGCCCCCTCCTACTTCTCGTATCTCTACAGAAGACTTTGCAACATACTTCACCAACAAGATTGAACAGATCAGACAAGTCTTTGCTACCCAACCACCACAACTCCCATGTATACCAGACCACTCCCCTCCCCCACTAACCTTCCTCCCCTCCATCACTGAAGGAGAACTTGCACACCTCCTCTCCAGATCACACCTCACCATTTGTGCACTGGACCCCATCCCATCCCACTTCCTCCCCAACCTCACCACCAAACTTATCCTAGCCCTAACCCACCTCTTCAATCTATCACTAACCTCTGGCACCTTTCCTTCTGCTTTCAAACACGCAACAATTACACCTATCTTAAAGAAGCCATCCCTCGACCCCACTTCTACATCCAGCTACCGGCCCATATCCCGTTCACTTCCAAACTTCTCGAAAAGCATGTCCACACTGTACTCTCATGCCTCCTCTCATCCAACTCTCTCTTTGACAACCTTCAATCCGGCTTCCACCCCAACACTCCACTGAAACTGCCTTGACCAAAATTACTAACAACTTACTCACGGCCAAAGCTAACAGACAGTTCTCCGTCCTCTTCATTCTAGACCTGTCCTCTGCATTTGACACTGTCGACCACTGACCTTGCCCTCTCCTGGATCTATTCTTACCTTTCCAACTGCACATTTAGTGTCTCCCACTCCCACACGACCTCCTCGCCCCATCCCCTCTCTCTTGGAATCCCTCAAGGCTCTGTCCTGGGCCCCCTCCTTTTTCAATCTATACCCTATCGGAGGCATGTTGTCTCAGTGGTTAGCACTGCAGACTTGCAGCGCTGAGGTCCTGGGTTCAATTCCCACCAAGGGCAACATCTACAAGGAGTTTGCATGTTTGCATTGGTTTCCTCCATGCACTCCATTTTCATCCACATTTAAAAGACATACTGATAGAATGTTTAGATTGTGAGCCCCAAGAAGGACAGTGTTGCAAAATGTATGTAAAGCACTATGGAATTAATAGCATTATATAAATATTATTATTATACCCTTAGTCTGGACAACTCATAAAGTCCATGGCTTCCAGTATGACCTGTGCGCTGATGACACTCAGATCTAGCTCTGTGGCCCAGATGTCACCTCTCTCCTGTCCAGAATCCCAGAGCATATATCAGCCATATCGTCCTTCTTCTCCTCTCGCTTTCTGAAACTCAATGTAGACAAAACCGAACTCATCATGTTTCCTCCATCCCGCGTACCTTCCTTACCATATCTACTGTATCTATCACAATAAATGACATCACACTTTGCCCTGTACTTGAAGTCGGTTGCCTCGGAGTAACCTTTGACTCTGCCCTGTACTTCAAACTGCACATCCAAGCCTTTGCCACCTCCTGCCGCCTCCAACTCAAACATATTTCCAGAATCCGTCCCTTCCTCAACCCTCAATCTACTAAACTACTAGTGAATGCCCTCATAATCTCCTGCCTCGACTACTGCAACATCCTCCTCTGTGCCCTCCCTGCTAACACTCTTGCACCCCTCCAATCTGTCCTTAACTCTGCTGCCCGACTAATCCACCTCTCTCCTGACTGTTCCTCCACTTCTCCCCTCTGCAAATCCCTCCACTGACTCCCAATTTACCAACGCATCCAATTCAAACTACTAACACTGACTTACAAAGCAGTCCACAATTTGTCCCCCTCATATATCTCTGAACTATTTCCGATATCATCCAACTCATAATCTTCGATCCTCCCAAGACCTCCTCCTCTCCTCCACACTTGTACGTTTCTCATCTAACCGCCTGCAAGACTTCGCCCAAGCACCCCCATTCTCTAGAATTCTGCACCCCAAAACGTTCGACTGTCCCCCACACTCGGAACCTTCAAGCGGAACCTGAAAGCCCATCTCTTCAGAACAGCCTGCAATGACCACAGTACCAGTTCACCACCACTGGACCTGGTGCTCCACCACCACTGGACCTGGTGCCCACTACCCCTGGACCTGGCGCTCCACCACCATAGGACGCGGCACTCCACCACCATCGGACCCAGCGCTCCACCACCACCAGAGCAGACCCAACCTATTGTCTCTCTCCCCACTGCCCTGTAGAATGTAAGCCCGCAAGGGAAGGGTCCTCTCTCCCCTCTGTATTGGTCTGTCACTGTTAGTTTGTTCATTATATTCTTAACTTGTTTGTATGTAACCCTTTCTCATGTACAACACCATGGAATCAATAGCGCTCTATAAATAACTAATAATAATAATACCCTACGAGGCAGTCTACTACAACAAAAATCTCACCTATGCTGAATCTTTCATTTTCTATATCTCAGCATATACTATATATAAAGTCATATTCATTATCATAACTATGCTATAATATAAGACAAAATCAAGTGAAACACAAGAAGTCAATGATGCTATCGAGCACCACTCATTTCATACAAATAAGGCAAGAGTAAACTGTAATACCTAGATCACTTTGTCAGACTATCTTCAAAACAGCACGTCTTGTGAGATGTTCCTAGCATATAGTTTGGTGTAGCTACCAAAGATGGTGCAAGAAAGGACAGCTGGTGAATTGGAAATAAGTCATTGGCAATGATCATGGGGAATAAAGGCTTTTCTATTTAGTCCGGTACCAAGAAAGAACTACTATAGCAAAAAGTCTGAAAAAGTTAAAGGAGTGGTCTGAAGGCAAAAACAAATTCATTCTAAATGCCTATCTATTTAGTGCCATAATCTAAACGATTTTCTAATATACTTGTATTAAAAACTCCCTATCTTTCCATATTCTATTTTTTACCAGACTTTGTTTTTCATGACGTTTTGTAGGAGAATCCCAGTGATGTTAGCATAATCAAATGAAGCATCATCAGGGCAGAGGCTGCGGCAGTCACTGCAGCCTCTGCCTCCTGCTGATGCTTTGTTTGATGATCAGTGATGCTACTTTTATTGTCAGTTGCAGCCCCTGCCTTCTGTGCATTGTGCTGTCGTTGCAGTTCAGCAGTAATTAGCCGACAACAGAGTGGTGTAAGAATATCTGGTATGCAGAGACCAGCGTCACCCCTGCAAGTGACGTCACTGGTCTCTGCAAGCCAGGTGTCCTGAAAATGTACTCTATTGCTGTACTATTAATGCTGATCTGGGCCGAGAACTGAGAGCACACTGTCATTGTGAACATCGCACAATGTTTAGCCCCCAGGGACTAGCCTGATATGAGCGACACTGATGACGAGTCATTTCACGCTTCATTTCAGGGAAGAGGCAGAGGCTGTGACAGTGACCACAGTCTCTGTCCCCTGATGACTCTTTATTTGAGTTTCCAAGCAGGCATTCGGATTCTCAAATGAAGCATCATCAAAAAGGAAGCAGGGGAAAAAAAACAGTATAGTAGTTTGATTGTGAAGTTAGGGAACAATAGGGAATTTTTTATGTAAGTATATTAGTAAATCATTATATTATGCACTAAATAGATAGGGATTTAGATTGAAAATTACTTTGGACTTTGGATCACCCTTTTAATGCTGTAATGTTAAAAGTATGGAACGGTTCTATATAGGGGAAATATATACAGCAATTTGTGGGCAGCTTATGGTATTATTATTTGAATACTGTGTTATATAGGCATTAAATATTAGCATTGAATGGAGTAAATTTTTTAACTATGTAAATGCATAAGGAAAAAGTTATCGTCATCGGTTCCCGCTGATAGACAAAAAAGGTAAAAATAGAAACTTTAATTTACGAAATTCTTATTCATGACAATACTACATACCTTTACTATTAAAGCAATTTCCAGATGCACAAATACCCTGTGGCCGTCATACAAACATATATACATACATTAGGCATTGGCACACTGTGATTAAAGAGGAACTCTCGGGAGATAAAAAAAAATGTTGAACTGTCCCTGCCCTCCTGCATGATGAAGCTAAGCTCTCCGCAGCAGTTATAGGATGTTTAGGTCACTTATAAATCAATAAAATCACATCTGCTCCACAGCCCTCACCCCTCCCTCAAGGGGCAAAACATCACTCATCAGTTTCAGCTTTGGGCTGCTGCTGAGAACAGAGGGTGTGGTTTGGGCATGGCTGCTGGATTTGATGCTCCCCCTACATGCCAGTCCTCACTATATGCCACCCACACTCTATATGCCTGCTTTATGTATTGCTGTACCTTCCTGAGCTGACAGGTGACAGCTGCACAAACATACACACTATCCTTTCAGATCAGAGTCCACCGCCAATTACTGCGGTCAGAGACTGCTCATTAAGTACATGAATATCCTGCCACTTCCCCCGTAATCCCGCCCACTGCTTTTGGTCCTGCAAGAGGTTCCCTGCTGTATTATTGTTACCTCCTGTGCGAAGATTGCATCGCAAGGTGACTCTCCTGAGCTGAGAGTAACACAGCATGTATATTTGTGCAGCTGTCCCTGTAAGCTCAGGAGAGTAGAGCAATACATACAGCAGGCATATAGAGTGTGGGTGACATACAGTGTGGGCTGGCATGTAGTATGAGCATCAGAGCCAGTGGCCACACCTGTGCCACACCACCCTGCTCATAGAACCAGCCAGAAGCTGAATTTGCTATGTGACCTATTGTCCCATAAGGGAGGGGTGAGTGCTGATGAGCAGATATGATTTTATTGATTTATAAGTGATCTAAACCTCCTAGAACTCAAGTGGACAGCTCATCTTCATCGTGTAGGAGGGCAGGGACTGTACAAAAAGATTTTAGCTCCCTGGAGTCCCCCTTTAATAAGGTACATTTTTTAATCAAGAAATGAAAATGCCATCCAACCACAATAGAAAAAGCTATCCTCCAGTTCAACTGAGGCCTGACTGGACACAGAGGTGTCAAAGGATAGGGACCAACCAAAATTGATATGGTCACCTTGATGTGGTTGGATGGCTTTTTCATTGATCAAAAAAATGATAACTAAGAACCTTTCATTTTTTAACATATATAGCAATATCAGTGATCATGTATGCTGACACATCGTGTATGTGTAGCGACCGGTGGTAAGGCCGCGGGTGTGTGTGTATGATCTTTCTCAACAGAATCCCCATACTCAGATTTAACCGGTAATAAAGTTTCTTTACTGTAAAACATATTTATATCACAGTCAACCGAACTATATGCGCACTTGTATATATTAGAGTCTCTGGATCTTCACTTCTTCCGGGTACGTAGCAAGAAAAGAAAACACAACAATGAAGGTATCTTTCCCTAACTTTCCCTAAAATCACGTACCAGTCTTATCACAGAAGAAGATGTCGCTCCCACGTAGCAGGCCTGGGGATCTCCTCAGTCTTCTTCTTTGGTCTCCTTCCGCAGGTAACAGAACTTTCTTTGTTAGTCTCTCCCAGTCTCAGGGCACACCGAGCAGGAGGGAGATCACGGCAGTACAAATGGCTCCCTTATGTCGGTCACGGCCCCTGCACATGCACCCTGGGTGCTTGGCGAGCAAGGTTTTGCAGAGCGGCCAGAGTCACAGCACCAAAGTCCAGTGGCCCAGGATCAGTTATGAGGGCTTCTGCGGGGTGATTTTTCCGGCAAGGTGTAGCAAAGTAGCCCTCTTTCAACAGACATCCACAGGGAGATCTTCTCTGGTTCAGCTCTGACTCTGTACTAATCTCCCGCCCTTTTTCTTCCTCAGCACAAGGCTGTTGGGGGAGGGGATCAGCAAACAATGTTTTTTTTCCTCTCTGCAGTCATTTCAGCAATTGTCCATTTCAATAATACAATCTGAATTGCTCACCTCACTACATATGTCTAAATGTTTAAACAAAAATTAATGTGTTTATAGCTTAGACAACCCCCTTTTATGAAGTAGCTCCCGCAATTAGTAGCTCTCCAGCTGGGGTCCTGCTACTGGAGCCCTTGATAATTAGGTGTTTTGTAATTCTCCAAGAGAAATGTAGTATTGCATGGCATCAAGTAAAATCAATAGGTAACCATTAAAAATAAGTAATACTTGTGTTGAATACTTAGAAATCTACTGAATCTGGCAAATTTGAGCAAAATTGATTGGCTAAAAAGGCTGTTCACATTCTTCTCATTGCAGAAGACTGGATACGCCATAGAGGGATCTTATGACTTCAGATGCTGTCAAGATGTGTTCCTCATAACCACTTCCTATAGTATAGAACAGTTAATCAGATGGTATAATTATAGCCTGTATAAAAAGTAGGCACAGAAAATCCAGCACCAGTAGAAATAGGGAGAGAAAGTCAAGAAATAACAAAGAAACGACATCAATAATGTAAGAAGTGGAGATTAGGGTGTGAAGAACAATTAATAATATAGATTTAATGATTGGGAGAAATAGATGGGACACTGCGTGGCTGATTCGTTGATCAAGTGCAGGTATAGTGCTGCTGTTCTATCACTCATGCATGTAATTCAGGGTAGTGGAGGCTTTGGAGCACTTCTAAATCCCAGCAAACAGATTCACTGCAAAATGGATTTCCTGGTAAAATTCTGCAAAGTTGGCAAATTTTTAGTTTCGAAATAATCGCTCATCCCTAGTAACCAAGTAATATATAATGAGCATCTCAATGAATTAGAATATCATCAAAAAGTTAATTTATTTCAGTAGTTCAATACAAAAAGTAAAACACCTATATTATATAGAGTCATTACAAACACAGTGATCAATTTCAAGTGTTTATTTCTGTTAATGTTGATGATTATGGCTTACAGCCAATGAAAACCCAAAGGTCATTATCTCAGAAAATTAAAGTAGGGAGGATGAAGGGTTAAAAACCATGCTGCCATAGATAATATTGATTTATTAGTCAACGTTTTTTAAATGCCCTTGACGACACTTTTTACCATTACATTTTGTACCTCCCCTATTTCCTCATAGATTGTAAGCTTACGAGCAGGGACCTCACTCCTCATGGTTTTTTAATTTTTGTTATTCTGTATTGTCTTATATTGTTTCTATATGTCCCCTCTGAATTGTAAAGTGCTGTGGAATATGTTGGCGCTATATAAATAAAATTATTATTATTATTATTATGTCCTGAAACATGGCAATATGATATTGACTTGTCCAGAGCAAGGGGCCAGGAAGTCCTGAAATGCAGTTGTGGAGCCCACTGGGATGGGGTACTTGGTACCGGACCGGGGTATCACGGGGTATCACGGCGGTCTTGGTCCGGACCGTGTCCCAAGCCCACAAGTAAAGGTTGGGGGTTATTTACTGGGGATAAAGTCGTGACGCCACCCTAGGGTTGTGGTCAATGGGGACCAGCACTGCTGCTTGTTTCTGCCAGGGGGATGGGTAGTGCTGCAGCTGGATGGATGAACCCGCTGTGGGTTGAGCTACTCCTGACAGGGCAAAATGATGGTTAAGATGCAGGAAGGAGACTCAGGAGATCAAAGCAGGGTTACTGGGTCTTTACTTCAAGTTCAGTTGGTTTACAAAGTTGTTTCAGCTTCTCACAAGTTAACTCAGTACTTTCACCGTTCAGTTAGCTCTGCGGTAGCCAGGTTCCTGCCTTGAGACCCTTCTCCTGCTTAGTACCGTTCAGACCCTTTTAACTCCTCTTGTCCCCCTGTGCTGTATGGCAGGTCACTCGGGCTCACTATGGCTTTACCCTGTGTGTGGGTATCTAAGCTCTGGAGCCCTATGTGCCACTGTACCTCCTGCACTTGTGTTAGGATCACTGAGAAGTCAGAGTTCCTCGCCGGAATGTCTGTGAATCCTGTGTGTAGCTGTGGTCACCTCAGAGCCGACTCCCTGGTCCCGGCCGAGCCTCTAGTGTTCCTATCTTCCAGGGGTCCACCAGGCTCCTTCCTACCCGTGTGTCTACGGCGTACAAAGGGGATCCCTTCCTTCAGACTTTCCCTGGCACCGCTGCTATTTTCCACTGATCCAGCTCAATTCTCCTTGGTCTTTACATCACAGCATCCATTGGCCTACTCCCTAACACTTCCTGGTTTTCCCCTTATGTACCCGGTCCGTCACCTTGCCTACGTCCCACCCACTGTGACTGGCCCTACCCCCCCTTGCCCGCCTACAGTCCCGGGCTCCGGGTTGGGTCTTATGTCTGGGTGTGTGTTTGTGAAGGTGTTTATGTAAAACTGTCTAATCCTGGCTGCAGTTCTTACCTGTGGCCACCCTGGTCACATTATATTCACCCTTTGATGTCTCGTGGAATACGGCAGCGTGATTTTTAACCCTGCATCCCCCCTACTCTATATACACCACGTTGGGGACTACAGCAGCCGTGATATGCTTGTATAGTGGTTGTGACTCACACAACCACACAAGGTGAAGCCTCTGATACCTATTTAGGTATTATTTGATCTTTCAGTCCCTTCATCCTCCCTACTTTAATTTTCTGAGATAATGACCTTTGGGTTTTTATTGGCTGTTAGCCATAATCATCAACATTAACAGAAATAAACACTTGAAAAAGATCACTCTCTTTGTAATGACTGTATATGATATATGCGTTTCACTTTGTGTATTGCATTACTGAAATAAGTGAACTTTTTGATGATATTCTAATTCCCTGAAATGCACCTGTAGTCTTTGTGTGTCCGACCAAGTATTATAGTCACTCCTAGACTGGGATAACCAGTATTCAGTCTGTAAAAATTGGTCACTTTTTTGCCTTGTCCGTAAACACTTCTGTGATTTTTTTGGAATCTGTAGAAACAAACAGATTGATTTACCTGTCTACATTCCAGAATTTTTGATCACTTATTATCCTATTGATTTATCGCAGTTTTACAATGTGCCTGAAGAAAATATTGTCCGTGATTTTTTGATAAGTCATCCACAAAAAATAAGTCAAGTTGACCACCCTGCTCCTGCACATATGGCTTATTCCATAGAGTATTGCGTTGACTATCCTTTTAATAGCTTCATTTGTTTTGGTAGTGAAAGCTGGTGACCTATTTTTGGTGAGCTGTTTGTGTGAGTACATACTGGGGCTCCGCTATTGGAGCCACCTCTTTGGAGATACTATTGCAGCCCAGAACTTGACCTTTGGGTTCATTGTTTACATGTGTTGAAGAAAGAGTTGTTTTCAGTTACCTCTATACCTGGAGTCCGTGCACTGGCAGCGTGCAACGCATTGTGCTAGCAAACATTGTCAAGTGCATATGTTTGCACAGGTAAAAAATAACTCTGCCTTGTAAACTCAATTACTATCTGATTGTAAATGTTCTCTGACCCGCGCCTTACTTCATTACAAATGCACTTGTATAAATATTTGTGTCCGTGTCTTTTTAGTGGGCGTCCACAAGTGTACTTTTCTGGTTGCTTAGTAGTCTGGGCAGGCTGAGCCCCAGCAGTCGAGGGTGATTCACACCAACATTAGTAAACATGAGAAATGGAGGCAGATGGATGTCACACCTACCCAGACTGGTTAGACCTGATGCTAATGTTATATATTTATATAACTCACATATATATATATATATATATATATATATATATATATATATATAATAGAAAAGCTGGGAACTCAAGGGTCCTTCACCTTAGCTTGCTTTCTGTCCACTTATAAAGATTATCAGGATTGTACACTTTACATGTAGATAATTTCCCCTAATGTACAAGTATTTTGCTCATTTGATGGGTGATTGGAAGTGTGTATAGACTTCAAGATTATGGAGAAAAGAGGATAATCATGCACAGTATTCATGTCGCGTTCCTGATGCGGACAAGAGTGTGTGACTTGTGCGCGGGCATCCGCCTGCGTACAAATCACATATTGCAGTGAATGGGAGCGCACAGTCATGCGCAGACCTCTCATTATAAACATAGGGGCTGCAGTCAGCTTGCGGATCCCCTCCGCAGGACGCTGCGAAGGGTCCGCAAGTGTGACGCCAGGCTTAAATGCACTTTTAATTGCCATTTGGAAATGCTCAGCTCTTTGTGGACATTCTATCGTGGCCAAATGTTTCGAGACTGACACACAGATTATTTTTCACAAAGTTTGTTGCTTCAGCATTTTTACATCTTCCAGTCGGATTTTTCTAGGGTTACAGCAGTACAATTATAAGGATGTCATAACTTCTTTTTATCTTTCATTGACCAATACATTAAGTTTATTCAATATTTGGAGTATCGACCCTTATTTTTCAAGAACTCTGTCGTTCACCCTGACATGCTGGATATCAGCTTCTGTATGGGGGAGAGAAGACGGGGCACAAAGAGGGAGCAACACCAAAAAGTATGCAAAAGAGATATAGATAGAAAATATGACAAATCTCTATTTAGTGTACATATACAAAAAAAAACTATTATAAACACTTAAAAACATGGGGGGGGCCCAGGTCAATGGACAGCAAGGCTGAGAAACCAATCACAGCTTGTTCAATATCAATGGCTTGGCACAAGTACCGTATATACTCGCGTATAAGCCGAGTTTTTCAGCCCAAAAATTGGGCTGAAAAGTACCCCCCTCGGCTTATACGCGAGTCAGTGCTGTATACCGATGTATACATCGGTACATACCGATGTATACATCGGTATACAGCAGTCCCCGCATCCCCAGTAATGCAGGGCCCCCCCAGCGTCTCTCCGGTCACCTGTAAAGCAAACTATACTTATCAGTGTCCCGCTCGCACCCGCTCGCAGCTGCCGTACGCGATCCTCCATCTTCATGCGTCTTCTTCCTGTTTCTGTGTTCGTCGCCGGCAATGACGTCATTCCCTGCGACGAGCACAGGAAACAGGAAGAAGTCGCATGAAGATGGAGGATCGCGATGTCGGCAGCGGCGGGCGCGGACAGCGGGACACTGATAAGTATAGTTTGCTT
This sequence comes from Allobates femoralis, assembly GCA_033576535.1. NCBI lineage: Eukaryota > Metazoa > Chordata > Amphibia > Anura > Aromobatidae > Allobates > Allobates femoralis. Next base: position 329,122,891 of record JARQOC010000006.1, read on the forward strand.
TACAGGTGACCAGAGTCAGGCTGGGGGGCCCTGCATTACTGGGGCTGCCTGTATACTACCGCTGGGGCTGCTATATACCTCTGGAGCCCTGTAAACTAACACTGGGGCTGTATATACTACCACTGGGCTGTATATACCTCTGGGGCCCTGTATACTACCACTGGGCTGCTATATACCTCTGGGGCCCTGTATACTAACACTGGGGCTGTATATACTACCACTGGGGCTGTATATACCTCTGGGGCCCTGTATACTACCACTGGGCTGCTATATACTTCTGGGCCCTGTATACTAACACTGGGGCTGTATAAACTACCACTGGGGCTGTATATACCTCTGGGGCCTGTATACTACCACTGGGGCTGTATATACTACCACTGGGGCTGTATATACTACTAGGGCTGCGTCTATACTACCACTGGGGCTGTATAGACCACTGGGGCTGTATATACTACTGGGGCTGCGTGTATACTACCACTGGGGCTGCTGTATCTACCTCTGGGACTGGTGTATACCACACTGCTGGGGGCTGTATACTTGTGCTAGGGTCCACCCTCGGCTTATACACGAGTCAATAGATTTTCCCAGGTTTTGGGGGCAAAAGTAGGGGGTCGGCATATACACGGGTCGGCTTATACACGAGTATATACGGTATTTGAAAATGCAGTATAATAACGTGGAGGTAGACCATATAAGACACGCAGGTATAAGATTATAATAATGTTATGAGTATGACAATATGATAAACTCCATAAACATGAAAAGGTACAATGAGTGAGTAAAAAAAAACCCTAGTTACGGACCAACCTGGTGAGTTTAAGTATAATAAAGACCAAATAAGTGTTATGGGGTACTAGTAGCAAATATATCTCTTTTGCTTAATTTTTGGTGTTGCTCTCTCTTTGTGCCCTGTCTTCTCTCCCCTATAGTGTTTCCCCTACTTGGCACGGTGAGCACCCTCCCCTTTATTAATCAGCTACTATTGTGGTGCACCCATATCCTTCATAACAAAGGATTTCAGCTCCAGGGCTAAATCCTGACAGACTAACCCATTTTTGTCTAATCAGTGCTTGGACTATATTACAATTTCTGTGTTTTTAATTGTCCATCTGGTTTTTGAGGATTGACCATAGGTTCTCAATGTGAATGAGATCTGGGGAGTTTCCGTTGCACCTAAAATGTCAATGTTTTGCTCACCAAACCACTCACCTTGCATTTCAACCCTGGGACATGAGGCTCCATAATGCTGGAAAAAGCTATTTTCATCTATAAATTGTTTCTGGATCGCTGGGAGAAGTTGCCCTTGGAGGATGTTTAGATACCATCTTTTATTCATGATGGTGTTTTTAAATTAAAAACTCTGCAAGAGCCAACTTCTTTAGATGAAAAGTATCCCCACACATGAATGGTCTCAAGAGACTTTACTGTTAGCATTAGAGAATACTCACCTTTTTTTCTCCAGGTTAGTCTTCCAGATGTCCATGACAGTCTGAAGGGGCATCCTCAGAGAAAATAGCTTTACATAGTCCTATGTAGTCCAATCCCTGTACGTTCTGTAGAATGTCAGGCCATTCTGGATGTTTTTATTACAGAGGAGTGGCTTCTTTGCTGCCCTTCTTGATGCCAGGACAAGCTCCAAAAGTCTTCACTTTACTGGGTATGCAGACACACTGACACTACCTGCTGCCATTTTACAGCAAGCTTTGCACTGGTGTTCAAAGAGAGACGAACATGTAAACTCCTGGACATTATTGGGTGCCCAGAAGTCTTCTTTACAGCAATTGAACCTCTCTCTTTGAAGTTCTTGATGATCCAAAAAACTGATTGCGCTAGGGGCACTATTACAAATAACAAATGTATTGCCTAAAAAGTCATTTTGATGCAAAGCAATGACGACTGCATGTGGTTCCTTAGAAATAACCAAGACGGTATTTTCAAGTACCAGCCTTGTTTAAAGCAACCGATGGGCTCCTATAATTCAGCATAGCAGTGATATCAGCTGCTTAAACTTATTAACATTTTCTTTCGAGCTAACAAGAAGCTCACAGAAATAGATTAAAGCAGCAGCGAACTTTGTGAAAACCAAAATTTGTGTTAGCATTAAAAAGTTTGTCCATGACCGTAAAAAAACAAAACACAGCAGCACTTTATATCTAGGGTTATACTGTCTAAATCCCTGGGATTTTGTGGCACCTAGTTAGGAGGTTTACCAGAATATTGCACTGTGTATTCAAGGAGGTTATCCATAATAAAAAAACAGTGTTTTTTTTCCCCAAAACATTGACATTCACTCAGCAAAAAGTTCAGATACTAGTAGACCCTAGTGTCTTTCTGCCCTCAAAGTGTTTTCCAGAAGAAGACATCAGTGGAAGTGTTGGAAAAAGAACAACTGTTTTGGGTAGAGAGACCATATACTTTTAATTGCCTTTGGTCAAATGTTGATCTTGTCCAGCTTTCTCCTATGACCTCTTCATAAATAGGCATTTTAGTGATGTTTCTCCTATTTTTATGTAACTAGCCACATGAGAAATCTTTAAATATACTACCTTTCACACTGGTCACTAGAGCACACATAATTTTTGTTTTTTTATGTTCTGTTTTCTGCAGCTCGCTTGTTGGCTTTGCTGTATAGGCTGGGACAGAGTTAGCAGAGACTGGGCAAGGTATTGAAAGTCCTGGTGATCTGCCGGAGGCCTAGATAATAGAATATACATAGTAATCTTGCTCATATATATTGCATGAGAGTTGACCACATTCATGACAAACACATACTTGACATGTATCTATATCATACTTATAGCCTGGTCTCTAGGGTAAGGATTGTATCATATTACATCCTAAAGATAAACACCAAAAGCACTTCTATACATTTGGCCGTGGGGTACCTGATCCCGGGCGTTGATTTAGTTAGGGATGTCTCGGGGGCTGTTGCCCGGTCCCGTGGCCCTGGTGGTCACTAAAAAGGGGAACAGTCAGTAAAAATGGTAGAAATAGTGTCTCGTGACGCCACCTACGGCTCTGGTAAGATTACCGGAACTGCGGAACAGACCTCTGGGGTGATGGTGAAGCAGCAAAGTGGATTCGCTCCCCGTAGGTGGAGCAGGATCCTGGGGCAGTAGCGGATGATGGGGGTTGTGGAACAGGTCGGCATCTCCTCAGGTGCAGGTGAATGAAGTACACCACACACTTTATAACTTGCAACGGGTTTACTGGCAGTTCTTTAAACACAGTCTTTTCGAGTCTGCCTGCCCTGGGTATTTGCTGTAAGTTAGGATGCCACACTCGGGTCCCTCGGTGGAATGTTCCTGTCCGGTCCCTCGGGATCCTCTACGGTGCCTTTTCCTGGGTGCGCCGGGTGTCGGCCACAACTCTCTGAAGAAGCTAGGGCCCCAGTCCGGCGGCTCGGGGGTAAACACCTCCATTCCGGGACTGAACTCCTCCAGCCGGTAGTCGTACCCATCTGGATTCGAGCGCACTGCAACACCTGGTGCCATTAGGGTTCCCTTTAGTCATGATGGCCCCTCTGCTGTCTACTCCTTCTCCCCAAAGGAGCTCTTCCACTCACTGTCTGCCTAACACTTCTCCCACTCACTTTTCTACCCTGCCTCTCCTCCCATGGGACTGGGTCCTCCCTTAGTGGGAGTCCACCCATGGTCCCCTACCTAGGGTGTGTGTAGATGCATGTCATGAGGGTCCCTTATGCATCATCCCAATTTCTCAGCCATAAATACTACACACTCTTTTATGGGTGCAGTACCACTCCATGGCGTCCCGACGAGTGGGGCGCCACACATTGATAAGTCAATAAGCAGCCACAGGAATTAATGCACAACATGGGGAATGTGCACTTGGCTGATGGGTAAGTCAGTGAGTAGTGTGTGGTAATCACAGCGCTCAATCAATACACTTACAATACATCTAACTAAACTAAATTAAATTAATGAGATATTCCCTGTGTTCTAGAAATATTATTCCATATGTAAGAGTTTCCAAAGACCAAGTATACATGAAATGTATGGTACCTATTAAACAAGGTAATGTACATAACTGATATATCCACCCATGTTAAAACTTCAAAAAATGTTTATTACATGCACCTGTCTCTCAAAGAACAGGAGAGGGCACCACAATTGAGCAACATGTTTACTAGGAGCTTGGCTCTGTTTTCAATATCTGGGCAATATTCAAGCATTTAAGCCCATCTGGCTCCATTGTAGAGGCATTGTAGTGTTGAATGTGGCTAACGATAATTTATAATAATTGTTCCTTTGTATAAGTAGCTTTGAGCTCCTATTTGTGGAAACTGTTGTAAATGCTCTTTCTACCACAGTAGTCAAAGATAGCAAAAAAAAACAACATATGGTTACATAAAAAGAGAAAAAGTCAAAGGTTTCACAAGTTCAACTTCTTTTGATTTACAGTACTATACAGTACAGTTCCCTTTTGTGGATATACAAATTTTAGAAAAAAAAAAATTAGCAAGGCTGGCTTCACACCACAGTGTGATCGGTCCGGGGCTGTCCGGGATGACCCTGACAGCCCCGGACCGGATCAGCACACAGAACCGGAGGGCCAAATGTGCCCTCCGGTCCTGTGTGCAGCCGGAAGGCTGTAATTGCAGCCGCAGCTGCTGATTTTTCAAGACCGCGGCTAGCATGGAGCTAGCCGCGGTCCTGAAACAACAGCGGCATGAGGCCGCCGGTATCCGTTCCTGGATTCGCCCGGACCGTGGTAATTCGGCCTCAAAGGCTCCCATGTTAGGGAGTGCCGGATTGCCCCGGCTCGGGGAGAATCGGGATCAAGCAAATTGGGGAGATTTTTCTCCCCAGACAAAAAAATAATGCAAGCATGAGTTTTGTGTCCGGAGAGAACAAACTGAATTCTCCCGGATTCCACCAGAGAGATGAAACCGATGGCAGAGAGCTGCCATCCGGCTCCAACTGGCGCCATAGGCTACTATGGGGCCAAAAAGCGGTCCGGGGCTGCCTGGTTTACACCGGACAGCCCCAGACCGGATCACACCGTGGTGTGAAGCCAGCCTAAGAAGTTGTTTAAAATACATGATCAAAACTAAGAGCAAATCAATAAAAAACAGCAATTAACTCGCGACAAATAGTTGTGAGTCTTTCTATTAATCTAACATGGAGCATCAACGATGGGATCCTGGGACAGGCTTGACTACTAACCCAAGTAGAGTGCATGGGTCCATCTGCATTGATGTGATCAGCCAATTCAAGACTGAGATCACTGATCTTTGAATGGACTTGGCAGAAGAAAGCATTTCCCTTTGAATCTCTTGATTAGAGGCGATCAACCTGACCCTTTATGTCTTATGTCTGGCTTGTATGCAGTCCTTGACTCCATCAGAGGGCCAGATACTATATAAAGACAGAGAAAAGGGTAGGAAGCGCACATCTTTCCAAAAAAACATCTTCTAAGATCTATTACTTTTGAGAACATAAACATATACACACACACATTTTACAATTTTTAAAAATGGGTTAAAAAGCAATGTGACCCCAAACTGAAAAAAAAAAGATAGAGGACTTCTTAGATGGCAACTGATTTCTTTTAATAGATTAACAAGGCACTCAGCTTACATCAGGGGTCCCCAACTCCAGGCCTCGAGGGCCGCCAACAGTGCATGTTTTCAGGATCTCCTTAGTATTGCATAGGGGTTGGAATCATTACCATTTGATCACATTAACACCTGTGCAATACTAAGGAAATCTTGTAATGCTGCACTGTTGGTGACCATCGAGGCCTGGAGTTGGGGACCTCTGCTTACAGGAACCCTCCTGCCCTTACAAAGCTTTCAGAATGACTTCACAATAATTGGTTTTCTGCCTGATCTTTAAATAGGTTTGTGAAGAATTGGAAAAATATTGCCACTTTCATGCAAAAATGCCACCACTTATGTCTACAAGTTGTTTATGGTATTGTAGCTCAGCCCCTTCATTTGAGCTGAGCTGTAATACCGCACACAATTTGTAGTTAAGTGTTGCGCTGGTTTTAGAAGAAAGCAGCAATGTTGTTCTAATCCTGGGCAACCTTAAATACTACACTTCATGACACCCACCTACAAAATCAGTTTTCATTTTCTCCAATAAGCTTTAAATGTGTGGTTGACATACCAACCCAGCGTGTATTAGCAGTAGGTTTGCTCATTTAATAATAATAACAAAATTCTGCATAATGATCTTATTTGCTGTGTGTAACTGTTGTATATGTATAATAATAATAATCATCATAATAATATATTGATAATATTTATTCACTTATATAGAGCTATTAATTCCAGATCGCTTCACATACAACATCAGCAATTCTGTTCCCATTGGAGCTCACAATCTAAACACCCTATCAGTATGTCTTTGGAGTATGGGAGGAAACCTGAGTATACAGAGGAAACCCACGCAAGCATGGGAAGAACATACAAACTCCTTGCAGATGCCATCCTTGGTGGGATTTGAACCCAGGACTCCTGTGCTCCAAGGCTGCAGTCTTCTGGCTCAATCATTTACGCTAGTGCCCAATGATGGTCAATCCTAGGATACCAGTTGTGCACTGAGGAGTCTAGTTCACTGAAATCAGCTGATTATTGGACCAGCTTCTACTTAAAGTACAGCTGTGAAAGTTTTTTAATCTTGATATTGTACAGTACATACCTGGAAACATTATGCAATACTGATATATTTCCAAGGATTATCTTTGCCATTGATGATAGCTCACCTGTCAGCAAGGTTTTTATTTTTGGTGGTACATCTGCCTTCATAATTCTGCCATTTTGCAGTAATTATACCCAAATGTTTCTTTTTTCCAAGTTGCCCTTATCTTGTTACTTATCTTACTGTGATAATGTCGCTATAGATAAACATGCTAAAGCATGCAGGGCATACTGTGCAAACACTGTTTAGACTGTTCTACTTAAAGTGTGAGTGTAAATTTGGCTCTGTCAATCACCCTACCGCTAAAACCTGCTCACTCTATTGTCTGAGCTTGAACAACAGGTTATGTTGGTATTTTCGCTTATTTCTAATCCTGCCTGACTTTCAATGACCTGACTTGTCCTTGGCCATTTTTGGCCATTTTTATCATGACTATTACCTGGTATGCCTATTTGAACAAATTCAACCACCCTACTACTGACCACAATATAACCACAGGGATGTTGCTAGTAAATCTGAAAATCTGCTTTATCATTTTTTACCAATCACAACTTTGTTGACAAACAAACTACGACTAATGTGCAGAAGTAATGAAGAAGCCAGCACACCCTGAAGGCTGATTGTAATGTTTTGGTTACTGTATTGTGTTCATTTATTTATTAGACGTTGAAGTTTTATAGCATTGCTTTGATTGTACTGAATGTAATTGCTATAATATGCAGAACAGGATCGAACATGGAGCGTGAAATGGAATTGTGGTCACAAGTTGTGGATGACTGAGTGTGGATCATGAACATGGTCTCAGGACAGAATGAAATCTGGTCCAAAGTCAGTTCAGTACGGAGCAGTACTGAAGAAGACCAATCTGACGTCCTGGGGAATGGAGCCGGTGGAGCTCGTCCCAGGACAGAGGAAAGCTAGTGAGACAGAGGAGTCAAGGAGAACCTGGGGAGTGGAGCTGTTACCAAACTTACCCCAGAGGAAAGCACCAGAAACCAGATGCCAGAGTCCGTGGTTGTTCAGTATTAAAGTCCTGGCAGCTAAATTTGGAGGACAGGAGACTGCAAGTCCCCTGTCCACACCAAACACCCGGTGGAACAGAAGCATATCAGAGCCCGGAACCGCCACCGAGGAGTGACACCTGTAATAGGCTCGAGCTGCCTGCCATACGGGTAGAGACTAGACACGCAGGAGAAGGGTTACAGCTTAGCTTCAGGCAGTGAGGACCAAACAACACCGCGCAGAAGGAAGGCCTCTAAACCCACCTGGCTTGGTGGATCCCCAATTGCTTCAAGACTGTCTGGATTTCCATTACCATCTGTTACCAGTGCCCCGGTCTGCACCATCTACCACCAAGTAAACGTAAAGGCAACGTTATCCCTTGTGTCCTCCAGTCATTACTCATGTCTTCAGTCCTGCACCCCAACGTTTACTATTCCTTCAATAGACTACATCAGTTTCCCTGGGGCCCCACTCTACCTGTGAGGAGCGATACTATCCAGGCTGCCACTTCATCAGCTCCAGTGGTCCCCCAGCAGCGCTGGTCACCCTGACCAGACTAACCACAGGTGGTGCAAGAAATCATTCCTTGTACATATTTCTCATTTATTGCACGCCAAGGGCCACACACTCTCTGTAAAGTTATGGATTCTTTAGCACCTACAAATATAAAACTTATTGAAGTAAAGCAAGATGAAATGCAATTCATATCAGTATTTGGCTGACCCCCACCTGCAAACAGCTTTCTGTGTGTCAACTTTTTATAGGTTTGGCCTTTGGTTCAGGTTTCCAGGCCTCTAACTTAAATATAAATAAGGAAGTAATGGTCCAGCTCCCGATGAATAATGCTCAAATGAAGATTTATTAATCAAATACCGTATATACTCGCGTATAAGCCGAGATTTTCAGCCCAAAAATTGGGCTGAAAAGTACCCCCCTCGGCTTATACGCGAGTCAGTGACGGTATACAGCAGCCACAGCAGCCCCAGCAGCCTCAGTAATTCAGGGCCCCCCCAGCCTTGCTCTGGTCACCTGTAAAGTAAAATATACTTATCACTGTCCCGCTGCCGTCCGCGCCCGCATCTGCCGACATCCCCGATCCTCCATTTTCATGCGTCCTCTTCCGGTTTCCTGTGTTCGTCGCAGGCAATGACGTCATTGCCGGCGCCGAACACAGGAAGTCGGAAGAAGACGCATGAAGATGGAGGATCGGGGATGTCGGCAGCGGCGGGCGCGGACGGCAGCGGGACAGTGATACGTATATTTTGCTTTACAGGTGACTGGAGCAAGGCTGGGGGGCCCTGGATTGCTGGGGCTGCTGTATACTACCGCTGGGGCTGCTATATACTACCACTGGGACTGCTGGGGCTGCTATACACTACCACTGGGGCTGCTGGGGCTGCTATATACTACCACTGGGGCTGCTGGGGCTGCTATATACTACCACTGGGGCTGCTGGGGCTGCTATATACTACCACTGGGGCTGCTATATACTACCACTGGGGCTGCTATATACTACCACTGGGGCTGCTGGGGCTGCTATATACTACCACTGGGGCTGCTATATACTACCACTGGGGCTGCTATATACTACCACTGGGGCTGCTGGGGCTGCTATACAGTACCACTGGGGCTGCTGGGGCTGCTATATACTACCACTGGGGCTGCTGGGGCTGCTATATACTACCACTGGGGCTGCTATATACTACCACTGGGGCTGCTATATACTACCACTGGGGCTGCTGGGGCTGCTATACACTACCACTGGGGCTGCTGGGGCTGCTATATACTACCACTGGGGATGCTATATAATTCCACTGGGGCTGCTGGGGCTGCTATACACTACCACTGGGGCTGCTGGGGCTGCTATATACTACCACTGGGGCTGCTGGGGCTGCTATATACTACCACTGGGGCTGCTATATACTACCACTGGGGCTGCTATATACTACCACTGGGGATGCTGGGGCTGCTATACACTACCACTGGGGCTGCTATATACTACCACTGGGGCTGCTGTGGCTGCTATATACTACCACTGGGGCTGCTATATACTACCACTGGGGCTGCTGTATACTACCACTGGGGCTGCTGGGGATGCTATATACTACCACTGGGGCTGCTGTATACTACCACTGGGGCTGCTGTATACTACCACTGGGAAGGCCTGTATACCACTGGGGGGGCCTGTATACCACACTGCTGGGGGTTGTATACCTATGCTGGGGTCCACCCTCGACTTACACACGAGTCAATAGGTTTTTCCAGATTTTTGGGGCAAAAGTAGGGGGGTCGGCTTATACACGGGTCGGCTTATACACGAGTATATACGGTAATTTTCCAGTTGTCAGTACAGCCGGTGTTAGTGCTCATAATACATGGATATTAGATATACAGAGAGCATCGCAAGGCGACATGTTTCGGACCAAGGTCCTTTTTCAAGCCTGAGGCTTGAAAAAGGACCTTGGTCCAAAACATGTCGCCTTGTGATGCTCTCTGTATATCTAATATCCATGTATTATGAGTACTAACACCGGCTGTACTGACAACTGGAAAATTATTTGATTAATAAATCTTCATTTGAGCATTATTCATCGGGAGCTGGACCATTACTTCCTTCTTTATATTTCTACGTGCACTGCCAGGACGCAGGCCCTTGCATACCAAACATTCGAAGGGTGAGCTGATTGCCTTTAATTTTCTAATTTTAATATTCTAATCTCAGGTCTGTGACTGGACCATGGCTAATTTAGTAATGAGTATACTGCATTTTAAATGCCCTGTTTTGCAAACACCACTCTTCCTATAGTAAATAGAAGATGTCAGACCAATGACAATTTGTTATGTTGCGCCCCTGAGGATCTAGTCGCCACAGAGGTACTGCACCGCAGCCAGAGGTGTGGTACCCCACTCTCGGGTATGGAAGGGGCACTACCCAGTACCCACACACCAGCATCCAACACCACACCACTCCAGGCAAGGAGATCTGGGTAAACCCTATTTAGGAAGGGCCCCATCTCAGGTTGGAGGGGAAGGAAGGGGAATCAGGAAGGACACCCGGAAGTAGAGGAAGTGAGGAGAATGTGAGGAAAAAACATTAGTCAGTCATGCAGAGAGACGTCCTGGGGACTGGAGCGGAGAGGAGCTCGTCCCAGGACAAGGGAAGCGAGAGGAGAGACGCAATATCCGGTGAGGGGCTCCAAAGAGAGAGAAGGAGTACTAGGGGCACGGGAAGTGAGGGATCCACCTGTGGCGCTTGAATCCACGCCGACTGTAGTCGGGAAGAGGGACCAGATCGCAGTGGCGTCCGGCCCCAGCTAATGGAGAGACTGTAGGACTCAACTAGCAAACCGGAGGCTGCGGTATCTTTATGTGCAGCATCCACTTCCACACACATTTGCTAAAAAGGAGGCCACATAGGGTCATGGGGTCAAGGAAGACGTCGCCCGACAGGAGCTGTGGCCGCTGGCTTGGGACACTGTGTGTGAGACGCAGGGCAGGAGAGTGAGAGCCAGCGCAGAGAGACGACCGGGAAGGTACACAAGAAGGGGGTCCCGGTAAAGTGCACCCAATCTATTCGAGAGCTGGCTGGATCACCGACACCGAGGAAACAGCACCCGGCTGGCTGTTGTAACCTGGAGACTGTGAGTAAAGTGTGAAGACTACACCCTGCTGTGTCCTCAGATTTATTTACTGCATCACTTGCCCTGTACTACAGCAGTTACCATCATCAAATTAACCTTATAACTGCCCTGGGGCCTCGCTCTACCCGTGGAGAGCTGTAACATCTCTGCTACGTCATCAACCGCCCCAGTGGATCTGAATCTCAGCGTCGGCCATCCAATTGCTGAATACCATGGGTGGCGTCACGACTTAATCCCTTATAAAGTTTCCCTCCCATTTTTATGACATGGCCAGGGCCATGGAGCCGGGCATGCCACAGCGACATTCCCGAAGAACTGTTCAGGTTGGTTCCGAGTATCCCATGGCCCTGGTGGCGGGCATGTCAGTTCCTTCCCTTTGAAGTTTGCAGAAGTGTTACAAATGACACCCTCTGTAATCTCATGTAAACCCCCTTAGATCTCAGTTCCTATAATCAAGAACGGAGAGGTTATGCCTCTTGTGCAGAGATGGCAGGCTGGAATCAATGTTAAATTACTCCTGCCTGCTGCTATTGTATAATTACCCCGCAAATACATATTTTGGACTTTAAACCATGACAATGCTAGAAATGATGCCTTTACTGTTTTACCGCAAGAGCCATCATATATGGTATAACACAACAGAAGACATTTATGTATAAAACATGTGCCTGATAGGTTGCCTAACCTCAGACACAGCCTTTCCCCTTTATGTTGATGACAGAGGCAATGGCTTAATAGTTAAAAAATGGAAATGATTTTCTCTGAGACTTGGAACCCATACTTATTATCTAAGTGTTCCTGGTAATCTAAAAATAACAATAAAACAATAGAAAATCAGGTCCTGTCGCCTAGTAGTTCTATAGCCTCAGTGATCTGGACTACACCCAATATTCCCGTGTCAACATCAATAAATGTGTGTTTACGATCTGTTTTGTATTGTGTGTGCTGTAATCCGCCTGTACACAGCGTCAAGATCTCTGCATACATAACAAAATGTTCTTGTGTAGAGTGAAATGCTATTGTGCTTTGTATCAAAATTAATGAATATCAAAATGCTGTTTTCAGCCAATTCTATTATCCTCTTTCCGGGGCACACAGTCATCTATAATAGGTCAGTTGATCAAATGGCTCAATTTTGTTTCTGCATTGTTGTTTCAAATAATATTTTATTAGGTTTTTTATCGCACAGATAGTGTACAACAGTTGGAGTATAATACAAATTATATACTGCTAATAATCACGATAGTAACAGTAGTAACAATAGTAACAATATTACTTATTAACTTACTCGAACTTGAATGGAGAAATGTGAAATTGTTAATTGCATTGTTAATACACATAATGCACATAAGGCTGCCTAGTGTCCACTTAAGCTGAGCGGACAGGGAAACGCTGCTAGCAGTGTTTCCCTGTCCGCTCTGGGAAAGCGGACACTAGGCAGCCTTATGTATAGGTGGTTACTATGATCAACATCGGGTAACCAGGGCCAGCTTCACCCTGAAGCAGCGGGGATGATGGCTCCCCGCTGCAGAGAAAAAAAAAAAGTATTTAGCGGAGGACCGCTAAAAGCTGGGAAAACGCTGGTGTGACCCTTGCCTTAGACAATGTTTTTTTTATTGTATTTTTGATATTCTATCTCTCACTGTTAAAATTAACCTACCCTTAAAATTATAGACTGTTCATGTCTTTGTCAGTGGGCAAATTACAAGATCAGCAAAGGATCAAATAATTATTTCCTTCACTGTATAATAGGCCGCACATTGTCTTCCATATAGAATAATTCTTCCCATAGTCCTCCATATATTATAATGCAGCCTCTATATATTATAATGCAGCCTCCATATGATATAATGGACCCAAAATCTCTATGTTTTGTTCCCTGAGCCATTTAGTTATCACCTTTGCTTTATGGCAAGGTGCTCCATCATGCTGGAAAAGGCATTGTTGGGCACCAAACTGCTCTTGGACCGTTAGGAGAAGTTGCTCTTGGAGGACATTCTGGTAACATTCTTTATTCATGGCTGTGTTTTTAGGCAAGACTGCGAGTGAGCCGATTCCCTTGGCTGAGAAGCAACCCCACACATGAATGGTTTCAGGATGCTTTACAGTTGGCATGAGACAAGACTGGTGGTAGCGCTCACCTCTTCTTCTCCGAATAAGCTGTTTTCCAGATGTCCTAAACAATCGAAAAGGGGATTCATCAGAGAAAATGACTTTACCCCAGTCCTCAGCAGTCCACTCCCTGTACCTTTTGCAGAATATTCAGTCGGTCCCTGATGTTTTTTCTGGAGAGAAGTGGCTTCTTTGCTGCCCTCCTTGAAACCAGGCCTTGCTCAAAGAGTCTCCGCCTCACAGTGCGTGCAGATGCACTCACACCAGCCTGCTGCCATTCCTGAGCAAGCTAGGCACTGCTGGTAGTCCGATCCCGCAGCTGAAACAGTTTTAAGATATGGTCCTGGAGCTTGCTGGTCTTTCTTGGGCGCCCTGGAGCCTTTTTGACAACAATGGAAGCTCTCTCCTTGAAGTTCTTGATGATGCGATAGATTGTTGACTGAGGTGCAATCTTTCTAGCTGCGATACTCTTCCCTGTTAGGCCATTTTTGTGCAGTGAAATGATGGCTGCACGTGTTTCTTTAGAAATAACCATGATTAACTGAAGAGAAACAATGATACCAAGCACCAGCCTTCTTTTAAAGTGTCCAGTGGTGTCATTCTTACTTAATCATGACTGACTGATCGCCAGCCCTGTCCTCATCAACACCCACACCTGTGTTAATGGAACAATCACTAAAACGATGTTAGCTGCTCCTTTTAAGGCAGGACTACAATGATGTTGAAATGTGTTTTGGGGGTTAAAGCTCATTTTCTAGGCAAATATTGACTTAGCAAGTAATTGCTGTTAAGCTGATCACTCTTTATGACATTCTGGAGTATATGCAAATTGCCATTAGAAAAACTGAAGCAGTAGACTTTGTTAAAATTAATATTTGTATCATTCTCAAAACTTTTGGCCATGACTGTACATGTGAATTACTCTATTGCTTGTTTTACAGAAATTTCAGTTATCTTGAAGTTTCTTTGTGGGGGCATTCACTTGATTTTATGAAATGGAATAAAAATGAAAGTAACCTGTCATGTCCGTTTATCTGGTTTAAAAAAAAAATCCATGTATTTATCATAAAAGAGCACTTTAGGTGCTTAAGTGTTTGCATTAGGTAACTTCACATTCAGTCATTGGGGTGGATACTTTAGCTGGAATCAGTAACATCAATCCACTTCAATCATGCCGTTTTTTAAACATTGTTACACACCCCAGCATTGTAATATATTGACATCACTGAAGGTCCTGCAGAAATTCACTTATGCTAAGCTCCTCTCATTAAGGTCACATGTCCGTGACATCTCCACAGATCCTACAATTTTTCTATACTGAGCTTCACCCATTAAGGTTACATGGTTGTGACATCACTATAGGTCCTCTGGGAATGTGACCATAATGGGTGAAGCTTAGCATTGGAGAATTGGTGATGAAGGACCTGTGGTGTGTCACAACCATGTGACCTTAATAGGCAGAGCTCAGTATAGTAAAACTGTAGGATCTGTAGTGATGTCACGACCATGTGATCTCAATGAGCGGAGTTCATTTTTGCAGGACCTTCAGTGATGTCAATATATTACAATGTGGGGGGCTTGATTATGTTTGAAAAACTGCATGGCTAAATATGGATTGACGTGACTGATGCCAGCTGAAGTATCCACCCTGATGACTGAACATGCAGGTACCTAACACAAACATCTAAGTATCTAAAATGCTTTTTTACGATAAATACATGGAATTTTAAATTTTTCTTAAACCAGGTTAGTGATGCGCAATGCATGATCTAAATAACATTGGGGGGCCGTTTAAACACAAAAAAGGAAATAACAGGTTTCCTTTAAAATAAATTGCCATCTTAAAAACATTCTTATCTACGGGTAGAAGTGTGCAAAGCAGGAGAGGATGATTGGATTACTATATAGGATTGTAGAAAAATATTCAGCATATAGTGAATTTACTTAATTGAAATTCCCTCCCATTTTTAGCCTCCTAGTCTATTGGGTGGATCTATGACAGTTTTCTGCAGATGCATACTTATGCAGAGAAGGCAGCCAATCACTGATTAGGACCGCCCACTTGACTGTTAAGCTCAGAGTGAACAGGGATATCAATGAATAATATTCAAACCAGGCTGAATCTTTTCGCACCAATCTGCATATCAGTCTCTTTCTCTTGGAACAGATTGAATAGTATTTCCAAGCTGCCGCACAGCAGTGGGGTAGAAGGAAGTTATTACTTGCCAATAGGCATATGGCAAAAAGTGTTGCTAGCTTAGTTGTCCTCCAAACAACTCTTTATATTCTTTTGTTCTCTGAATTTTGATTACATTTTATGGAGTTCAGGTACCGTAATGGTTGAAGGTTCTGTGGGTTTAAGATACTAAGATATTAGTATGGGCTTGGCTATAATCTAGAAAATTATCCTTTAGGTGTTCACATCCCTTACATAATGATGAGTTAAAAAAAAATGTCCTCTTTACAGAGCTTGGTTGATTATAGTGTGTATGTTTAAAAGGTCAAGCATGGTGTGATTTATTTGGTTGTTGTCATGCAGGAATGTCCTGGAGTCACCTGAGTTCACTTTTTGGTTGTATATGTGGTAGGGCTTTATTTATTATTACTTTCATCCAGGAATACTAAATATAAATGGCCTATGAATAATGATGACTATAACCACCCCCAATATAAATGTAGACATGTCGTATAAGTGGGTGTACAATAGAAGTTTGTGTTATTTCTGGACATGTGCTTTGCAGTGATTCGGCACACACAGTCGTCAGTATCCTGCTCCTCTACTGAGTCACTTCAGATGTAGATGTTTAATAAGCCTTCTGGAATGACTAAGGTGTGAACAGTAACCTGGTGTGTCTGTGTGCAGTACGCCACCTGGATTAATTATGATTGTGATTATTTGGGTCATCAGCTCCAGTTGCTAAGTTGCCTTGATTGTTCAACCAGTAAGTCATGTAAATGATTTCTGATGACAATCAATTCTTGTATTAGGCTTGGCAATGATATTCCTTGAAACATTTAATCCCAGCACTGGTACAACAAGGGTCAGTGTGTTCCCCATTCTAGAAGATCTGCTGTTTTCTTTTAAAATTGTTATTAATCACATGATTAATTATGCAAAATATCTGATCACTTTCATTGTCTACTGATTGATTTCATAGTATATTTTAATAGTGGTTGGAGGTACATGTATAGAGTTCTGATTCCATGTGTTTTCCCCCTGTTGAAATAAAAGACCCTGTACTCACCTTCCACTCCATTCTGGCGCTGTTCCAGCACTATCAGTAATCGCAGTTTGTAACTCATGTGACAATGTGATGTCATGCGAGCTTCGTGTCCAATCTCCACTGGCTTCTCTCTCCCACCTCCGGACCAAATGAGCTATCAACAAAGGGAAACTAGTGAAATCAAAAGGGTTTGTCCCGCAGGCTAAGGGGTACTCGGAAACCGGGCCGGTGTTGTCTCTCTGGGGTATCACGGTAGTCGTGACCCAGTCCCGTAGCCTGGGATCAGTCCGAAAAGGGGTATTTACAAGGGATTTGTCGTGACGCCACACAGGGTATGTGGTTAATACAACCACCGCTGCTGTATTCCTGCTGGGGACAGTGAATTGGAGCAGAGTGGATGGTAAGCCCTCCTCGGGCAGGACTGAGGGTTCCCAAGGCAAGTGTAGAAAGTCTATGTATAGGTTGCAGGTAACGGGTGCAAGTAACAGACAGACTCACGGTTTTGTAGTTTTCTCAGTCTTAAACTGGAGCAGATGTTAAATGCTGTCCACGAATTCTTGAGAGCAACTTGGGGTTATTCTCCCCCAACTGGGTCTTTTTGGCTCCCTTGCAGCGCTTGTGATTTGGCTCCTGCATTTGCTTACGCTAGGCTGCCGGCCCTGTCTCGTCCTGCGGGGTACCACTATAACAGGCAACTCGAGTCCTTCACTTTCTCTACTCTGCAGCTGGGTGTCAATGTTGTTGGAGTCTATGCAGTGTTTCTGGTACAGTGTAGCTGGAGAATCGGGAGGCCCCCACTTTCCGGTGTTGACTGCTGGGATGTGTAACCCTACACAGTCTCGGACTCCGGTGTCCGTTCTATGCGCTTGTTCTCTGGGGAAGGCAAGATGCTGCTCAGCCCGGTATGTTTCTTCCTCTCCTTTCCTCAGACCCTAGCCTTAGGCCTGGAACAAGTTAGTGATCCTGGGATGAGCTAAACAGCTTCCAGTCCACTTGGATGTCTTCACAGTGCTGCTCCGCACTGCACTGTTCTCAGTCCTCCCAGGAACTGAACTGAACTTGCTCCTCTCCAGACCAGAATATAAGAGTAGCTCACCCTGAACCCGGGCTAGGTCTCCCCCTTCTGGCTTGGAGGTATTAGTGTTGTGCGTGCCTGTTGCCTGATGAGAATACCCTTTGTTGCTCTCTGGTGACACCACTACACGGGGGCAGTGATGATACTGTGGCACATCGACCCTGGGTGCCACACCAGTAGTGGACAACCCCCTTTAATATAGAGTTAAAGGGATTTTCAACTTAAAGTATAGTGGTCCTCAAACTTTGTTTATTTCACATGCATATGATTTGGTCACCATAGTAATCACGCCACCTGAGAGGATCAACTGACCCAATCCGGTCAGGTGACATGGATCACCTGACATGGTCCTCGGGTGACCTCAGTGAGTCACCACTTACCCAACTGCAGCTATCACGCCACCTAATCGGTTTGAGTCAGCTGATTCTGTCCGGTGACGTAATTACTATGGTGACCAGATCACCTGACATGGCAATCGCATCAACTGACTGCAGCCTGCGTCACTCACCAAGAGCTGTGGCTGGGTAAGCGGTGACTCACTGATGTCACCCAAGGACAGCTCCAGTAACCATAGCACTTACTATGGTATAACCAAAGCTATCCTTGGGTGACCTCAGTGAGTCACCACTTACCCAGCTGTAGCTCTCCATGCTCTCATTCATTGTTCAAAGGTCGTGGTGACAGTACACTTTGTTCTTCACTGAGGCATCTGAGGAAGCAGAGATGAGAGTGCCGGATGAGAGAAGACGCTGCAGACGTTCAAGGATGGGTAAGAGGGGGTAATAAAGATGGAGTCCAGATATATGTCTGTGTTTTTATTGCTAATAAAATGTTTTTTTCTATATGTTTTGTGCCTTCTTTACTATTTACTTGAGATTCTTAATGGCCAGTTCTAACATTGGCCTGATATTAAAAATCTCAGGGTTAATGCCAGCTGTTAATACAAGGCTGGCATTAAACCCTTATTACCCAGCTTGCCACTGCTACATAACAGCTGGAAGAGCTGGGTAAAGCGTCAGGAATTAGTGCTTTTGAGAATGTGCCAATTTCTGGGGTGGCTGTGGGCTGCTATTCTATAGCATCAGGGGGCTCAATAATGATGGGCCCTCACCCCGCTCAGATTACCAGGCTCCAGCTGCCTAGTTATGTCTTGGTTGGCAATACAAATAGGGTGGAGCCCTACAAATTTTTTTTGCCAGCCAAGGTGAAATTAGGCAGCTGAGGGCGGCAGCTTGCAGCTGTTCACTTTATCTGTGCTTACACTGAAAATCACAGCGAAGTCCTATGCATTTTTGTTGTATTATTTACTTATTTTATACACTATGAAGTCAGGTTGGTTGCCGTGCACTAATGTGTATGACAACTAAGCCAAGACACCATCCAAATTGAGGAAAAGCAGTTTGATTGCAACAGAATGTGAGCGTCTGTGACTGGCTGTTGCCGGTCAGTGCAGGAAGCTTAATGGGTGGAATGGAAGTAAGTGAGTGGGAGACTGTGAGCGGCCCCAGAATAAAGCAAGCAGCGGGAGACTGGTAAAATCGCTGTGTGTTTATCTCTGTGTGTAGCATAATGTAGAACAGAAGCATTAGTATAGTAGCACTAAAGTTCTGCTCTACATTAAGCTACACACATATCCGAACAATTACAGAACAAAATCCAAATTTTCAACTTTTCAGCAAAAAGTTCAGGTTCAGGCGACCGAGCGAATATTGACAAATTCGATCCGGATTTGAAATTGGTGAACATGTTCGGCCAAAGTTCACTCATCGCTAAAGGTGCACATAGGGCATTATTACTTTCTATGAGCAAAATGTGGACACTCAGAATGGGTCACAGTTAACAGTGGGGTACCACAGGGGTCAGTGTTGGGCCCGCTTCTATTTAATATATTTATTAATGACCTTGTAGGGGGCATACAGAGTGGAATCTCAATATTTGCAGATGACACTAAACTCTGCAGGGTAATCAATACAGAGGAGGACAATTCTATATTACAGGAGGATTTATGCGCTTTAATGGGGATAAATGTAAAGTCATGCACTTGGGCAGAGGAAACAAAAGGTATAATTATGTGCTTAATTGTAAAACACTGGGCAAAACTGTCACTGAAAAAGACCTGGGTGTATGGATAGATGATAAACTCACATTTAGTGGCCAGTGTCAGGCAGCTGCTGCAAAGGCAAATAAAATAATGGGATGCATTAAAAGAGGCATAGATGCTCATGAGGAGAACATAATTTTACCTCTATACAAGTCACTAGTGCGACCACACTTAGAATACTGTGTACAATTCTGGTCTCCGGTGTATAAGAAAGACATAGCTGAACTAGAGCGGGTCCAGAGAAGAGCGACAAAAGTCATTAGAAGACTAAGGGGTCTGCAATACCAAGACAGGTTATTAAACTTGGGGTTATTTAGCTTGGAAAAACGAAGGCTTAGGGGTGATCTTATAATAATGTATAAATATATGAGGGGGCAGTACAGAGACCTTTCTAATGATCTCTTTACTCTTAGGCCTGAGACGGGGACAAGGGGGCATCCTCTACGTCTGGAGGAAAGAAGGTTTAATCATAATCACAGACGTGGATTCTTTACTGTAAGAGCAGTGAGACTATGGAACTCTCTGCCACATGCTGTTGTAATGAGTGACTCACTACTAACATTTAAGAAGGGCCTGGATGCCTTTCTTGAAAACTATAATATTACCAGTTATATATACTAGATTCTTTGATAGGACGTTGATCCAGGGAGTTAGTCTGATTGCCGTATCTGGAGTCAGGAAGGAATTTTTTCCCCCAATGTGGAGCTTAGTGTTGCCACATGGGTTTTTTTTGCCTTCCTCTGGATCAACATGTTAGGCTATGGGTTGAACTAGATGGACTTAAAGTCTTCCTTCAACCTTAAAAACTATGTTACTATGTTAAAAAACTATGTTACTTTTCTAGTGCACTTGCACAGGGCATAAATATTTTTTAGGGCACAACTTTACCATCTAAAGGGCACAAAGGAAGTGTTATTACCATGTTAGGGGCAAAGTGATGTCATTATTTTGTGGGCAGGGCCGCATCAACCATGAGCCAACATGAAGTGTTTGCTCAGGCGGCGCTATACAGGGGGCGGCAAGGTGGCAGGCTCCCTGCAGATAGTTACTGGCATGGGAGCCGTGGCCCCTGCCGCCGCCGCCCGTGATATGTACTAAGGCAGTGCAGCACGCCGACCGCTGCCTGCTTTCAAATCTCCCGCCCCCTGCAGCTCTGCTCTGCACGGAGAGGGCGGTGACGTCATCAGTCAGCGTCCCGCAGGGCAGAGCACGGACAAATGCTGGAAGAGGCCGGAGCTGCGAGGGGAGCGGAGGAGCGAGTTGCTGGAAGTTCAGAGGGGATGTGAAAAGAAGGAGGTGAGAGGAGAGCGGAGGAGCGAGGAGCTGGCAGGAGAGAGAGGGTGCGATTAGGAGCTGCGAGGAGGGGAGAGGGATGCAATTAGAGGAGTCTGAGAAGAGAGGGGGTGCCAGGAGAGAGAGGGGGTGAGAGGAGCTGGAAGGGGAGAGTGGGTGCGATTAGGAGCTGCACGGAAAGAGGAGGGGAGAGGAGCTGGAAGGGGAGAGGGGGTGCGGGGAGCAAGGAGGAGAGAGGAGCTGGCAGGAGACAGGGGATGCGACAAGGAGGAGAGAGGAGCTGGAAGGAGAGAGGGGGTGAGAGGAGCTGGAAGGGGAGAGGGGGTGCGGGGAGCAAGGAGGAGAGAGGAGCTTGCAGGAGACAGGGGATGCGACAAGGAGGAGAGAGGAGCTGGAAGGAGAGGGGGTGAGAGGAGCTGGAAGGGGAGAGGGGGTGCGGGGAGCAAGGAGGAGAGAGGAGCTGGCAGGAGACAGGGGATGCGACAAGGAGGAGAGAGGAGCTGGAAGGAGAGAGGGGGTAGAGGAGCTGGAAGGGGAGAGGGGGTGCGGGGAGCAAGGAGGAGAGAGGAGCTGGCAGGAGACAGGGGATGCGACAAGGAGGAGAGAGGAGCTGGAAGGAGAGAGGGGGTGCGGGGAGCAAGGAAGAGAGAGGAGCTGGAAGGAGAGAGGGGGTGCGATTAGGAGCTGCAAGGGGAGAGGAGCTGGAAGGAGAGAGGGGGAGAGGAGCTGAAGGAGAGAGGGGGTGCAAGGAGCTGGAAGGAGAGGGGGTGCGAGGAGAGAGGAGCTGCAAGGAGAGAGGGGGTGCGAGTAAAGAGGAGGTGCGAGGAGAGGGGAGCTGTGAAGAGAGGAGGAGCTGCGAATGGAGGGGGCTGTGAGGAGACAGGATGTGAAGGGAGCTGCGAATAGAGGGGGGTGCGAGGAGAGAGAAGGTGCAAGGGGTTGCAAGGAGAGAGGAGATGAAGAGTATCCTTTCATTATTTTAAACAGTGACAATCTGCATTATAATATAGGAGGATTATGGGGTGCTGTCATGTATATGGGGGTGTTGTCATGTATGTGGGGGTGCTGTCATGTATATTGGCAGTGCTTTATGGTGTATGAAGGTCTATGGAGTTCATTATACTATACGGAGGGCTATGAATGGTGCATTATAACATATGGGGGGCTATAGGGAAGCATTATAATATATGAAGGACTTTGGGGGAGGGGCATTATACCATGGGGTCCTGTAGAGGAATTCGCTGTGGGGGGGGGGAATCCTACAGTGTTTGTGGGGTACTTTTGTTGGTATTATACTTTATGGGGGTAATGAAAGAGGAACCAAGGGGCTTCAATAAGAGAAAAATTACTTTGTAAGGGCTGCAGAGTTGTGAAATTTTTACATATGTGACCCAGACAAATATTCTGTTCTTTTTTTTTTGGGGGGGAACCTCTGCTATGGGGCCCCATGATTTTTATGTATGCCCCTGGTGCAGGATGCATTGTCCCTCTGCTGCAGGACAGATTGGCCATATCTTACACACCATGACCAGTGCCGCCCTCGGTACATACAGGCATCCAGCCGTTTCTCCCGAGCGGCGGTTGGTCGGTGCTGCTCGTCCACCTTCCCGCTCCCACATCCCTTCCTTAACCCACTTGTTCGGCACCTGCTGTTAACTCTGGACAGCCCCATGTGCAGCACTTGTGATTGGCTAAGTATTCAGAGAAGAGGCATGGTCTGTTGGGAAATTTTACCAGCTTAGTGCAGTGGCGGCTTGTTGATGCTTAGACTGCAGGTCGTTACCTGTGGTGTGTTGACGGTGCAGTATGATGGACATGTCTGACTAGTCAGTGCCAGGCAGCGCTACATTGGAGCTGCCCAGAGTTTTGTAGGCATGTGCCAGAGATAATAGATTGTCAACCAGTGCTGCCCCCTGTGCTATAAGGATGTCAGCTACAGGAGCACCGCTCTGCCGCCATCATTGTGTGTCTGTAGCTTGTGCCAAGCCACCATTGCCATTAATGACCTTGTTCTGGATTCTTCTGTGTGGTTCTTCTATGTGCGTGTGATGGCGCTGACATCCTCGAGTTGGGGGGGGGGGCGCGCATTTTGTAGTTCGCCTCAGGCAGCAGAGAGGCTAGGTTCACCCCTGTTTGTGGGGCAGTAAGAGGAGCTATGTTATTGGACCCTACAGCAAGTGCAGTAATAGGCACACATACAGCAAGAGCGGCTTAGCATTGGAGTATCTGCAGGATGACCAGTTTGTGTAAGGCTAGGGTCACACTTGCACATTTCTAAGTTCCCTGCGTTGTTTGCAGAAAACGTAGAAATTTTTCCTGGCTACGCAGCCTGCACGCAGCCTTCACGCAGGCTGCATAGCGGCGAACGCGGCACCTAGCAACCCGTTGTGTTCCCTGGATACCAGTTACACAGCGGGCTTCAGGGAGTGCGATTTGCACCACACACAGGGGAACGCAGCATGATGCTAGGGGCCGCATTCGCCACTATGCAGCCTGCATGAAGGCTGCGTAGTCAGGAAAAAATTCTAAGTTTTCTGCAAACAACGCAGGGAACTTAGAATTGTGCAAGTGTGAACCTAGCTTAAGCTGGAAATAAATGAGGACAGTGCTGGAAATGTGGGAAGTCAAATATGTCTTTGTTGAAATCTCTGCTGACGATTCATGGCTGGAGAAGTCGTCAAGTCAATCTTGGCCAGATGAAAAAGACGGGAAAAGTGAACAACTCCATTAGAAAGATCATCACCTGCAAGTCACTTTATTAACTTTTCTGTAATCTCTTGTATATTCTACAGGACTGGTATCTACCACTATATGATCACTATATAGCAGTGATATCAGTGTTGACCTTTGTATAGTGATTTATTTTCAGTAAGGTAACAATCACATGTTCAGTTTTTGGTCATTTTTTCAGTTTTTTAATCCTAAACCAGGAGTGGATGAAAAATACAGAAGTGGTGACATCTTTCTATTATGCTTTTCCTGTGATTGTTCCACTCCTTATTTTGGCTTGTAAATAGTGATGTAAAATACTGACCAAATACTCAACGTGTGTATATGGCCTAATAGAAAGACATCACCAGTTATCTGCTGAGGTTCCTCGGTACCCTTGATTAGAGTGCACAATTGTGGCGCCCCACTGGTCGGGATGCCACATAGGGTACTGCACCCTGATAAGAGTGTGTGGTATTCCTGTGACTGGGGAACTGGGATGATGAATAAAGGACCCTCACAACACCCATTTACACACACACTAGAGTAGGGGACCGTGGGTGGACCCGCTGCAGGGAGGACCCAGTCTTGTGGGAGGACCTCAGGAATGTAGAAAAGTGTGTGGGAGGTGTGGTAGAACAGTTCAGTGAGAAGAGTTGGAGAGCTCCGTTGGGGAGTGAGGAATGAAGGACGGCGGGGAAGCCGTCGTGGCAGGAGGGAGACCCTAGGGGCACCAGGTGTTGCGGTGCGCCTGAATCCGGACCCGGTACAATTACTGACCGGAGGGGTTTGGTCCTGGAACAGAGAATCGGCTCTGAGCACGGTGCGGGAGTCTATCCCTGAGCCGTCAAACCGGAGGCCCCGAGCTTCTGTATGAAGTCGCGGGCAAAGACCCAGCGCATCCCTGAAAAGGCATACCAAACTACGGTCAGGAGGAACTAAAGGGGAGTCCTCCACTGAAGACCCATGGGAGCTGGCTCGAGACTCTGCGCGCGGAGGCGCTGCACGGTAGAGGGAGAAAAGAGAGCACTAGGAGGGACTGGAGAGGAACAGCAGGTACACAACTGAGAGTCCTGAGTAAAGCATCCCGGTTCTCCAGTGACTACCCAGGCCAGAGAATGACCTGAAAGACTGTACCATCTGTCTGCTGCCTTGAGAACCTGAAGTAAACCCGTTCAGAGTTAAAGACTGTGTTGCATACTTTATTTCTCCCACCTGATAAGCCGTACACTTGCTGCAGAGGAAAGAACAAGTGACTGTGCCATGTGGGAAGCTACCTCCCCATGTATAACAACTACTCCAACTGCCCCAGGGATCCCGCTCCACCTACAGGGAGCGTAACCATCTTGCTGCCCAAACATCACCTCGGAGGTGACTCGCAGCACCGATGGTAACCATACCGGAACCGTAGGTGGCATCACAAACTATTTTTATTATTTTTATTGACTCTTTTAAGCGACCACCAGGGCCACGGGACCGGGCACTGGGGCCGGTCAGCTGGTACCCCATGGCCCTAGGTGGGTCACAATCATATCTGTTACCATGGCTAGACTGGTTCCACACTACCCTTTTTCAGCATCAGTGTGAAGTTGTCACAAACTAGTTGCACCTGCATCCATTTTCGGCCCCATTGATTTTCAATAGGGCAGGAGATACTTGCGCATCCAGTTGTTTATGATTCACCATGAATCCGTGTGTGTGCATGTGTTCACAGATTTTTCATGGAGATAAAATCTGCATCTTGTTGTGAATTTGTCTCCTTGAAAAAAAAGTGAACCCTCGTATCCATCCGGATCCAGGGCACCCAGCTAAAATCTGAACGGGGATCTTTGAGTCACGAATTGATCTGAACTCCAGATCCCAGTGGATCTGGATTTCCAGTCCATGGTCTCCAAACTGCGCATGCGCAGAACCACCCACCGTCTGCATGTCAAAAATGCAACCAGTTGCTTCCGCATTGGGTGTGGGTGAATCCAGTTGCACCACTGCGAGGGAATCTGGGGGCATACAGGCTTTTCCTGCAAAAAATGGCTGTGTGAAACCAGACTTACCTGCTCAAGGGTCCACTCAGATGTTTCATCCCTTCCCTTGGCTGAACTGAAACTGCAGATGTGGAGGAGAACATTGTGATTCTGCAGGACTGAAAACATCAGAAGATGATGGGGAGTGGTGGAAGGAGAGCAAGTAACATATGCAATGTGTAGAGTTCTTTCATTCTATGCATGAAACACCTGAGAAAAAACTGATCATAGTCTTTCCTGCCAAGATGTTACCATTTTATTGATATGGAATAAAGTTCTAAAATGTTGCTATGCGTACTGGAGGTGCCGAGCATTTCCTTTTCCTGTTTCTGTGGAAGGAAAACAGTTCACTCCTTTATGGATATCAATGGGCTGGAGAGGTGGCTGGGATTTCAGGCATTAGTTCCTCCCCTGGAGTGTAATTACTGCGCAAGCTCAGACAGGGTCTGGGTAGGCTTTGATGCCTGCTATCCTAGGAAATAAGCTGTACCCTAAGAAAAATGAAATCTCATATATCAGGAGAACCACAACCGTTCGAAAAATTAAGTCAATTGCAAACTTGCTTCATTTCAGGCTGGTAAACTGGTTAGAATTGTCGTTTAAGGTGTTGATCCGGTGCACAGCTCTTCAGCGCTCCCTACTGTTGACTGAAGGCAGCTAAAATGTTATAAGTTTATATCTATGAAGTGGATTTGGAGCTTTATCAGAAATCTGAGGCTCTGGCTGCTATAAAGATAAGCTTAAGCACAGAGGTTTGACCTTACTGCAGTAAAACAAATTGTGCCCAAAGGTTGAAATTCACCTTA
The DNA here is from genome assembly GCA_033576535.1 of Allobates femoralis. Classification (NCBI taxonomy): domain Eukaryota; kingdom Metazoa; phylum Chordata; class Amphibia; order Anura; family Aromobatidae; genus Allobates; species Allobates femoralis. The sequence goes on from JARQOC010000006.1 coordinate 329,149,543, forward strand.
AACCAATGCAGAATACTTTGAGACTTTTAAAAGAAAGAAAAGACACATGAGCCAGTGGATAATAAACTAATTATAGACATATTGAAGAGTCTCTCCTTGACTATAATATACTGTAAATATTTTATTCTCCTATGCTGTGATATCATTCTCTGCATTATTCCTCTGCTGTGAAATCATTATGCTCATTGTTGCATGCATTAAAGGCAATCTGTCAGCAGGATTTTTCCTCCCAAACTATTTATATATGTATGTAGGTCTTTTAAAGACAAGTCCAGCAAGACATTAAGGGTATGTGCACATCAGACGTTTTGTGGGCTGTTTTTTAGCGTTTTCAGTCGGCGGTTTCCGCTGAGTTTTATGTTAATTTATGTTAATCCTAGCCACCGGTTGGATTAACATGCTAGTCAATGGAGTTTAGAAAACGCTGTGTACATTAGAATGGTTTTTTTTTTCTCCTTTCCAGTTTCTTCACCGGTTTTCCACCGGTTTTCAAAGATAGAGCAAGTGACTTCTTTTGAGCGTTTTTCCAGCGGATCTAGCTTACAAGTGCACCAAAAACCAGTCTGGAAAACGCTAAGAAAAACGCCGGGAAAATCACCAAGAACACACTGTCCAAACGCTAATAAACCGATCGCAAATCGTTAGCAAAACTCTAACAAAACGAGGGACACTGCTGAGCTCAGAAAACTCAGTTTCTGCACTTCTACACCGGTTTTAGGACGGTCTGCAAAGATGCAGATCCGTCCGATGTGCACATACCCTAACTTGGCCAGTCTGATCCTCCCTTACTGAGAAATTAGTGTGGTGCTCCTGCGGAACCAATCACCACAGAGGTACTGCACCACTGTTAGGGTGTAGTATCTCACTCTCGGGTAAGAGGGGTACAGACCGATACCGTTACACCCAGGCCATGCACTAGGAACCATTGAAGTGGGGATTAGTGATGAGCGAGTACTAAAATGCTCGGGTGCTCGAAGCTCGGGCCGAGCATCCCGAGATACTCGTGTACTCGGCCCGAGTAACGAGCCCAATGTTATCCTATGGGAGACACGAGTATTTTTATGAAATGACTGCCGGCTGCCTGGAAAAACCCTAAAAATGTCACAAAAGTCTCAGAAGAGTGCTGAAATGACATGGCAACACCATGGGGAAGACCCCTGGAAGCATTTCTCACTCAAAAGTCACAGCTGTGAACAATGTTGTCCGAGTTTCACGCCAATTTTACGGAGTGTCCAGAAAACCTTCCAAAATGACACCAAAATGAATATTTAGGGTGGAAATGTTAAGGGCACATACCCAATAGTGAGATACAGCTGGTGTATGTTACTTTTTGTGATTACATGAAAGATTTTACGTGAAAACATTGTGCGGCACTCCGATGACCCTGACAAGAGACGTACATGAAGCCCTGTCTAGAAATAATGTGCCCATTTTGAAGAACTGGGTCTATTGTAGTATCTTCCTTTGCCAGGGCAGTCCAAAATTGGGAGGTTCACCAATGCCCCTGGATACAGACATGCAGGATGGCCTGTAAACAAGAACTGGGTGTATTGTAGTATAGCCCATTGGCCAGGGCAGCCAAAAATTGGGAGGTTCAACAATGACCCATGCTTACAGACATGTAGTAGGGCCTGTAACCCTCAAGTGGGTGTATTGTAGTAGAGCCCTTAGGTCAGGGCAGCCAAAAATTGGGAGGCTCCTCTTTGTCCCTGGATGGAGACGTGCAGGAGGGCCTGTTAAGAAGAACTGGGTGTATTGTAGTAGAGCCCTTTGGTCAGGGCAGCCAAAAATTGGAAGGTTCAACAATGACCCATGCATACAGACATGTAGTAGGGCCTGTAACCCTCAAGTGGGTGTATTGTAGTAGAGCCCTTTGGTCAGGGCAGCCAAAAATTGGGAGGTTCAACAATGACCCATGCATACAGACATGTAGTAGGGCCTGTAACCCTCAAGTGGGTGTATTGTAGTAGAGCCCTTAGGTCAGGGCAGCCAAAAATTGGGAGGCTCCTCTTTGTCCCTGGATGGAGACGTGCAGGAGGGCCTGTTAAGAAGAACTGGGTGTATTGTAGTAGAGCCCTTTGGTCAGGGCAGCCGAAAATTGGGAGGTTCAACAATGACCCATGCATACAGACATGTAGTAGGGCCTGTAATCCTCAAGTGGTTGTACTGTAGTAGAGCCCTTTGGTCAGGGCAGACAAAAATTGAGAGGTTCAACAATGACCCATGCATACAGACATGTAGTAGGGCCTGTAACCCTCAAGTGGGTGTATTGTAGTAGAGCCCTTTGGTCAGGGCAGCCAAAAATTGAAAGGTTCAACAATGACCCATGCATACAGGCATGTAGTAGGGCCTGTAACCCTCAAGTGGGTGTATTGTAGTATAGCCCTTTGGCCAGGGCAGCCAAAAATTGGGAGGTTCAACAATGACCCATGCTTACAGACATGTAGTAGGGCCTGTAACCCTCAAGTGGGTGTATTGTAGTATAGCCCTTTGGCCAGGGCAGACAAAAATTGGGAGGTTCAACAATGACCCATGCTTACATACATGTAGTAGGGCCTGTAACCCTCAAGTGGGTGTATTTTAGTATAGCCCTTTGGTGAGGGCAGCCAAAAATTGGGAGGTTCAACAATGACCCATGCTTACAGACATGTAGTAGGGCCTGGAACCCTCAAGTGGGTGTATTGTAGTATAGCCCTTTGGCCAGGGCAGACAAAAATTCGGAGGTTCAACAATGACCCATGCATACAGACATGTAGTAGGGCCTGTAACCCTCAAGTGGGTGTATTTTAGTATAGCCCTTTGGTGAGGGCAGCCAAAAATTGAGAGGTTCAACAATGACCCATGCTTACAGACTTGTAGTAGGGCCTGTAACCCTCAAGTGGGTGTATTTTAGAATAGCCCTTTGGTCAGGGCAGCCAAAAATTGGGAGGCTCCTCTTTGTCCCTGGATAGAGACGTGCTGGAGGGCCTCAAAACATTTTTCACATAGAAAAGATGTGCGTATCCTGTCTTTGTAATGCCCATTCAAAAAGAATGGGCGTAAAAATTTACCACTGTGGGTATACCTGAAACTACAGCCAAACTATTGTAACGGTCATCATGGTGCCACATGAGGAGAAGGAGGAGCAGTCCAGCGATTAGCCAAGGAATAGGAAGACAATGTGGTGGATGATCCAGTAGCTTACCCAACCTGGCAGGAGTATATGCAGAGCGAGGACAGCAGTGCACAGGGGGAGGGAGGCATAGCATCCCAACAGGCAGTACGAAGCAGGGTCGGGTACGCAGGCATAAGGCAGGCAACCGTTCCCCGGAACAACAACACGACACAAGGTGCCTGTGCAAATGTTAGGTCTTCCCGAGTCTGGCAGTATTTTCAGTTGGCTCCAGATGACTCTAAAAAGGCCATTTGCAACACCTGCCATGCCAGCATCAGCAGGGGTACGAAAAGTAGCAGCCTGCCCACCACTAGCATGATCAGGCACATGTCAGCCAAGCACACGACTTTGTGGAAACTACAACAGAGTCGAGAAGCGGTGCTTGCTGATGTCACTGCTACGTCTTTGCCTGTTGTGCGTGCGAGCCAATCCCCTGTCCAAGCTGGCCGCGAACAAGCCTCCGTCCCTGCACCTGAAGTTGCCCACGTCCAAATTACACCACCATCAAGCACGTCCTTTTCCCAGCGCAGTGTTCAATTATCCATTCAGCAAACATTTGAACGCAGGCGCAAATACGCTGCCAACGCCCCACATGCCACAGTCCTGAATGATCACATTTCGCAACTCATTGCGCTACAAATGTTGCCTTTCCGGCTGGTGTAGACGGAAGCATTCCGCGACCTGATGCCGGCTGCTGTCCCACGTAACTCGGTCCCCAGCCGCCACTATTTCTCCAGATGTGCCGTCCCCGCATTGCATAACCACGTGTCCAACAGCATCACACGTGCCCTGAACAACGCTGTTTCAGCCAAAGTCCACCTAATAATAATAATAATAATAATACAGCTTTATTTATATAGCGCCAACATATTACGCAGCGCTTTACAATGTAGGGTTAGAGTACAGAAAATATAATACAGTAAGTAATTACAGTACAGAACAAATACAGTAGAATAATTGGATAAAAAACAATAGGCATAGAATCAATGTAAAAAAGAAAATACAAAAAATAAAGCAAGAAATGAAGGTGACCCTGCTCAAAAGAGCTTACAATCTACAACGGGATAGGGGTTGCACAAGGTACAGGGGCTTATTGCACGGATGGTCCAGGCATCTTGAGGAAATGGGGCATAGAACTAAGCTTACATGGATGGTCATTATACAGTCTGTGTAGACCTTTTTGGTTTGGTGGAGTTTGTAGAAGAGTAATGTCCAGAGGGATAGCCCACTATCTACAGTACAAAGGACTTCTATAAGGGAGTATGATAGGCCGCCTTAAAAAGATGCTTTTTTAGGGATCGTCTGAAGCCATGCAAGTTGTGGATAGTCCTGATTTCTTTTGGTAAAGCATTCCAGAGGTTTGGTGCAGCTCTGGAGAAGTCTTGGAGCCGGTACTGGGAGGATCGGATTATTACCGATGTCAGTCGAAGGTCATTTGAGGAACGTAGAGGGCGAGTGGGGTGATAGACAGAGATGAGGGAGGAGAGGTAGAGGGGTGCTGCACTGTGAATAGCTTTGTGGGTGATAAGAAGCAATTTGAATTGGATGCTGTAGTATACGGGCAGCCAGTGCAATGACTGGCACAGAGCAGAGGCATCTGAGTAACGATTGGCCAGATGGGTGATCCTGGCTGCTGCATTAAGGATGGACGGGAGAGGAGAAACTCTGGTGAGGGGGAGGCCGCTTAATAGAGAATTGCAATAGTCAAGGCTGTAATGGATTAGGGCCACGGTGAGGGTTTTTGTTGTTTACAGGGTGAGAAAGGGACGGACTCTGGAGATATTCTTCAAGTGTAAGTGACATGAGCGGACGAGACATTGTGTGTGGGAGGAGGAGAGATCGGTGTCAAACATAACACCCAGACAACGAGCCTGCTGCCTAGGCATTATCGTGGTGCCACAAACTGAGAGAGAGATGTCCGATTTAGGGAGGTTAGTGGATGGGTGGAGCAGAAGAAGTTCAGTTTTGGAAAGGTTTAGTTTCAAATAGAGAGTGGACATGATATTGGAAACTGGAGGTAGACAGTCATTGCTGTTCTTTAATACCGCAGGGGTAAGGTCAGGGGCTGAAGTGTATAACCACAGACACGTGGACAAGTGTTTGTGGGCAAGGCCGCTACATCTCCTTGACAAAACACTGGGTTAATATTGTGGAGGCTCTGACACAGTCTGATCGAGGGACGGAACACGTCCTTCCCACACCAAGGATAGCAGGCCCTACCTCTGTCAGGGTTTCACCGACACTCTACAGCTCCGGAATGTCATGCTCTTCAGCGTCCTCCTCCTCCTCCTGCTCATCCTTATCCACTGTACCCTCCACACCAGTCCCAAGCTGGAAGCACTGCAGCACTGCCTCTGCGAAGCGTCAACAGGCTGTGCTGAAGCTAGTCTGCATAGATGACAAACCCCACAATGCAGAAGAGGTGTGGACAGCTCTGAAACAGCAGGCAGATCACTGGCTCACACCTCTGAACCTAAAGCCAGGAAAGGTCGTGTGTGACAATGGACGGAACTTGGTGGCAGCTTTGAGGCGAGGCCAGCTGACGCATGTTCCATGCGTGGCCCACGTGCTCAACCTGGTGTTTCAGAGGTTTCTAAAGTCATACCCAGAGCTGTCTGAACTGCTGGTAAAAGTTCGCCGTCTGTCTGCACATTTTCGCAAGTCACCTGCTGCTTCAGCCGACCTTTGCGGATTTCAGCGCCGTTAGCGTCTTACGGCCCACAGACTGGTGTGTGATGTCCCCACGCGTTGGAATTCAACTCTGCACATGTTGGTCAGGATATGTGAGCAGAAGAGGGCAGTTGTTGACTACCTGCATCACCTAAGCCGTCGGGAAAATGGTTCAAACTCCACACATAACACCTGAGGAGTGGAGATGGATGTCGGACCTATGTACCGTCCTCCAAAACTTTTAGGACTCCACCCAGATGGTGAGCTGTGATGCTTTCAGGAGAGGATTTTAGTCCCTAACCTGTATCAAGGTATGACGTACAACAGTCTGGTGACTTGAATGGTTTTAGGAGAGGATTTTAGTTCCCTAACCTGTATGAACGTATGACGTACAACAGTGTGGTGACTGTTGAGATGCCAAGAGTTAGGATTTTAGTTCCCTAACCTGTATTAAGGTACTACGTACACCTGTCTGGTGACTGTAATGGTTTGAAGAGAGGATTTTAGTCCCTAACCTGTATTAAGGTAGTACGTACACCTGTCTGGTGACTGTTTTGATGACAAGAGTTAGGATTTTAGTTCCCTAACCTGTATTAAGGTAGTACGTACACCTGTCTGGTGACTGTAATGGTTCAAGAGAGGATTTTAGTTCCCTAACCTGTAGAAACGTATGACGTACAACAGTGTGGTGACTGTTGAGATGACAAGAGTTAGGATTTTAGTTCCCTAACTTGTAGAAACTTATGACGTACAACAGTGTGGTGACTGTTGAGATGACAAGAGTTAGGATTTTAGTTCCCTAACCTGTAGAAACGTATGACGTACAACAGTGTGGTGACTGTTGAGATGACAAGAGTTAGGATTTTAGTTCCCTAACTTGTATAAACTTATGACGTACAACAGTGTGGTGACTGTTGAGATGACAAGAGTTAGGATTTTAGTTCCCTAACTTGTAGAAACTTATGACGTACAACAGTGTGGTGACTGTTGAGATGACAAGAGTTAGGATTTTAGTTCCCTAACCTGTAGAAACGTATGACGTACAACAGTGTGGTGACTGTTGAGATGACAAGAGTTAGGATTTTAGTTCCCTAACTTGTAGAAACGTATGACGTACAACAGTGTGGTGACTGTTGAGATGACAAGAGTTAGGATTTTAGTTCCCTAACCTGTAGAAACGTATGACGTACAATAGTGTGGTGACTGTTGAGATGACAAGAGTTAGGATTTTAGTTCCCTAACCTGTATTAAGGTACTACGTACACCTGTCTGGTGACTGTAATGGTTTAAACAGAGGATTTTAGTCCCTAACCTGTATTAAGGTAGTACGTACACCTGTCTGGTGACTGTTTTGATGACAAGAGTTAGGATTTTAGTTCCCTAACCTGTATTAAGGTAGTACGTACACCTGTCTGGTGACTGTAATGGTTCAAGAGAGGATTTTAGTTCCCTAACCTGTAGAAACGTATGACGTACAACAGTGTGGTGACTGTTGAGATGACAAGAGTTAGGATTTTAGTTCCCTAACTTGTAGAAACTTATGACGTACAACAGTGTGGTGACTGTTGAGATGACAAGAGTTAGGATTTTAGTTCCCTAACTTGTAGAAACTTATGACGTACAACAGTGTGGTGACTGTTGAGATGACAAGAGTTAGGATTTTAGTTCCCTAACCTGTAGAAACGTATGACGTACAACAGTGTGGTGACTGTTGAGATGACAAGAGTTAGGATTTTAGTTCCCTAACCTGTAGAAACGTATGACGTACAACAGTGTGGTGACTGTTGAGATGACAAGAGTTAGGATTTTAGTTCCCTAACTTGTAGAAACTTATGACGTACAACAGTGTGGTGACTGTTGAGATGACAATAGTTAGGATTTTAGTTCCCTAACTTGTAGAAACTTATGACGTACAACAGTGTGGTGACTGTTGAGATGACAAGAGTTAGGATTTTAGTTCCCTAACCTGCATTAAGGTACTACGTACACCTGTCTGGTGACTGTAATGGTTTGAAGAGAGGATTTTAGTCCCTAACCTGTATTAAGGCAGTACGTACACCTGTCTGGTGACTGTTTTGATGACAAGAGTTAGGATTTTAGTTCCCTAACCTGTATTAAGGTACTACGTACACCTGTCTGGTGACTGTAATGGTTTAAACAGAGGATTTTAGTCCCTAACCTGTATTAAGGTAGTACGTACACCTGTCTGGTGACTGTTTTGATGACAAGAGTTAGGATTTTAGTTCCCTAACCTGTATTAAGGTACTACGTACACCTGTCTGGTGACTGTAATGGTTTAAACAGAGGATTTTAGTCCCTAACCTGTATTAAGGTAGTACGTACACCTGTCTGGTGACTGTTTTGATGACAAGAGTTAGGATTTTAGTTCCCTAACCTGTATTAAGGTACTACGTACACCTGTCTGGTGACTGTAATGGTTTGAAGAGAGGATTTTAGTCCCTAACCTGTATTAAGGTAGTACGTACACCTGTCTGGTGACTGTTTTGATGACAAGAGTTAGGATTTTAGTTCCCTAACCTGTATTAAGGTACTACGTACACCTGTCTGGTGACTGTAATGGTTTGAAGAGAGGATTTTAGTCCCTAACCTGTATTAAGGTAGTACGTACACCTGTCTGGTGACTGTTTTGATGACAAGAGTTAGGATTTTAGTTCCCTAACCTGTATTAAGGTAGTACGTACACCTGTCTGGTGACTGTAATGGTTCAAGAGAGGATTTTAGTCCCTAACCTGTATTAAGGTAGTACGTACACCTGTCTGGTGACTGTTTTGATGACAAGAGTTAGGATTTTAGTTCCCTAACCTGTATTAAGGTAGTACGTACACCTGTCTGGTGACTGTAATGGTTTGAAGAGAGGATTTTAGTCCCTAACCTGTATTAAGGTACTAAGTACAAGAGTGTGGTGACTCTAATGGTCACAGAAAAGCTTGGATTTCAATCTGTATCACCCTGCCTATATCCTCCTAGATTAGTCCTGAGAAGGACTGTTCTGGTCACTGGAAATCTTGGACTCCGATCTGGATCACCCTGCCTACAGGGGCGTAACTACAATAGGTGCAGGGGTTGCGATCGCACCGGGGCCCTGCAGCCTAGGGGGGCCCCAAAGTCCCTTCGGCCCATAGAAAAAGACTAATATTATTAAAGATTTGCAATAATTAGGGGCCCCATTGGAGCTTTCGCATCGGGGCCCCTGGGCCTGAAGTTACGCCACTGCCTGCCTATGTCCTCCTAGATTAGTCCTGAGAAGGACTGTTGTGGTCAGCAGCAGTTTGCAGCCCTGATCCGGATCTACCTATGAGGGCCGCAAATCTGTCCCTAATCAGCAGCAGACACTCTCCCTACACTCACTGTCTGGAAGGCTGTGTGCCGAGCACAGCGCGCCGGGACTTATAAAGGCTCGGTGACGCTGTGCAGGCCGGCCAATCACTGCTATACCACAACCAACAGGGCTGTGGCATTGCAGTGGTCTGTCAGCCAATCCCTGCACGTGGGCTGGCTCTCAAAAGAGCGCCAACATGGAGAGATGACGACCACGAGCACAGCACGAGTATCGCGAGATTACTCGGTGCTCGGCGAGTCGCCCGAGTACAGTGATACTCGTGCGAGTAACGAGTAGTGCCGAGCATGTTCGCTCAACACTAGTGGGGATGGGTGGAGAAGAAGCAGTTAGAGGGAGCACCTGAGAGGGAGTGAAGTTAGGAAGCACACATGTAGATGACATGGGACATGTGACAAAGGGTATAAATAGAGTGGGAAAGATCTAGAAAGGAGAGACAGTTGCACAGCAGAGAGATGAGTTGAGCTGCAGAGAGAGAAATGGAGAGTAAAGCAGCTAGATTTGAGTTGGAGGGAAGCTAGAGAAAGAAAGCCTGTCACAGAAGGAAAATAACTTTAGAGAAGTGTCCAGAGGCCAGACTGAGGAGCAGAGAGAGAGAACTAGGTTGATCCAGGTGGAAGAGGGGGTCCCAGAGGCATGGGAAGTGAGCAATCCACCCGTGGGACTCATATCCATTGTCAGGTGCAGGCAAGCGGAGGGAGCAGGCCGCAAGAAAGGGGCACCGGGAACCCCAAGACTAGTGGAGAAGACAGACCAGGCTCAGCTAGCAACCTGGAGGCTGTGGAACGTCCATGGGGATGTGGCACCCCAGGGTTCATGTGCCACAGTAACATTATGAAGAGTTAACGCCCCACACAACTCACTACACTAGCACCTCCAGGCCAGAAGGGGGAGACAAAGCTGCTCCCCTTCATATATTCTGGTCTGAGGAGGAAGTACTTAGTTGATAGTTGACAGTTCAATTTAGTGCAGGGAGCACTAGGAGGAGGACCTGTAAATGGGAGCAGTGCTGAGCTCCTGACATGGACCACCGACTACTTTCAGGCCTGAAGCCGAGGGTCTGAGGAAAGGAGGCAGAGAGGCGAGGAACATACCTGGGATGCAAAGTAGTGCTACACTCACCCCACAGGAGCGCACAGACCGGATACCAGATCCGTGACTATGCAGGTTTCACAACGCACAGTAAAACCAGAGAAGTGAAGATTCAACCGTCTTCATTAGGGCCAAAGACATAGCAACACACCAGAGTTCAGCAGTACACCCGGCAGAGGGTAGGCAGAAAAGACTCGAGTTGCCTGTCAGATTGGTACTCGGGAGGAGACACAGGCCAGCAGCCTAGTTTACGCAGCAGCGGGGCCACACAGTGCAGACAGGGAGCCAAGGACCCGGCCAGGGTGGGAGCAACCCGGCCCCTGCACAGACTCCGTGGGCAGTACTCAATATTTTACTGAACTACCATCTACAGTAAAAGAACTGGAAAACTACAAAACCGTGAGTCTATGTAATCCTTGCGCTCGAGCCCCACTTTCCCTCACAAACTGTCATCATCACTACTGCCCCAGGAACCAGGCTCTGCCCGTGGAGAGCCGTCACATCACAGGCTGCCATCCATCATCCCCGGAGGTTCTGCAGCAGTGGTGGTCACTCTGACCACATACCACGGGTGGCGTCACGACTCTATCCCCTGTAAATAACCCCCAACCTTTACTTGTGGGCTCGGGACACGGTCCGGACCAAGACCGCCGTGATTCCCCATGATACCCTGGTCCGGTACCGAGTACCCCATCCCAGTGGGCTCCACAGGGACACAGTCGACAACTGCACATATCTGCTGAAAAGGTGACAACCATAGAGCTACGGGGAGATACTGCAGGTCAACCCCTAAGACAAGCCCACAGTCACTGGCTCAGAGCTCTGTGTGGCGAGGCGCAAGGCAGGAGGGAGAAGCAAGCACAGTGTGAGACGACCGAGAAAGGACAGAGAAAGGGTGCCAGTTACGTACCATCCTACTATCTGGGAGTAGCTGGACCCCTGGCTCTTTGAGAACCCAGTGCTCAGCAGGCTGTTACACAAAGACTGTGAGTAAAAGATCTGAAGACTGCAACCTGCTGTGTCTGTGAACTTTCTTAACGCGTTGAGAGCACCAAAAACACAACTACCCACTCACTCAAGTACCTTCAGCTTCCCTGGGGGTCAACCCTACCCATAGTGGGTTTAAGAACATTGCTGCCTCCCTACCATCGGCCCTCAGGAGAACTATCATGCAGCGGCGGCCATCTATAGCCACAACCTGCGGGTGGGGTCACGTAAAAACATAAGTATCCCAAAGTCCAGTCATCCCTTCCCAAAATGAATTTTCCACGCCAGATTTCCTTCCCAAAGAGAGAGAGACACCCACACCTAACTTTTAATGACACTAGCACCTGGAGAGTCAGAGACTTCAGACCTACAGCCTCATTTGCATATTAATTTAAACACTAATTTCTCAGTAACAAAAGAATGGACTGATTATACAGTATAAAAGTATCGCTGGACTTCTCTTTGAAAGAGCTACATGAACATATAAATAATTGGGGAACAGGACCGGAATTAGGGGTGGGCAGACTGGGCAGTCGCACAGGGCCCCCATTTTCTAAAGGGGACCCCAGCATGCCAGTCAAAACTACCAGTGATAGTACAGAACTTGTGCAAATAGTACAAGTTCTACCCTATCACTGCAGTTGTACTAGGACCTTTGGTGATATGAGAGTCACGTGACTTACAAAAGGTCCTGAAAAGTGCATTGTGGGAGTCTTGGCCTGCACAGTATGCAGGACCTGGAGGATGCACAGTATGCAGGACCTGGAGACCCGCCTCTCTTTCAAGTGTGGTATAGTGCATTGCCCGGCAGAAGAAAATATCCCTAGCCTCTACGTGCAGGCTGCTGGAGAGTCTGTCACCAAACTGCTTGCGGAGTGCAAAGGAGGTGAGAACACCTTCATATACTTATATTTTGGGGGCAGAATAATGATACTTTTTATTTTTAAGGGCACCATATCGGGCAATGAAAATGCCACACCTGTGATAAGGTCCAGACCTTTTCTCTGCTTAATTCATGATGGATTAAGAAGGGAATAATACATGCTGCCTATTAAAGAACCTTTAAGATAATTGTCCAATTAATTTTGGTCCTTTAAAAAAGAGGCAGCTGCTTATTATTAATAATAATTTTATTTATATAGCACCAACATATTCCTCAACATTTTACATTTAAGTGGGATATGTATAGAAAATAAAGACAGACGAGCATATGAAACATCGCTGCAATTTTCAGTCCCAAGAGTTGTCTAAGGCTAGGGTCACACTTGAAAAGGTAATTGTGGTTCCCGCATCCGGATTTGGATGCGGGAACCGCAATTGCCATCACACATAATTTTGACACAAAATGTGTCTGGCAAACCGCAATGCGGTAACCGGATTCCTCAGGATGTGTAATCCAGAGCAATCCGGTTACTGCCTGCTTTGTTCATCCCTACTGCTGCAGGGATGAACAAAGGGTTAAATAATATGAATCCATGTGGGCAACATGTCTCTAGGGGGTGTCCACCCCCCTAGAGACATGCAGTCCACACAGGACAGCATGTCAGGGGTTAAGTTAACTGTTAACCCCTAAACCGCAATTGTCGACTTTCTACAATTCATTCTATTAAAACCCGCTGGCTTCTGCATCAGGACCAGTAGCCTACGCAATTTGCGTAAGCATTTTACAGTACAGCATCCTCAATGAGGAGCTGTCTGTGTTGCTTACGCAATTTGCGTAGGATACTGATCCTGATGCAGGCGGGTTTTAATAGAATGAATTGTAGAAAGCTGACAATTGCAGCTCAGGGGTTAACAGTTAAGTTAACCCCTGACTTGCCGTCCTGTGTGGACAACAAGTCTCTAAGGGGGGTGGACACCCCCTAGAGACATGTTGCACACATGGATTCTTATTATTTAACTCCTTGCGGCAGCAGGGATGAACAAAGCCGCCGGCTGCCGCAGGTATCCACATATGCCTTGCGGCAGCCGCATGGGCTCCCATTGGAGCCCATTATAACAAAAAGGCTGTGGCAGAGTAACCACTGCGAAAACTGCAGGCTGCATGATTTTTCACGCATACTGCAAATCCGGAGCTGTTAACCGGATTGTATGTAGTGCAATCCGGTTAACATAATGGGCTCCTATGGGCAGTGGTTCCTGATCCGGTTTTGAGCTTTTTGACAGCTCAAAGCCGGATCAGGATTTCAAAAATCTGCCGCAAGTGTGACCCCAGCCTAAGTGTAATCTGATTTTCATGACATGTGTAAAGCGAGTGCAATCAGAGTTTGCACTTATTTTCTCACATGTTTTGTGTATGTCATCCATATGCAATGCAATTTTGGAACATAATATGATGCTTGTTTGATTTAGAACCCTATAAAAACCCACTCCACCAGGAAGCACATTGGGAGCACATACTGTACATAGTTTGTCAATGTCCACCAAAATGTTAGCCTTTTGTCTGCTTTCCTTTGGCAAAATTACCTACTACTTGACATTATACATACAGTAACAAAAGGAAACCTCCTGCTGATGTTGAAGGCCAAAAAAGGAGGAATTTGTCCACTGTATGCCTGTACTGAAAAGCCAGGTGCACACAAGTCCTGTTGGGTTTGCACAGATATGGGTCCTGAATGCCTTGTTGATGTTACGTGCCCTGTTGTGCTGTATGCTTGTGGTGGCGCCACTTGTTGTCATGAAGGCAGTTGCAGGACTACTGGTGTGGTTTGTACCTCAGTCAGAGGTATAAAAGGAGTTGGTTTGCATTTGACAGCTGCAACCATTCAATATATTCTAATATATTCGAACAACACCTAGGGTCACTTGGTTCAGTGGAGGCATCAATTAAGATCTGCATTGAAGACAGGAGACAAACCTCACAACACGGGGAATTTCTTGCAAATAACATACCTAGCTCTAAGGAAAGGCTTCCTCCCCATCATCATTAGCAGTGAAAGCAAGGGCTCAACAATAAGCCAACCTACATCCCCAGAAAACTAAAAATTAGACAGTTACGGGTTTCGTAAAATGCTGTCAAAATCAAAGTTTTGGTTAAAGGCATTGTCCCCTACTTGGTTGATGGTCTTGTGTGTCATAACAATGTCACGTGGGTCTGGGAGTGCAATTTCTCACATAGATGGAAACATGCTGGCACAAGAGGTGAGTATAAAGATTTTGTAACTTTATAAAGAGGCAAACATGGGGACTATGCTTCGGTCAGCCACTAATCTTCAGTCCCGTCGACCCCGAATCTACAGCCAACTGTTCGGACCGTGTAGAGAAACTAGCTGCACAGTGGTACCAGCTCCAATTCGGCCTGGATATCTTTAGGACCACTGAGTTTCATGCACAGTGGTTACACCGTAGACTCTCCCAAGTCAAAGGAACTGTAGAGGGTCAAGATTATATATAAATTTAATTTTGAGTTGTTCTTTTATCTTGATTACGAATCCCCACGTTCATGTGCTCATTTAACGGTACCTGGGTTGGTTTCTGACCAAATATAAGCCCGATCACGGACGGGACTTATATCAAATGAGGAACTGGTGGCAGCAATTAGTGCTTGGGGTTATTCAGCGCCTCTATAAGTGACAGGGTGGCGGTTATTATATGGGCTTTTAGTCATGGACCAGAAGGCATATATCACCCTCACTGAGAGGTGCCTTAATAAAACAGCACTGACAGGCCAGCTGTGGTCCTTCTTTTATCCTCAGGCAGTTCACTGACTGGCCTGAGTTTAACAAGAGGCGCTATAGAGCTGCCAGGTTCGGTGGCCAATCCGTCACAAGTGGTGGCAGCGGTGGGATTAAGATAATAGTGTGTGGGACCCCAACTCCCAAATACTAAGGACTGCTGGCAGTAGCTTTTGCTGTCGGGGTCCTAAGATCAACTCAACACTAGACGGTAAGAGTGCAAATACAAAGGTGTATGGGTGCATCAGGTCGCAGCTGTCTGTCAGTGACAAAGGGTTGCCAAGCTGGCCCAGGCCACCAGGAGCCAAATGCTGCAAAGGGCACTTGCTGCGACTGATATGGGAGAGGTGGTGAAGGACAATGTTGAACTAGGCAAGGTCCTCAAAGAACCAATCACCGATTGTCAACTTTGCAGGGGGCTGAGCACTCCCTGTCCTCAACTCCACGGCGGGCAGATCACCACCTGCTTGTTCCCACAGCCTGATAGGCTCGGATCCCCTTCTTCAAGCTGCCCTTGCTCATCTCAAAGCTGGAGACCAGGGCGCCTATGAGTCTCTCATGGCATCTGCAGAGGGACGTGCAGAGCGTGAGGACGCAGAACGGGAGCGTGCATACTAGCTAGAGCTAGCTTACCTCAGGATCTTGCAGCTGTCCCAGCCAACCAGAAAACCAAGCCACCAAAGATCCGAGTGGAGGACATTGCACTTCTGGAGAAGGATGGAGACCTGGATTCCTTCCTGCTGGCCTTCGAGCAAACATGCAAGCAGCACCATCTGGCCCCTAACCAGTGGGCCAAGTACTTGAGCCTTGGGGGACTTACCTGCCAGGGGGAGCAGGATTATGAGAGCATCAAGTGGGCCCTGATCCGGCAGTTTAACCTCACCCAGCAGTCTTACCGCAAGAAGTTCCGAAGCCTCCAGTGGGGTCCAAAGGATACCTGGACTGACCATATGCGGGTCCTCCTGAGAGCAGCTGACCACTGGGTCAAGGGGTTGGAGCTCAGCACCGGCCTGGAGATCCAGGAGTCATGTTTGTCATGAAAGAATTCCTGTAGAACTCCCCGAAGAACTCAAGCAATTTATCCATGACCGAAAACCCTAGTGGGTCTGTGAGACGGCGGCTTTGGTAGATGAGTACACCAACAACCAAGACCTGAGACCAGGAAGACCAGCAACAACACCTGGAGAGAGGGTAAGACAAACCCTGCACCTGCTTCCCCGGCCCCCAGAATGCAGAGGGCGGCCCCCTCCTTTGCCCCCTCCGGAATCGGGGTAGACCCCAGACAGCGTCACCTCTGCAATTAACCTGGACACCTCAAGGCCATGTGTCCCCAGCGCCAACAGGCCCTGTCCTTGACCCAGCAACTGGACACTGTTTTGTGTGAGGGTGGGGGTGGTGGTAGTTTCCTTGAAAATTTCCAACCCGTCACCATAGGCTGCTCAGTGGCCATTGGACTGCGGGCCAAAGGTGCTGAGAGAACTTTGGTGCGACCCAAAATGGTATCCATGAAAAAAAAAGGGGGGTGGTGATGCACAGCTCTCAAATAGATAAGGGGTGCAAGACTGCATATATAATCGTGTATCATGAGAGAGAAGAAAAAAGATTATGCAGAACAAACTTGCACACCCAAGGTCAAAACATGGAGTTTATTGTAGAAAATAACCAAGGCAAACAACACATGAGACACAAAATTAAAACCACTTAAAACAAAGTAGGTCCCAGTATGCCAGTTGCAAGTAGATCAATACCAATAAGATAACAGATGAAATGTCAAAATTAAACAAAAATAACACACCATGTAAAGTCTGTGAAACAACTATGCAACAAGGTCCTCCATGCACATGAAGGAACCAATTAGACATGGTATGGATGAAAGGTCAATATGAACATGCATCATAAGTAAGAGATCATACCAAAAATGGATGCTGCAACCTGGGTGACCGGGGACCCCACGCGTTACGCTGCAACTAGGCAGCTTCCTCAGGGGAGTCTGATGTGCCCTGTGTCAGAGCCGCCTTATATACATGAGGCTATAAAGCCATAAAGCCCAATGGGTCCTGATAATTCATTAATCAATTACAGCTATTGAAACAAGGGGTGTGGTTACCTGTAATCAACTATGTCCAAGACTGTCAATTGGTCAAAGCATGGGGAAGGGGAAGAGAGAAGAAATACCATTGCAGCGCCGCCGGGTGCATCTGATCCCAATTTGTTATTGGCGCCAGTCACTCATGTGAGGATGCCGCATGATCGCGCACCGGAAATGGCGTGATGCCGTTACTATGGCAGCGCGTTGTGTATATGTGCGCGCATAAATCCAAGTGAGGACGCCGCATGATCGCGCATCGGAAATAGCGTAATGCCGTTACTATGGCAGCGCGTTATGTATATGTGCGCGCACAGCGATGGCGCATAGGTAGGTGTAGCGTCACCAAGGCAGAGTCGCGCCGGAGATGATGCGGACTGGTTGTCAAGGTGAAAGACAACAGTCGCGCTGATCTAACAGAGAAATCACGGCAAACACATAAAGGGCAGCTGTGGTAGCAGCACCATATCGGAAATAAATCCAAACTGGCTAGCATAGTGAGAGAGGGCCCCCCACAAATCAACAAAGGAGGGGGGGCCTCGCGGCAATTATACAAGCGAGAGATAGCGAAATAAAGCAATCACCCACAACCAAGCCGGTGCGGCGCTCGCAGCAGTAAAAAAAATTGCATAGACCTATAAATGGAAAAACATAGACATTAGTCCCTCGGCAGAATAATACATATTGTTTCATCAGGTGCCCTGCACAAAGGGGGGTGTCGGCTGTGGAGGAAAAAATTAATTAATTAAATAATCAGTATGGGTGACCCATACAGTAAATCAAGCAAATGGATGATGCATAACTCAGTTAAGAGCTGATGGTTCAAATAAACACCAAAGACGAGAGGAGCGGATCAGGGTCAGACTGCCCCAAGGGAAGATGATTTCCCATAAGGGCCATCTCGACCCAATTCGCTGCAGTTAATTGTATAAGAAATCCAGACCATTTCAACTGGGAGTGGCCGTGTATATGAAAAAAGATGTAAGACTGAACATTACATATACATCAAATGACAGACCATATATGGTAGGAATATACAAAGATATCTTTATTGTAATATTATATAATCATTAAAATCTCCAGGCTTACATATAGAATGTTAAAGAAAATGCATAATAATCAAGGGGTCCATTAAAGTGACAATGTGCAGCCAAACTACAGTGGTGACGATCCAAGTACTAGGTATTTATTTGTAAATATAGTAATATTCAGAAATAGAATTACATCGGTCAGGCCATGTGTCACAGGTCACAGTCCCAAATCCAGGTGCATAAACCGAAAACACCACCCTAGCCTATCAAGCCAAACCAAGGGAGGTGGACTGTATAAAACACACAGCCCGAGGGGGATAAGTATCCACACAGAAGATGACCAAGCAACATGTGTCGGTCACGTAAAGGTCCCCAGATTGCAGCATCCCGGACAGGAAAGGAGGAAAAATCATAAATTACAGGTCAATACATAACGGAGCAACTATGGTCTCCTACAGTTGTTGTGTCCAAAAATCAGTAGGGAGTTATTCAGGGAAAGAATTTGATCATCCAAACATTTTATAAGCGGAGCGATGAGGATGGTTCCCAGTGGTTCCAATAGTCATGTATAGTTGGCCCGAGAAGAATGTTTCATGATAACAGGGATCCTGTTGGGGATTAAACAGAAGGAAATATGTATAAGCATATTAATCATACATGAAATAGGACTACATGTTATTTACCCTAAAAAACCGGTGAAAGTGAGTTCCTCGTTTAATCCATACGGGGTCATGGAATTTAATCTGTAAATCCATCTGGCCTCTGTCTGTAATAGCCATTTGCGTGAAGAACCCCCACGTCCATTAGTCTGGTACTTTTGGAGCCCGAGGACCCTCAATCCATTGGTTCTGCCACGATGTATAGATAAGAAGTGGGCTGCAACAGGGGTGAGTGGTTTACCCTTAGCTAAATTCGCTGAAGCCAAATTAATTGTAGATGTATGATGTTGGATTCTGCATCTCAATTCCTGGGATGTTTGTCCAACATAAACCTTGTTGCAGGGACATACCAGGGCGTAGATCACATCCCTGGATTTGCAATTAATATAAGCATTCAATCTGTGCCCTGTGTTGTCCAAAGGATTCATGAATGTATCCCGAACTGGATGCATAAGAGCACATATATTGCAGTTTCCACAGGGAAACGAACCCCGGAGACGAATGCCTCGCCCTAGAGGGACCGTGGTCTCTGTAAAGTGGCTACGGGTTACAATGTCCCCAATGTTCTTTGCCCTTCTAGCTGTCATTTGTGGTCGGGCGTTGATAAGGGGTCTGATTTGGGAATCCTCCACCAAGACACCCCAATGATTGTTTAGGATCTTACTCACCTCGCTCCACCGATCATTGTAGTCGGTAATGAAGCGCACCGAGGAAACTTGAGCCCGTGGTCGTGGTTGTAATAGAGAAAGTTGGTTTTCTTTAGACGCCCTCTGGAAAGCTGATGAAATTATTTGTTTCGGGTATCCCCTCAATCGAAGTCGTTCCGTGAGGCCTTTAGCGTGATGTCGAAATTTCTCATCCGTGGTGCATGTACGTCTAATGCGATAAAATTGCCCAACCGGAAGTCCTCTTTTTGTATGCATGGGGTGGAAGCTCTGAAATTGCAAAAGGTTATTAGTAGCGGTGGGTTTGCGATATAATTCTGTGTACATACGACCTTCAGATAGGGTGACCTGTAGGTCTAAGAAAGTAGCCTGACTGGTCGATACATTGTATGTAAGATGTATGTTTAAATTGTTGTTATTTAGACCCTCCATGAATACAGTTAATTCAGTCAGGGATCCCATCCAGAAAAAGCATACATCATCAATGTATCTAAACCAGTTAGATACATGATCCTTAAATGTCTGGCTGGGGTATACAAGCTCACGTTCCCACCATCCCAGAAAGATGTTGGCGAAAGAGGGCGCGCAACGTGCCCCCATTGCCACACCGGATGTTTGTTTGTAAAAAACTCGATTTAACAAGAAATAGTTGTGTTGCAGGACCGATGTAATTCTATTTCTGAATATTACTATATTTACAAATAAATACCTAGTACTTGGATCGTCACCACTGTAGTTTGGCTGCACATTGTCACTTTAATGGACCCCTTGATTATTATGCATTTTCTTTAACATTCTATATGTAAGCCTGGAGATTTTAATGATTATATAATATTACAATAAAGATATCTTTGTATATTCCTACCATATATGGTCTGTCATTTGATGTATATGTAATGTTCAGTCTTACATCTTTTTTCATATACACGGCCACTCCCAGTTGAAATGGTCTGGATTTCTTATACAATTAACTGCAGCGAATTGGGTCGAGATGGCCCTTATGGGAAATCATCTTCCCTTGGGGCAGTCTGACCCTGATCCGCTCCTCTCGTCTTTGGTGTTTATTTGAACCATCAGCTCTTAACTGAGTTATGCATCATCCATTTGCTTGATTTACTGTATGGGTCACCCATACTGATTATTTAATTAATTAATTTTTTCCTCCACAGCCGACACCCCCCTTTGTGCAGGGCACCTGATGAAACAATATGTATTATTCTGCCGAGGGACTAATGTCTATGTTTTTCCATTTATAGGTCTATGCAATTTTTTTTACTGCTGCGAGCGCCGCACCGGCTTGGTTGTGGGTGATTGCTTTATTTCGCTATCTCTCGCTTGTATAATTGCCGCGAGGCCCCCCTCCTTTGTTGATTTGTGGGGGGCCCTCTCTCACTATGCTAGCCAGTTTGGATTTATTTCCGATATGGTGCTGCTACCACAGCTGCCCTTTATATGTTTGCCGTGATTTCTCTGTTAGATCAGCGCGACTGTTGTCTTTCACCTTGACAACCAGTCCGCATCATCTCCGGCGCGACTCTGCCTTGGTGACGCTACACCTACCTATGCGCCATCGCTGTGCGCGCACATATACATAACGCGCTGCCATAGTAACGGCATTACGCTATTTCCGATGCGCGATCATGCGGCGTCCTCACTTGGATTTATGCGCGCACATATACACAACGCGCTGCCATAGTAACGGCATCACGCCATTTCCGGTGCGCGATCATGCGGCATCCTCACATGAGTGACTGGCGCCAATAACAAATTGGGATCAGATGCACCCGGCGGCGCTGCAATGGTATTTCTTCTCTCTTCCCCTTCCCCATGCTTTGACCAATTGACAGTCTTGGACATAGTTGATTACAGGTAACCACACCCCTTGTTTCAATAGCTGTAATTGATTAATGAATTATTAGGACCCATTGGGCTTTATGGCTTTATAGCCTCATGTATATAAGGCGGCTCTGACACAGGGCACATCAGACTCCCCTGAGGAAGCTGCCTAGTTGCAGCGTAACGCGTGGGGTCCCCGGTCACCCAGGTTGCAGCATCCATTTTTGGTATGATCTCTTACTTATGATGCATGTTCATATTGACCTTTCATCCATACCATGTCTAATTGGTTCCTTCATGTGCATAGAGGACCTTGTTGCATAGTTGTTTCACAGACTTTACATGGTGTGTTATTTTTGTTTAATTTTGACATTTCATCTGTTATCTTATTGGTATTGATCTGCTTGCAACTGGCATACTGGGACCTACTTTGTTTTAAGTGGTTTTAATTTTGTGTCTCATGTGTTGTTTGCCTTGGTTATTTTCTACAATAAACTCCATGTTTTGACCTTGGGTGTGCAAGTTTGTTCTGCATAATCTTTTTTCTTCTCTCTCAAAATGGTATCCCCCTGGGACTTGATCCTCGGAAAATCCCTCGCCGTCTCCAGAATTGGAGGCGTGGAATTGGTGCTGCCCGTTGCCAGGGTTTATCTGGACTGGGGATCGGGGAGGGGAGTGAGGGAGGTGGGGGTGTTGTCTAATATTCCAGCGAATGTGTTGCTTGGGTCAGACTTGGGCAGGCTAGTGTCCAAGTATACGGCCACTTAACCCCCAAATTCTGATCCACCAGAATGTTTTGAACTGTCAAACGTAAATTATGCTGATGTTATTGATGATGAGCAAGGTGATGATTACCGTGCCACAATGCATGCAGAGCCAGGTAATGCAGGGGATCATGTGAATGTTGACCCACCACACAACACAGCACACACAGAGCTGACAGGTGGGGTGGAGGAGGAAGACAAAGGGAGGTGGGACAAGGCCTTAGGCCATGTCCAGCTGGCAGACAGGGACCCCTTGTTCTCATGGGTAAGTCTGAGGGGGCAGATGGCTGTGGGGCAGTCAGACACAGACAGATGTGAAGCTGCTCTCAGGTGTTAGCAGCCAGATGCTGCAGCCAGGGAGCCAGTGCTTGAGATCGGAGCAAATACAGGGGATGTAGGGCTCCTAGGTAAGGTCCAGCTGCTGAGCTCTGAGGAGCTGCAGGGGAGAACATGCTGGGGGGATTGGGGCTGTCACAGGAGAGGTGAAGCTACCTGGTAAGAACCCATGGCAGAAATCCCCCCACCACCAGGATGTCATGAGGCCAGGATAGTCCAACTAAACCGGTGACTTGGTTGGAAACGGAGGGGAAGTGGGAACTGCCCACGGTTACAGCAGCCATAGCTGCTGTCACCAGGAGTGGGAGTGCCGGAGCCCAAGGAACCTTGTGGAGGTCCAACAGCTACCCCCCTTCAGACCAAGTGGCTGCGGAGTCAGACAGAGGCCCAGAGACAGATCCCGGGTAACTGACGAGGACGTGGCAGTTTCTTCTACTCTGACCACATCTAGTCATGGGTGTCAGGTGACGTCAGGAGCTGATGACAGCCAGGAAGCTCTACAGGAGCAGGTGGCACAACTCCCCTCTGACTCGGACCACAAGTGGGTGGTCTGGGACCAAGGACGACTGTACCAGGCAATGGTCCAGCAGGGGTCACCGGAGGTGTGGCTCAGTGACCAACCAATAGTTGTACCGACTGACTGTCAGGGGAATGGGGATGTGGTCCCCATAACCGGTCAGGGCAGTGGGGAAGGTTTACACGGAGGCCTGGAGACAGGCCACAAGGAAGTGACAAAGGACATGGTAGTTTTCAGGGGTGTCAGGTGGCATCAGGAGCTGATGACAGCGTGACAGCTCTCAAGAAGCAGGTGGCACAGCCTCTCTTGATCGGGTGGTCTGGGACCAAGGATGGCTGTACCAATTAACGGTGAAGTAGGGGTCACCGGAGGTGTGGCCCAGGGACCAACTGCCAGTTCTAATCACTAACTGCCACGGAAATGAGGAGGCGGTTCCCATACTGTGTCTCGGCAGTGGTGCAGGTTCTCCTACAGCTGACAGGTGGATGGCCAGGTAGTGCCCATAACCTGCCTGGATGATAGGAAAGTGGTACCCCCAACCGATCAGGACTTTGGGAAAGTTTTACTCCCGGTCTATCAGAGTGATGGGACCTCCACGCCCATCACCTGTCTAAGTGGCGGGACACGTTTCCTGTGACCTGTCAAGATGAAGGGGAGGTGCTGCCCCAACGTGTCAGGGTGATGGGAAAGCTGTATCCCTGGCCTGTCAGTGTGACAGGAAAGAGTTGTACCAAGCCAGTAGGGCTGATGGGAAAGTGAGGTTATCACCCAGGAAGACAGCCATCCTAGCCACTGTCACCCACAGACTGAGGAGTGAGAATGCAGGCAACGCATTGCTTTCTGAGTTCTCACTCTGTTGAGGGATAACCGAACCTGTGTCTAACCCAGAACAGGTCCCAGAGTGTTCCTATGAAAGTGCGGCCTAAACACCACTTCTGGCTACTCCTAGCCAGGGGTTGGGACTGCACTACCAGTGAGTGCCAGTCCTGGGGTGCTGAGCCGCCTTGCGGAGATGCCCATCTCTGCATCCAAACGAGAGAAAGTAATGTGGGATCTAGGGAGGGAGGTGGCCTACTCCACAATGAATAAGGAGTGTCTGGCAATTGTGTGGGACCTGCGGCATCTGCAGCCACACTTGTGCGGGCGCCACTCCATTGTAGGGATGAACCACAACCCCCTCAGTGGTTACACATGGTCTCCAGGATGAATGGGAGGGTGCTACGCTGGAGCCTTGCGTTCCAGCAATACAACTTCTCCATTCACCACAAAAGGGGCCATGACCATGGTAACGCTGATGGGCTACCTCAGCGAGGGGAAGTAGTGAAGGAGATAGCCCCAACCTTTTGGGCCTGAGGCTTATTCAATCAGTATGTTAATTAACCTGGCCACACAATGGGGTTTCCTAACAAATAGAGTTAGGTGACAATGAAATCCCCTGCCAACTATACAAAGGAAGGTCCCCCAGCTAGCTGTAAGAATTGATTTCCCTTTACCTTGAAATTGAAAGGAAGTTTTTTCACATAGCCCAGAAAGGTAGGAGATGAAGACTAACTCTTAATATTTCATGATCCTTCCCTCCTCTAAATATGATGAGCAGAAATATGGGATCTAGAGACATAGATGGTCATCACACATATTTTTACATAAGTGTGCGATGATCATAAGTCCCCTTAACTCGATATTGGCCAGTGGGATACCTGCAGATGGGTCATGTGTGCCATTATTGCAAAGCAAAATACTGTTCTTTATCCTACTAAAAATGCTAATACCTGGTTTTAATGTAGGGATAGCATGCAAACATTCCCTGTGCAACCGCATTTTGCATTGCGTTTGCAATGAGTTTTCAATGCATTTACCATACAAGCCTATGCGTGCTTTAACACATGTGTTTGCGTGCGTTTCTATGCATTAATTCAGTGAAAAAATGCATTGCATTCAAACGCAGCACAAATGTGATGTGAATCTAGCCTTAGGCTAGGGTCACACTTGCGTTTTGACCCTAGCCTAATGGCATGCTCATAAAACTTAGTACTTTTCCCTGCAGTGCATATCGTTAACGCTATGCACTACCAGAGAACGCAGCCCTAGTTACCAGATATTTACCTTCCCAACCAGCCACACACAAGGCTGCAGGGAGTGCTCTTTACAACAGCGCACAGAAAACGTTGTCTGCACCGTTTCCTGTGCGCTCTGCTAAAGCACACTCCAGCAACTTTGTGTATGCCTGGTTGGGAAGGTAAATATCTGGTAACTAGGGGCTGCGTTCTCTGGCAGCGCATAGCGTTAATGCTATGCACTGCAGGTAAAAGTACTAAGTTTTATGAGCATGCCGTTAGGCTAGGGTCAAAAAGCAAGTGTGACCCTAGCCTAAGGGTTCTAAGCCCCGCAATGCGGTAACCGCATTGCTCATGACGTGTAATCCTGAGCAATGCGGTTACCGTATACTTTGCTTATCCAGAGGAAAAGCAATGTGTTAAAACTGTTAACACAGCTTAAATATTAATAATAATTGTGCCCATCATGTGTCTAGGGGGTGCTCACGCCCCTAGAGACATGCTGCCTACTCAGGTGGGCATGTAATGTGTTAATTAGGGATGGGCGAATCTACTCGTTACTACTCCGTACTCTCCGAGTAGTAAGGGATTCGCCAGACTCGTTACTCTGCGAGTAATCGCAGGGATTACTCGCACAGTAGCAAGTCCGCCTCCCTCCCCGGTCCTAAGTTAGGACTGGGCCGGGGGGAGCGAGCGGGGGAGCGAAGGAAGGGGGAAGAAATGCTCCTTACCTCTCTTCCGGCTGTCTGCTGTGTGTTCTGTGCTGGGCTCAGGGTCCTGCGGGCTGCGGCAGCTCCAGGGTCCTAGAGCCCACCTGCTCTCCCTGTGTACAGACATGTATGTCTGTGCACAGAGATGTAGCAGTGCTGAGATTGCTCTCAAGCTTGCTATCCCTGTGAATGGCTATCGGTATGACACAAACTTAGCCCCGCCCCTTTCATGACGCGGCCGCCCTGAAAACACATGATATAAGCCACAGGGGGCGGGCATCATAATTTCGCGGGTGGAGGCAGGAGCACACAGCCCCGCCCATGGAGTGATAATGAAACTTCATGAAGAATCACGTAACTATGAGCCGTATTATGTACTGTAATACTTAGTTTTGGGCACAAATAGGTGGACTTATAAAAGAGGGGTGCAGGCACCCCTCTATAGAGATACGTGGGGGGGAGTTTGGGGGACATGTACGGAGCTCGGAGGAGTCCGTGGCATGGGGGCATTGTAGGTGAAGCCCACCGGAGTGGGCGTCCAGTCTCTAGGGGGACTAAGCCCCCCTAGAGACCTCAAGCATTCTTTTATTTATTACATTTTACACTTTACAATAGATAGAACAGTTTGCTCATCTCGGCAATAGCCGGGATGCGCAAACTATGCAGTAGCCGCATTGCTCAGGATTACACACCCTGAGCAATCCGGTTACTGCAGTGCGGTATTCTGCACACATTTTTGAAAAAAAATGTGTGTGACCGGTATTGCGTTCACCGCATCCGGATCTGGATGCGGTGAACGTAATTCAAGTTTTAAGTGTGACCCTAGCCATGGTCTTGCATTTTTCTAGTGTGTTTGGACAACAATGAATGCTGTATCATTCATTGATGTCCAAAAATACTAAAAAAAAAATGCAGGTGAAAAATGCAAAAACAAATCAAACATATGGTAAAAACTTGGTTAAACGCTTATTCTTGCCACTACGTTTTTCGTGCCGAGAAGTAGAAATGGTGCAGAAATGTCTGCAACCAAATACTCAACGTGTGCACATACCAAAGGATTGACATACTGCAGATTATATTCTGCAATAAATCTGCATTCATTTACAAGCAACGTGTGAATGACACTGCAGGGTTTTTAGTGACTTTACTGTCATCAGGTTTCCCTTCAGGTTTTGTGACAAATCTGCACTCAAAAACAGCTTCTGCAGACCATGAGCACACAGCCTTAGGGTGCGTGCACACGATCAGTTTATGCAATGTTTTGGACGCAGCGTCTTACCGCTGCGTCCAAAACGCTGCGTAGTACAGTACAAGCATAGTGGATGGGATTTCAAGAAATCCCATCCTCACTATGGTTAACCCGCCCGCAGTGTGTTTGGAGCTGCGGGTTGCTGCCATTCCGCTCTTCCGCAGTATGTTTATTTCATGCTGTGGAGTCAGAAACAGCTTTCATCTGGTGACTGCAGGGAGAAGCCGCCCCGCACCCGCCACACACGGTGAGTACAGGGCGGCTGCGGTCTCCCTGCAGGCACCGGCGGCTTTACTCAGGTCCGGAGGAGCTGCATCCAACACGCAGTTCCTCAGGACCATGTGCATGCACCCTTAAAGTAGAGACTCATATACATTATTTTTAGCAGAGGTTTAGGCAACAAGGTAATAGGTTAGTAAAGGCTCAGGGGGCATCTAGTGGCAGACAATGATTAAGCATTCAAATGTCCACTTAGGCTAGGGACACACTGCTAAAGACAATTGCATTCACCGCATCCAGAACCAGATGCGGTGAACGCAATTTGCTTCACACACATTTTTAATGAAAAATGTGTGGATGAAGCCGCAATCCGGTAACCGGATTGCTCCGGTGGTGTAATCCGGAGCAATGCAGTTACCGTACAGTTTGCTCATCCCTGCTGCAGGGATGAGCTAACTGTTAAAATTGTTAAAACAGCTTAAATATTAATAATAATTTTGCCCATCATGTCTCTAGGGGGTTCCCACCCCCCTAGAGACATGCTACCCACTCAGGTAGGCATGTAATGTGTTAATATTGCCTGTACAGTAAGCCGCCTCCTGTCGGCTCTGTACAATTTTCTGAATAAAGCCGCCTGCTCCTCTGACAGCCGCGCACATACTATATGTAATGTAAGTATAGTATGTGCCACTGTCCGAGGTCCTGTATACATTTACAGTAAATCTATGGCAATGTGCTCCCCATATATCTACTGTAAATGCCTACAGGACCCTGGAGAGCGGCTATGTGTACTTATTAGCCGCATCTGCAGCCTCACAGCTGACATGCAGCACAGAGGCTGCAGCTGGAGTTAATATGCAGGTTAACCCTGGCAAATTCAAACTGTGGACAGCGGCTGCGTTTTTTTGAATCATCTGATTGGTTACTGTGCTGGGAAACAGGCAAATTCAAATAAATGCCGGTAAATGCTGTCGGCGGGCCAGAAGTTTGCTCAGCAGGATTGCATGCTGAGAAATTCCGCCGACCAAACTTCAGGACCGTGGACAGCAACACACTGACATGCACCACACACTCACGCAGCACACTCACATGCAACAGCCATGCACACTCACCCACATGCACCACACTTGCACCACACTGACACAAAATACGCACTACACTCTCATCACTTTTATGCATCAAACACGCTCCGTGTTTGATGCATGAGAGTGTGGCTCCAGCCTTACACAGTTTACACATTTGTCCTCACACGTCAGATGTCTTCTTTTATTTACACCAATGTCCACATCTTAATTTACAGGAGTTGAAGAAAGATTGTAAATTATCCCCGTCCATAGGATAGAGGAAAACTCACTGATAGCTAAGGGTCCGAGCCCTGTCTGATAGACTATGGAACTGCTAGACTAATCTGGGTACAGCACTGGCACTAATGCCAACACCACACATGTAAAAATGACAAAGGGTTGAGCAGCACTTACAGTATCAAAAGATGAATGGGATCACAATGGACACAACCACATACAACCACCCAAATATGGATCCAAAGAACAATTTAGGAGCAGCCATCTAAAGTTTAAAATACTAGATTTTAACAAACAAAATGCAACATTTCAGCTATTGCTAGAGTCACATTTGATAGCGCAATTGCATTCACTGCATCCAGATCCGGATGCGGTGAATAAATGTAATTGCGTTCACACACATTTTTTTATGAAAAATGTGTGGAGGGAACCACAATGCGATAACCGGATTGCTCCAGATGTGTAATCAAGAGCAATCCGGTTACCGTACAGTTTGCTCATCCCTGCTGCCGCAGGGATGAGCAAACTGTTAACACTGTAATAAAAGCTTTAATATGAATAATATGAATAATAATTGTGCCCACCCCCCTAGAGACATGCTACCTACTCAGGTGGGCATATAATGTGTTAATATTGCTTGTACAGTAAGCCGGCTCCTGTCGGCTATGTACAATTTTCTGAATGAAGCCGCAGCTCCACTGACAGCTGTGCGCATACTATACGTAGTGTACGTATAGTATGTGCGCTGTCCGAGGTCCTGTAGGATTTTACAGTAGATCTATGGGCAGCGCAGCGCCATAGATCTACTGTAAAAGCCTTCAGAACCTCGGACAGTGCACATACTATACGTACATTGCGTATAGTATGTGCGCAGCTGTCAGAGGAGCATGCGGCTTCATTCAGAAAATTGTACATAGCCGACAGGAGCCGGCTTACTGTACAGCCAATATTAACACATTACATGCCCACCTGAGTAGGTAGCATGTCTCTAGGGGGGGGGGGTCACCCCCCTAGAGACATGATGGGCACAATTATTATTATTATTAAAGGTTTTTTTAACAGTAACAACACATTGCTTATAAGCAAAGTATGCGGTTACCACATTGCGGGGCTTAGAACCACTCCGAAAACAGCATGATTTTTCACACAGGCTTCAGAGCTTACATGCAATCCGGTTTTTATAATGGGCTCCAATGAGGAGCGTTTCCTGATGCAGTTTTGAACTTTTTGAAAGCTCAAAACCGCATCAGGATTTGAAATTAGAACCGTATATGTGACCCTAGCCTATGTTTTAGCCTTCATCAAGCATCATGTTAGATTATATTTCGTATAAATATATTTAGAGATTTGTATATACTACCGTATTTGTAGCACAGAGGCTTAGACAACATTGTAATTTAGTAAAGGCTCAGAGGGACATCTAGTGGCAGAAAATGAGTAAGCATTCACATTTCAGTTTATTGTTCCAAAGATGGAAACATGGAACTTTTTTCTAGAGCCTCAACTAAGGAAGCCCAATTCCACCTATGAGTAGGATGTAGATAGTGATGAATATAGATGACAGGTGAAAACACTGAATACTGCTCCAATGTAATACTTATGGTGGGGTTACACGTCCCGATATCGCCGCGATATCGGAGGCAACGCCGCGGGAGCGCGCATTTTTTGAGCGCTTTTCCCGATATCGCATCGGCGGTTTACACGCTGCGATATCGGGAAACAACGTCCCTCCGATGTCTACGCCCACCAACCCAGTAACGACCATTTAACATGGGAGTTAATGGGTGAGGTGCGAGTACGCATTGGAGTTGGCCTGTCACACGCAGCGATCCTGCTACAACGGCCTTGCGATATCGGGGAGTTGAATAGCTCTGCTATTCAACTCCGATATCCTTTTGGCATCGTTCCAGGATCGCGTTGTACGCTCAAACCGTACAACGCGCGCCCGATATCGGGTCCAACTCGAGACCCACGTGACTTTTTGTCGGAGTTGGACGCCGATATTGCGGCGTGTAAACCCACCATTAATGCTGATGTCTGCATTGTTAATTCTCTGCCAGCAGTGGCGTGTAACTAATAGCAGCAGAGTATGTGGCAGCTATCGGGGCCATTGCCAGCACCACCTGGCATTACACTTTTGGCCACTTTACACACACCAACTTATCTGTCCAACTTCTGAACAACTTACTGGTTGCAGTGAAATCATGGACACAGACACAGCCACAAAATGGAGCAATGTGTCCATGATTTCACTGCAACCAGTAAGTTGTTCAGAAGTTGGACAGATAAGTTGGTGTGTGTAAAGTGGCCCTTTGAACTGCTTGGAATTCAATACAGCTAAAAGCAATGATGGAACATGTCAGAAAAACCCACAATGGTCTGTGAAATAACATGAAACTGACAAAAGTAATTTTCAATTTAAATTTCCTGAATTTCAACTAATGAAAATCAGACATTGTTTAAATTAGGGGTAAAAAAAAAATGATAATGACTTGGGCAAAAATGATGGTACTCCTGGAAAATTATGAAAACAATATGACCATAGGAATATTTTGAACTAAGGTGTGTCCTGTATGCAGTAAGCGACAGTTTAGCTGTTCTATCTTGGGAGGGGCGTGTAGAGCTGTGGTGGACTATAATACGATGGCAATCTGGGCTATCACCTGGGGCCCAGAACCCCCGGGGGGCCCAGGGTAAATTCCCCCCATTATAATCCTCAGGACTGATGAATTTAAACTTGCCGCCGCCCCTTCTTTTCTCCCACACATCGTGACAGGTGGGAGGATGTAGCAAAAAGACCGCAGATGCAGGCTGGAGCATGGTGACACACACGCGGCACGCCTACCTCTCTGCCAAAGAGGAGCTAACGCCGTCTGCTGGCCTGCTCTCATCACACTATTACTGCCTAATTCACTCCTTCCTGGGCCTGACTGAAGACCTTCAGCTACAGAGCATGGAGCACAGAGGAGAGAAGATACCTGTGTGTGCAGTGTGTGCACTGTGTGCTAGTCCTGCTGCTGCACTGCAGGGGAAAATACAAGCAATTAAAGGATTTATACCAATGTGGGGGTAACTGGTCAGGGTATAGGAGACAGTGGAGGACTGTCTGGAACTACATGGGGCAAATCATAAACGCTGCTGCTGAGCACACTGTGCCCCACTGCTCCTCCATCTTGGATAGTCACATGTGAAATGCCTCTGTATGCTGTGTATCCCCCTTTATGTATATAATGGTCCTTTACATATATGATTCAAGCTAAATATCCAGATAGAGGGGCACACACAGCATGCAGGAGTATTTCACATGTGACTATCCAAGATGCAAGGGCAGTGGCGGCACAGTGTGCTGGGGCATTTGTGCAATGTAGTTTCAGTCCACTCTTCATATTTTATCCACAGCTATAAGGCGATGTGCCCACAGGCATTTATGCTCCATTTAGGAGATCTGTTTCTAGTACATTTTCTGCAGCCAAAACGGATCCTCCCTTTATTTTTGTTGCAAAAGTCACATCATCTGTTTGTGTTGCTTTTTTGCACCTTTTTAGTGCTGAGTTTTTTCTTTTTCAAAGCAAAAACCCAGTATTATTCCATACAGGGCCGCACCGTCCATTGGACAGTATGAGCATTATGCTCAGGTGGCAAGGAGGCAGGTGAGCGGCAGTGCTGCAGGGGGGGAAGGTGCCCTGCACACAGTGACTGCCTGCCTTCTGGCTTGCCGCAGCTTGCCGCCATCAGGTACAGTACACAGCACTGCCCACTTCTCAATCCTGCGGGCGGACAACGGCAGCACAATTTTGCTGTGTTTTTTTTCCTGTTTTTTTTTTCATTGGTTTAATACAAGTACATGTTAATAAAAAGCTGGAGCTTTTTTTTACTGCCAAGAGATCAGGTATAGCTGCATAAATAAACCCTGCGTGAACATAGTCTAAGACCACGTGTGATTGAAGAGTCCATAAACCACCATATACCACATCATTCTTTGTAGCACTAGCCAAATTCTCTGTCCACTACTTAGTAAGCCAGAACCATCAGTCATCACATCCTATATAGAGGACCGCATCGGTGACCCCAGTAAGCTACTGTGGCTGTTGGCTTGGTCTTCTTCAGAGTGAACAATACCTTTTCCTCAAAAATACCCCATTCCTGTATGCGGCAGATATTTCTGCCTGCACCAGTGACCTTACACTCTATCCACTTCCTAGTGAGCCAGAACTATCTTCTACCTCATCAGAATCTGTAAACTACTGATGTAGACAACTATATGGAATGAGGTAACTGGAGGATCTGCTAAATCCGGGGTGCAGAACTCCAGGCCTCAAGGGCCGCCAACAGTGCATGTTTTCCAGGATTTCCTTACCATTGCACAGGGATTGGAATCATCAGCAGTGCAAGTGATTCAATTACCACCTGTGCAATACTAAGGAAATCCTGAAAACCTGCCCTGTTGGAGGCCCTTGAAGCCTGAAGTTCCCCACCTCTGTACTACATAGTAACTAGTACGTGGGAACATAGACCCTCACTCTCATAGCCCTCTTAAATACAATGACACAAAAACAATATGGCGTGAAAATGGCCGTGAGGCTTTACTTTAAAATTTAAATATTAAAATATAAGCTTTCAATAAATAACATCAAACCCGGATGTACACTTTATTTAAATACAGCATATGCACAAATGCCATTGGGCCACTTTTCCCATCGGTAAAGCCTCACGACAAGGAATCCATCATAATAACTTCCAAACGGGTTGGGTGGGTGGGCATCTTCAAGTCTTCTTCTTCGCAGCTGTGCTGACTAAAATCACTCTGTACCTCAGGTAAACTTCCTGAGATTATCTATAACTGCTTTTTCGCGCTCAAAGCGCTTAGCCAATCATCAACCAGATTCTCTCAGCAGTCCAAGCCGCCAATCAAAACCACCCTGGACTCTGGTACCAAGCTATTAACTTCCACATGAGTCTTTCTCACGGAATGATTTCACAAATCTAGACAAAGATATGCGTTTAAAATTGCAATCTTTATTCAAAACTTAATCAAATCAGAGCTTCTCCTCAGAGGGAAGATCCCATAGTACATACCAGACTTCATATATATACAGTGTAACATCAATATTGCATATAACCTATAAAAGTAGATTATACCTCAAAAAAATTGCACATACCCATAGTAACTCATCAGCCAATGTGGCCTGTAGGCCTATCTATCTACTGCTGTTGTATATTAGTGCTAACCCTGTTGTTATCCAACTGAACCAATTGGACCAACCAGCTGACAAGGGGTTACTATATGAGGCAGATAAGGTTTGGCAGGGAAGTATTCAATCCCAAAGGAAGGTTAAGACATAGTAAGGCTGCCTTCACATTTGCAGATGCCTCCGCAGCGTTCTGCGGAGGCATCTGTAAGCATCTGCATGCAGACCGCAGCCCCTATCTTTATAATGGAGCGCACGGTGTCTGCAGATGCTTGCAGACCACCGTGCGCACCCATCCACTCCTATATGTGATCTGTGCGCAGGCGGAAGCCTGCGCACAAATCACACACTCTCGCCCGCACCAGGGGTGCAACATGTCGCGTCCCTGGTACGGATGAGAGTGCGTGATCTGTACGCAGGCATCCGCCTGCGCACAGATCACATATAGGAGTGAATGGGTGCGCACGGTATTGCGCTGTCAAGCGCAGCACCGTGTACTCCCATTATAAAGATAGGAGCTGGCGGCCGCTGCGCACACATTGTGGACCCCTCTGCAGAACGCTGCGGAGGGGAACGCTAATGTGAAGTCAGCCTTACCTGTCACAAAAAGTTGTGTAGTGCCTGGGTCCCTTACCACTACGCCGTTTCACAATCAAGCTTCTTCCGGGGGCGTATCTAAATCATGTGGGAATGGGCTTCTTATAGTGCCCCTAATCATTTACGTCATCCTATTTCCCTCCCTGTTAGCGGCACCGCCATCCAGGGCTCTGACTCCCAGCTCTGCCCACCAGCGGCATCATGTGCGTAAGCACAACGTAATCCCGCTGGTGTGGGCGTACTGCGTCATACGCCTCGGACCGCACAAGAAGGAAAGAGGAGACGTGTTTATTTACAACGTCTCCTAGGGGATATTCACGTGATAAATCACGTGCCGCATCACTACGCTACCCAATGCTCTTACATAGACTGCGATTTAGTTGTCACTGTGCTGTAAGTTTCTAGAACAAAAATGATCTCCATTCTACTGACTAATCTTTTCTACTATTATAGGCCACCATAAACAACAATGCTAAAGTGTCGTTATGTAAATAGACTAAAGTGCCAAGTGCTGTTTAAATATAAATGTACAACATACTTCAAATAGTAATAAAGTGCTAATATAAAGGGTGTACCCAGTAGAATAAGGTACAACCTCAAGTAATAATAAAGTGCTAATATAAAAGGTGTATCCAGCTAAGTGAGGTACTGCCAATTACCTAGTGTATTACACATGCTATCCATAACAAAAACATGACAAAAAAAAATGACATATTGGTGAAAATTTAATAAACTAAAAAAACATAAAAAATCATAAAAAATGTGAAAAATTATATGTCCTTCTTGGTGGCAAGATCTTCATATTAATCCGTAAGTCTTCATCTTTCAATCTTCTGAGCCATAGGGTATATATCTCTAAGAGAATATGTTTATCTATATAAAATGTAAATAAAACAACATTAATACCAAGAATAAAATTACTATTAAAACATGGAAGCCCACTAACACTCCTGACCTTAGCTGATCCTCCTACGCTTAACCAGTAAAAAGATTTTTTTATATGTAAAAAGATTTTTTCATAAAAATTTTTTTTCTATAAAAATCTTTTTATAAAAATGCGCCAAATCCAGGACTCTCATTAAGTCCAAGAGGAGCCATTGTGCCTAACCTATAAATCCAACGGCTTTCAATCTGAGCCAATCTATGGTCTAGATCGTCTTTTCTTGGTCCCAAATCTAATCGGTCTATTACTTTCACTTTTAATAGATTGGGGTTACACTGGTGGAACAATTTGAAATGTCTCGGGAGAGTTTTCAGCTTGGACAGATCATTCTCTTTTTTGGCTTTTTCAATGGCCAAGTAGTGCTCCCTTGTTCGAACCTTCGCCTACCTAATTGTCATTCCCACATAAAGTTTTTTACATGGACACTTGCCCACATAAATAATGCCTCTTGAGGAACAATTTAAATGCTTCAAGATCTTATACGTCCTTGTTCCTTCTTGATCCACAAAGGTCTTAGATTTCACAAAGCTAACACAGGCTTTACATAGTCCACATGGATAAAAACCTTGTAAGCCCCTGTTTTCTAGGCCCTCATCCAGACCCGGACTGATAGGCGGGAGGAGCGGGACTTTTCCCTATGGGCCGGCCGGTGGTGGGGTGCGGGGGCTGCCCGCTCCTCCCGCCGCAGGCCTGGCCGCTCTAAATAATTTTGCGGTTGCCGCCACCCGCCAACATAGCGGGGTCCATGGAGCGGGCCGACCGCCAAGTTGCCGGCAATGCCGGAATTATATGTCATGAGAGGAGAGAGAGAGTGAGTGACTTACTCCTCGGCGTCACGGTCGCAGCGTAGACACACACACCAATCAGGGGCTGCGGGCGGCCCAGGCAGCGGCTCATCATATCTTTTATTGGCGGCTGTGCTGTGACGAAATCACGACAGCGACAGCACGTTCTTTGTGGGCAGAGAGAGCACACACTCTCCTCTCACGCCCAAGAAATGAAAATGTGCCGGCCACCCCAACACCAGCCATTACAAGGTGGTCCCTAGCTGTGCACTGTGCAGGCAGTGGAGCTGGCCTGAAGGCAGCCGCAGCAGCAGAGCAGACAGTCTCCTCCTCACTCCTCCAGTGCGGGACAGCAAGCCAAAGCCGAGGGAGGCAAGGCAAGGTATTTCACTATCATCTGAGGCACTATCACTATCATATGAGCCTCAGATGATAGTGAAAGTGCCTCAGATAATAGTGAAAGTGCCTCAGATTCTGAGGCACTTTCACTATCATCTAAGGCACTTTCACTATCATCTGAGACACTTGTCTGTGTGTGGCTGGGGCTGCGTGGCTGTGGCTGGCTGACTGTATGTCTCTATGTAGCTGGGGATGAGTGGCTGTGTGTGGCTGTGGTTGGCTGTGTGGCTGACTGTGTGTCTGTGTGGCTGACTATATGTCTGTGTGTGACTGAGGCTGCGTGGCTGGGGCTTTGTGGCTGTATATGTGTCTGTGTGGCTGGCTGTGGCTGTTTGTGTGGCTGGCTGTGGCTCTGTGTGTGGCTGGTTGGCTGTGTGTGGTTGGCTGAGTCTGTGTGGCTGGCTGGATGTGTGTTTCTGTGTGTGGCTGGCTGTGGCTATATGTGTGTGGCTGGCTGTGTGGTTTACAGTGTGTTTGTGTGTGGCTGGCTATGGCTGTCTATGTTGCTGGATCTGTGGTTGTGTGTGGCTGTCTGTGTGGATGGCTGTTTGTGTGTGGCTGTCTGTGTCTGTGGCTGGCTGTGACTGTGTGTGTGGCTAGTTTTGGCTGTGTGTGTGGCTGTCTATTTGGCTGTCTGTAGCTATGGCTGGCTGTGGCTGACTGTGTGTGTGGCTGTGTGTCTGTGTGGCTGGCTGTGTGTCTGTGTGTGGCTGGCTGTGGCTGTGTGTGTGTGTCTGGCTGGCTGTATGGTTCGCTGTGTGTCTGTGTGTGGCTGGCTATGGCTGTGTATGTTGCTGGCTCTGTGGCTGTGTGTGGCTGTCTATGTGGCTGGCTGTTTGTGTGTGGCTGTCTTTGGCTGTGTGTCTAGTATTGGCTGTGTGTGTGGCTGTCTATGTGGCTGTCTGTGTGTGGCTGGCTGTGGCTGTATGTGTGTGGTTGGCTGTGTGTGTGGCTGTGTAGCTGGCTGTTTGTGTGTGGCTGGCTGTGTGTCTGTGTGTGGCTGGTGGCTGTCTATGTGGCTAGCTGTTTGTTGCTGGCTGTGGCTGTATGTGTGTGACTGGCTGTGTGTGTGTGGCTGTTTGTGTGTGGCTGGCTGTGGCTGTGTGTGTGTAGCAGGCTGTGTGGCTGGCTTTGGCTGTCTATGTTGCTGGCTCTATGGTTGTGTGAGTGGCTGTCTATGTGGCTGGCTGTTTGTGTGTGGTTGGCTGTATCTGTGGCTGGCTGTGGATGTGTGTGTGGCTGGCTGTGGCTGTTTGTGTGGCTGGGTTTGGCTGTGTGTGGCTGTTTATGTGGCTGGCTGTGTCTGTGTGTGTGGCTGTCTATGTGGATGGCTGTTTGTGTGCAGCTGGTTGTGACTGTGTGGCTGGTGGCTGTCTATGTGGCTAGCTGTTTGTGGCTGGCTGTGTCAGTGTGTGGCTGGCTGTGGCTGCATGTGGCTGGCTGTATATGTGTGGCTGTGTACGTGGCTGGCTGTTTGTGGCTATGTGGCTGGTGGCTGTCTATATGGCTGGCTGTTTGTGGCTGGTTGTGTGTGGCTGGCTGTGGCTTTATGTGTGTGGCTGGCTGGATGGGTGTGTGGCTGGCTGCATGGGTGTGTGGCTGGCTGTGTGTGGCTGTCTATGTGGCTGGCTGTGTGGCTGGCTGGGTGTAGCTGTGTGTGTGTGGCTGGCTGTGGCTGTGTGTGGCTGGCTGTGTGGCTAGTGGGTGTTTTTGTGACTGGGTTTGGCTGTGTGTGGGTGGCTGGCTGTGTGTGTGTGTGGCTGGCTGTGTGTGACTGGCTGTTTGTCTGTGTGTGGCTGGCTGTGTGTTTGCGGCTGGCTATGTGTGTGTGGCTGGCTGTGTGGTTGGCTGTGTGTGGCTGGCTATGGATATCTACATTGCTGGCTGTGTGTCTGTGTATGGCTGGCTTTGGCTGTCTGTATGTGGCTGTGTGGCTGGCTGCGTCTGTGGCTGGTTGTGTGGCTGGGTTTGGCTGTGTGTGGCTGTCTATGTGGCTGGCTGCGTCTGTGTGTGACTGGCTGTGGCTGTGTGGCTGTCTATTTGGCTGGCTGTATGGCTGGTGGCTGTCTATGTGGTTGGCTGTATGTGTGTGGCTGTATGTGGGTGGCTGGCTGTGTGTCTGTGTGTGGCTGGCTGAGGCTGTGTGTGTTGCTAGCTGTGTGTCTATGTGGCTGACCACTGCAACCCCACAATCCTGAGAAATGGATCTTTGAAGAGCACCATGTAAATGGAGCTGTGGTTGATTATTCCTTTTGCTGCACCATTTACATGTGGCTCTTCAAATAACTCCTTTAAGAAAGTGGTGAGGGCCACAACAACGTAAAAGCAACATTTACAGATTGGGGCTGATGGGTTTTATAGTGTGTGGCCTGGTGTGGCTTATTTTCCAGGGCTGCTTTTTGATCCCAGTCCGGCCCTGGTCTCATCCTTATTATTTTTACCGGCATGGTAGTGACTATGTTCTAAAAAATCTTTTAAGTTCTTAGAAAGTCTAGCTACCATGGAAGGATTTTTCGAAAGAACCTGTTTTAAAACCGGATCCGTGTGGAACACTGACCAGTGTTTATACAAGATTTGCTTTAAATCATTCCACTTGTTATTAAATGTGGTAATGTATCGTACCTTCATATTGTTGCTGTTATCCCTTTTCTTGGGGTATAGTAGTTCATTCCTGTTTACTTCCACGGCTCTTTTGTATCCATGTTTAATGCTTCTCTGGCCATAGCCACGTGCTTCAAACCTTTTTCAATTCCTGGGATTGACATTGGAAGGACTCTTCACTGGCACAAATTCTTCTAATCCTTAGAAACTGGCTTATTGGTATCCCTTTTATCATGGAGGCCGGGTTGGAGAATCTGCATATAGAAAGGAATTGGTGGAGGTTGGTTTCCTAAATACGTCCATTGTTATTGTACCATCTGGGAGAACATCAATTACAACATCAAAAAATCCACTTTTTTGCCATATTTGTAGGTCAGCTTTATATTCAGATTATTTTGATTCAATCTGATCATTAATGCCTCAAGTTTGGTTATGCTACCCCCCCAGATAAACATAACGTCATCAATGTAACGAACCATTGATGTACCTTTTCAATGCCTGTAATTTCACCATTTAGGAAGATCTCCCTTTTCCATAGGCCTAAAAAAGGTTTGCGTAACTTGGGGCACAAGCCGCCCCCATTGCCACTCCCTGTTCTTGTATAAAGGTTTTACCACCAAAGACAAAGAAAGTATGTTTTAATACAAACTCCAGTAGAGCCATTAAAAGTCTAATCATTTCTGGTTCCAGATCGGTAGACTGTAGGAATCATCTCACGGCCTGTATACCGTCAGTATGTCATACTGGATGACCAGAAAAATGCCCACAGGAAAAATGCCCACAGGAAAATTGCCCACAGGAAAAATGCCCACAGGAAAATTGCCCACAGGAAAAATGCCCACATGGAAAATTGCCCACATGGAAAAATGCCCACATGGAAAATTGCCCACATGGAAAAATGCCCAAATGGAAAAATTCCCACAGAAAAATGCCCACAGGAAAATTGCCCACATGGAAAAATGCCCACATGGAAAATTGCCCACATGGAAAAATGCCCAAATGGAAAAATTCCCACAGGAAAAATGCCCACAGGAAAATTGCCACATGGAAAAATGCCCACATGGAAAAATGCCCACACGGAAAATT
Source organism: Allobates femoralis (assembly GCA_033576535.1). Lineage (NCBI taxonomy): Eukaryota > Metazoa > Chordata > Amphibia > Anura > Aromobatidae > Allobates > Allobates femoralis. Next base: position 329,189,505 of record JARQOC010000006.1, read on the forward strand.
GCCCACATGGAAAATTGCCCACACAGAAAATTGCTCACACGGAAAATTGCCCACATGGAAAATTGCCCACACGGAAAATTGCTCACACGGAAAATTGCTCACACAGAAAATTGCTCACACAGAAAATTGCCCACACGGAAAATTGCCCACACAGAAAATTGCTCACACAGAAAATTGCCCACACGGAAAATTGCCCACACGGAAAATTGCCCACACGGAAAATTGCCCACACGGAAAATTGCCCACACAGAAAATTGCCCACACGGAAAATTGCTCACACAGAAAATTGCCCACACGGAAAATTGCTCACACGGAAAATTGCTCACACGTAAAATTGCTCACACGGAAAATTGCTCACACGGAAAATTGCTCACACGTAAAATTGCTCACACGGAAAATTGCTCACACGGAAAATTGCCCACAGGAAAATTGCTCACACGGAAAATTGCTCACACGGAAAATTGCTCACACGGAAAATTGGCCACAGGAAAATTGCTAATTGCAGTATCACAATGATTCAGATCTCTGATATTTGAGGTGCAAGGTGAGGATGTTCACTTAATATGTGAAAAATGCCCACAGACATGAATGCCAACAGGAAAACAGGGCTGGAGAATAATATAGAATTTTAGGTTTTATGCTCTGCAAGATGAGGAATGGTATAGAGGTGTAAGTGAGATGCTTTGCAGGACTGCAGATGGTATAGAGGTGCAGGTGAGATGTTCTGCAGACAGGGGATGGTATAGAGGTGTAGGTGAGATGCTCTGCAAGATGGGGATGGTATAGAGGTGTAGGTGAGATGCTCTGCAAGACAGGGGATGGTATAGAGGTGTAGGTGAGATGCTCTGCAGAACTGCGGATGGTATAGAGGTGCAGGTGAGATGCTCTGCAAGACAGGGGATGGTATAGAGGTGTAGGTGAGATGCTCTGCAAGACGGGGATGGTATAGAGGTGTAGGTGAGATGCTCTGCAGAACTGTGGGATAGTATAGAGGTGTAGGTGAGATGCTCTGCAAGACGGGGATGGTATAGAGGTGTAGGTGAGATGCTCTGCAAGACGGGGATGGAATAGAGGTGTAGGTGAGATGCTCTGCAAGACGGGGATGGTATAGAGGTGTAGGTGAGATGCTCTGCAGAACTGTGGGATAGTATAGAAGTGTAGATGAGATGCTCTGCAAGATGGGGGATGGTATAGAGGTGTAGGTGAAATGCTCTGCAAGATGGGGGATGGTAAAGAGGTGTAAGTGAGATGCTCTGCAGGGCAGGAGAATAAAATAGAATTGTAGGTGAGATGCTTTACAGGGTAGGATAATAAAGAATTATAGGTGAGATGCTCTTCAGGGCAGGGGGATAGTATAGAGGTGTAGGTGAGATGCTCTGCAGAACAGGGAACAGTATAGGTGTAGGTGACATGCTCTGCACGGTAGGATAATAAAGAATTATAGGTGAGATGCTCTGCAGGGCAGGGGGGTAGTATAGAGGTGTAGGTGAGATGCTCTGCAGAACAGGGAACAGTATAGGTGTAGGTGACATGCTCTGTAGGGCAGTGGGATAGTACAGAGGTATAGGTGAGATGTCATGGAATACAAGGGAATAGTATGGAGGTGTAGGTGAGATGCTCTGCAGGGCAGGGGGATAGTATAGAGGTATAGGTCACATGGATGTCACACTGATGATAGCTGATAAAAAAATGCATAATTGCATTACACTCGTACCACAGTCGCATGACCATACGGAAAGCACTCGCGCGACTGTCAATCATCAAAATCCCTCTGATAATGCATACCTTAAGGCTGTTACACACAGCGATATCGCTAACGATATCTCTGCAATGTCACAGGTTTTGTGACGTTGCAGCGACCTCGCTAGCAAAGTCACTGCGAGTGACATGCGGCAGCAATCAACGATGAGCTCGCTGATTACTAGTCCCTGTGGAATGGCCGGGACCCTTTTCCCATCGTTGGTCTCCCGCTGTCCAGCATCCACGCATTGTACAAGACGCGTCCATTCTGCGCCCGAGACGTTGAGCGATCCCAGTGAGCGTCAGGGGACGCAGCATCGGTATGTGGATCACCCAGTGTGACTGCAGACCAGTGATCACATAGCGATGTTCCAGCGATCCCGGTCAGGTGGGATTGCTGGTGGGATCGTTGAAACATCGCTATGTGTAACGGGGCCTTTAATGTGCCTGTACCCTATAGGTGAGATGTTCTTCAGGCAGAAGAATGGTATAGAATTATAGGTGAGATGCTGTGCAGCAAAGAAGAATGTCGGCGCAAATTGCCCACATAGAATTGCCCACTAAGATGATAATGTATTAGACCTGCAGTCCCATGTAACTCCACAGATAATCCAGTGATACTCCTGTGAGTACAGATAGCAGTGATGGCTCCTCTGAATCTGCTGCTGGTTCGGTTCTTCTGTTTTGGGCTGGTGGGAAGGAGGAGTAAGGCAGAATCACTGAGAGATGACAGCAGACTGGATCTATCTATTGCAGATAATGACCGACTGCTACCGTGTTTCCCCGAAAGTAAGACACTGTCTTACATTTTTTTTACCCAAAAAGTCCCACTATGTCTTACTTTCGGGGTATGTCTTATATTGGGAAAATAATTGTCGATTTTTGTTTTAACCATAAAATACAGCCCCCAGCAGTGTGGTATACAGCAACCTCCCCAGTGGTATATACAGGCCCCAGCAGTGTTACAGCAGCAGCCCCAGTGGTGTATACAGCTGCAGCCCCCAGTGGTGTATACAGCTGCAGCCCCCATTGTTGTATACAGCAGCCCCCAGTGTTGTATACAGCAGCAGCCCCCAGTGGTGTATACAGCTGCAGCTCCCCCCCCCATGAGTATACAGGCGCCCCCCCTTGCTGCCGCCAACCTGTAAAGTAAAATATCATTCTACTTATCCCCGCCGGTGTCCCGCTGGTGTCCCGCTGCTGTCCCGCTCCTTCGCCTTCATCTGTCTTCCATCTCCGGCGCACAGACAATGACGTCAGTCTGTGCGCCGGAGAAGGAAGTCGGATAAAGCCGGATGAAGACGGAAGAGCGTGATGGCGGCGGGACAGCAGCGGGACAGCAGCGGGACACCGGCGGGGATAAGTAGAATGATATTTTACTTTACAGGTTGGCGGCGGCAGCAAAGGGGGGGGGGGCGCCTGTATACTCATAGGGGGGGCTGCAGCTGTATACACAATTGGGGCTGCTGTTGTATATACCGTGTTTCCCCGAAAGTAAGACAGTGTCTTACTTTCGGGGTATGCCTTACATTACCTGACCCCCCTAAAACCGGCACCATGCCTTACTTTTGGGGGCGCCCTACTTTCGGGGAAACACGGTACAAACCACAGATCTTCAGCATTTCTGCACTAGGTCAACTGTAATTCACAAGATGATCACAGATCATGGGAATCATCACCTGCACCTCAAATATCAGAGATCTGAAACTTTGTGATGCTGCAAATGGCAGTTTTCTGTGTGGAATTCATGTGGCAATTTTCATGTGGGCAATTTCATGTCAATATGTGGGCAGTTTTTGTGTGGGCAATTTTCCATGTGGGCAATTTTCTGTGGGCAATTTTCCATGTGGGCAATTTTCCATGTGGGCAATTATAATATCCTGTGGGCAATTTTCTGTGGGCAATTTTCTGGTGGGCAATTTTCCATGTGGGCAATTTTCCATGTGGGCAATTATCCATGTGGGCAATTTTCCATGTGGGCAATTTTCCGTGTGGGCATTTTTCTGGCATGTGGGCAATTTTCCATGTGGGCAATTTTCCTGTGGGCAATTTTCCATGTGGGCAATTTTCCATGTGGGCAATTTTCGTGTGGGCAATTTTCCTGGCATTTTGTGGGCAATTTTCCATGTGGGCAATTTTCCTGTGGGCAATTTTCCATGTGGGCAATTTTCCGTGTGGGCAATTTTCTGCGTGGGCAATTTTCCATGTGGGCAATTTTCCATGTGGGCAATTTTCCATGTGGGCAATTTTCCATGTGGGCAATTTTCCTGTGGGCATTTTTCCTGTGGGCAATTTTCTTGTGGGCAATTTTCCATGTGGGCAATTATCCATGTGGGCAATTTTCCGTGTGGGCATTTTTCCTGTGGGCAATTTTCTTGTGGGCAATTTTCCTGTGGGCATTTTTCAGGGAACCGTCGTACTGATGTGTATAATGATTCTATATCAGCCATTACAAATACCATGTTATCCTCAAGGTGTAGTTGATCTAATTTTTGAAGAACAGAAGTTGTGTCCTTCACAAATGATGGCAAATCATTGACATATAGGCTCACAAGACTTTGATTGCCAGAAACAATAGGCCAACCTGGCGGGTCATTGATGTTCTTGTGCACCTTCGGAACCAGATAAAAGGTCGCAATTCTCAGCTCATATTTCTTCAGGTAGTCCCACAGTTTCTTTGAGATGATACCGTCATTTACCGCATTTTCTATGATGTCTAGGAGCTCCTTTTTGAATATATTCAATATTTGCGCGACATTCTTCTTTGCTGCACAGCATCTCACCTATAATCTATATCATTCTTCTGCCTGCAGAACATCTCACCTATAGGGTACAGGCACATTGAATGCCCCATTACACATAGCGATGTTTCAACGATCCCACCAGCAATCCACCTGGCCATGATCGCTGGAACATCGCTATGTGATCGCTGGTGGTGCTGCAGATCACACTGGGTGATCCACATACCGATGCTGCGTCCCCTGACGCTCACTGGGATCGCTCAACGTCTCGGGCGCAGAATGGGGATTGCTGGTCGTTCCCCAGCATCCGCCTGCGCACAGATCACATATAGGAGTGAATGGGTGCGCACGGCGGTCTGCAAGCATCTGCAGACCGCCGTGCGCTCCATTATAAACATAGGGGCTACCGTCTGCATGCAGATGCTTGCAGATGCCTCCGCAAAACGCTGCGGAGGCATCTGCAAATCTGAAGGCAGCCTTAGAGCTACCACACAAATGGTCAGGGATCTTTCCTACCTTCTTGATGTTAGAATCCTCCATCAGTGATTGTTCCTCCTCCAACGATTGTAATGGCTCCATCGCCTCAAGTTCTTCCACGATAGGATTGCTCCTGTTGTTTCTTTTTTGGCATGAATCTTTTTAGGATGATCTTCCGTGCAAATAAAAGTGGGAACTGAACAGGCAGTCAGTATCAGGTGTGTGGGGTTATAGATGGCTAGTAAAGTGCAGCTCAGTAGATTTGGGTTAAGTTTAGCACAGAGACGCAGACACTATATTGTTGTGACGTTTTTTGAATAAATATATGTGGTTATTGTATGGCATACTATATTTTATACTGATCAGCCTGATTGTATCTTGTGTATCCCCCCAGAGGGAATGCTCTGTTTTTTAGTTTTTTAATTGAATGAAGTTTAATAAAGATTGATTGATAATTAAATAAATATTTATGGTGAATCTTTCTTATGGGTGGGAGGTAAAAAACCCATCAATGTGATACATGAAGTTTTGAGGAAAGCTAATTTTTAAAGGGACATTGTATTGAGAATATTATGTGTATTCAGAGATATCACTGTGTTATCTGTGGTGTTACAAAGGATTGCAGGTGACATCTACTACATTATCTGTATCAGAGATATCACTGTGTTATCTGTGGTGTTACATAGGACTGCAGGTGACATCTACTGTTTTTTTCGGACTATGAGATGCTTTTTTTCCCCATAAACTTTGGGTGAAAGAGCGGGTGCGTCTTGTAGTCTGAATATACGGACCTGTGAGGAGGCTGGCATAGGCTGCAGAGGCAGTGGGAGGTCACTCATTAGTGTAATGCAGGGGTCTCAAACCCGCGGCCCCCGGGCTTCATGCGACCCGCAAAGCTTCCCACTGTGGCCCGGGGCACCATGAAAAGATAAGCATGCCCTGGGCTATTGTACATGGAGCCGCCGCTGTACCCGCTTTATTGTGACTTCCGGGTACCGCTCAAACAAGCGCCTTCACTCCTGTACATTCATGCAAGCAGTCTGTCGGCGGACCAATCAGACGCCTGCAGCTGACATCGGCGTATGACATCACAGGAGGCGTCTGATTGGTCCGCTGGCCGCCTGCTTGCATGAATGTACAGGAGTGAAGGCGCTTGTTTGAGCGATACCCGGAAGTCACAATAAAGCAGGTACTGCGGCGGCTCCATGTACAATGGCCGGGGGCATCATTAAAGTGTGTATGAGTGAGAGTTAGAGAGAGAGTGTATGTATGTGTGAGTGTGTGTATATGTGTGTGTATTGTGTGTGTGTGTGAATATTTCTGAGTGTGTATGTGAGTGTGTGTATGCGTGAGTGTGTGTGAGTGTGTATTGTGTGAGTGTGTGTATATGTATATGAGTGTGCATATGTGAGTATGCGTGTGTGTGTGAATATGTATGTTTGAGTGTGCGTATATGTGTGAGTGTATTCTCGCGCCGCCTAGGCGGCACATCGCTGGCGGCTGTGCCGGGTGCTGGCGGCCGCTGTGCTGCCTAATGCCGGGTGCTGCTGGGTGCTGGCAGCTGCCGCCTAGTGCTGGCGGCTGCCTGGTGCTAGCAGCCGCTGGGTGCTGCGGCTGTCGGGTGCCGCCTAATGCCGGGTGTTGGCGGCTACCGCCGGGTGCTGGCAGCTGCCGAGTGCCACCTGGTGCTGCCTCCTGGGTGTTTGCGGTTGCTGGGTGCCGCCTAATGCCGGGTGCTGGCAGCTACCGGGTGCCACCTGGTGCAGCCGTTCGGGAGCTGGCGGCTGCCGCCGGGTGCTGGCAGCTGCTGGGTGCCACCTGGTGCCGCCTCCTGGGTGCTGGCGGCTGTCGCCGGATGCTGGCAGCTGCTGGGTGATAGCGGCTGCCGCCTGGTGCCGGCGGATGATTCCTGGTGCCGGATGCAGGCTGGTGCCTGGTGCCGCGTGCTGGCTGGTGCCGGCTGGCGGGTGCCAGCAAGCGGGAGACCGGGAGCCACAGAGGAAGAAGCTGCCGGGATCAGAAGCATGGAGTCAGGTAAGGCGCTATTACAGCCGAAGATAGCAGTCTGGGGGGGGGTGCGACCGCTGAAAGTGCCTAGGGCGGAAGGAACTCGAAATATGACCCTATGTGTAAGTGTGTGAATATGTGTGAATGTGTAAGTGTGTATGTGTTTGTGTGAATATGTCTGAGGATGTATGTGTGAGTGTGTATATATGTGTGAGTGTATAAGTGAGTGTATGTATGTGTGTGTGTGTGTGTGTGAGTGTGTATGTGAGTGTGTGTGTGCATGTGTATATGTGTGAGTGTGCGATTGTATACGTCTGAGTGTGTGTGTGAGCGAGAGAACAAAAAGAACAGAGACCAGGTTGTGGGGACATCTCTACAAGATGGCGTTGGGATAGGGGACATTACTACAAGATGACAAGGGAGGGAACATTACTAAAAGATGGGGACATTACTACAAGATGGAGACTAGGGTGGGGACATTACTACAAGAGGAGGACCAGGATGGGGACATTACCACAAGAGGAGGAGCAGGATGGGGACATTACTACAAGATGGGGATATTACTACAAGACGGGGATCAGGATGGGGACATTACAACATGATGAAGACCAGGATGGGAGCCATTATTATAGGATGGGTACCAGGATGGGGGACATTAATATAGGATGGGGACCAGGATGGGGCATTACTACACGTATGGACCAGGGAGGAACATTACTACAAGATGGAGACCAGGGCGGGGCATTACTACAAGATGAGGACCAGGATCGGGACATTACTGCAAGAGGAGGACCAGAATGGGGACATTACTACAAGAGGAGGACCAGGATGGGGACATTACTACAATAGGAGGACCAGGATGGGGACAACATGATGAGGACCAGGATAGGAGTCATTATTATAGGATGGGGACCAGGATGGGGCATTACTACACGTACGGATGAGGGAGGAACATTACTTCAAGAAGGGGACCAGGAAGGGGACATTACTACAAGACAGGGACCAGTTTGGGAGACATTAATATACAATGGAGACGAGTATGGGGACATTACAAGGGAAGAAGAGGGGATCAGGATGGGGACATTACTAGCAAGAAGGTGACCAGGATGGGGACATTACCACAAGAAGGGGATCAGGATGGGACATTATCATCAGAGCAACAGAGGAGGACCAGGATAAGGGGTCATTAATATAGGATGGGAACCAGGATGGGGCATTACTACACATAGGGACCAGGGAGGAACAATACTTCAAGAAGGGGACCAGGATGGGGACATTACTACAAGACGGGGACCAATTTGGGGGACATTAATATACAATGGGGACCAGTATGGGGACATTACTAGAAGAAGGGGATAAGGATGGGGACATTACAACATAAAGGAGATTAGGGTGGGGACATTCCTACAAGAATAAGATCAGGATTTGTACTTTACTAGATTGAGCAAAAAATTCTGGTATTGCTAAAATGTCACTTGTCCTACAAGCAATGCGGCCCCCTGATATAAATTTTTTTCTACGTGCGGCCCACCAACCCAGCCGAGTTTGAGACCCCCGGTGTAATGTATGTTGCACTGCACTCTCAGCGCCGAGGTGGGTGGAGGAGCATCGCATATTAGAAGTACACCCCCTACATCACTGTATGTGACCCCCCATGCTGACATACACCAGAAAATAATAACCAATGCAACCTCCCCAGCGCTCCCCTCCTTCTCTCCCTGCGCCGCACTTTGTTTGCTGAGTCCTCCTGCGTCCCCGGAATCTGATCACGTTACCAGCACAGCACAGTGATGTCATCGCTGCGTGCTCTGATCACATGAGGACTCAGGACACGAAGTGCGGCAAGTAGGGAGAGACGGAGGGTAGTGCTGCAGAACTAAGTTACATTGCTTATTATTTTCTGGTTGCAGCAGCATGGGGGCCACATACACTGATCGGGGTGCCCATAACCAGGATGGTCATATCAACATGGAAGGGGCTTTCCGGATTGATGGCTTCTAACATGGAAGGGTATAGGGGTATGTATAATTACAGGAGAGGGGTCAGATGGGGACAGGCATTACCCCTATGTGGTTTGCAGCAACCCGATCCATAACACTGAATAAACATTTGCTTATTGTTTTCTTATTTTCTCTCTAAACCCGGGTGTGTATTATAGTCCGAAAAATACAGTAGTACATTATCTGTTCTCAGAGAGTTACGTTATGCTGTTACATTTTAATTTGGCGAGGTTGGTTGGCTGCAAAACATTTGCCTTGGGGCTTGGGCCCCGGATCTTTTCTGACTCTAGCAATGCCCCTGTCACCATGACTACTGGACGCTCCATCTCTTGTCAGCATTTCCTGCTTTCCACTTATACGCATGCGCCACCTTGTGTTCACTCTCAGTCATCCAGATAGTGATGTACACCCCTGTGACGTCAGCACCATGCAGTGATTGGCTGTGTGCACCCCTGTGATGTCAGCACCCTGCCGTGATTGGCTGTGTGCACCCCTGTGATGTCAGCACCCTGCAGTGATTGGCTGTGTGCAACCCTGTGACGTCAGCACCCTGCAGTGATTGGCTGTGTGCACCCCTGTGATGTCAGCACCTGCAGTGATTGGCTGTGTGAACCCCTGTGACATCAGCACCCTGCAGTGATTGGCTGTGTGCACCCCTGTGACGTCAGCACCCTGCAGTGATTGGCTGTGTGACGTCAGCACCCTGCAGTGATTGGCTGTGTGCACCCCTGTGACGTCAGCACCCCGCAGAGATTGGCTGTGTGCACCTCTGTGAGGTTGTCTGTCGAGATGGAGGAGGAATGGAGGGAGGATGGAGGGAGGCTGTTGGGATGGAGGGAGGCTGTCGGGAGAGGAATATTTGTGTGCAAATTCGATTCTGTGGTGATAATGTGTCGTCCCAGGTTGTGGGGTACTCGGGTATCAGGCGGCAGAAGGGGTTAACTGGGTCACGGGGAATGGCGGCCGCGCCTGACCCCGTGTCCCAGGGGACTATTCTCTTGAAAAGGGGGATTTATATATAGGGGATTATGTACAAGTTTGTCGTGGAGCCACCTGCAGTACCTGATGAGATATCCCCAGCGCCGCCACAGTCCTCCGGAGGTCGGTGGGATTGCGGCTGAGATGTTGTAGTCCTCCGCAGGCAGGACTGGGACCTCCGGGGCAGCAATCCTGTTAAAGGAATCAGTTTACGGAAAGAAGATGCAGCAGAGTCAAAGTTACTTCACCCGGGTACTTTACTGGAACTTTAGCAGTGTTATTACAGTCCTCAGTGCAGTTAGATGTTAAATGACAAGTGGCTACGGGTGGCTGCAAGCAGATCTCTGGTAGCTGGATGGAACTCCCAGCGTGTGCCTTTCTTATTCCAATTCTTCCCTGCTTCCAATGTAGCTGGTGTGAAGTCTGACCTCATGGAGTAGATCTGACCTCCTGCTGGCTTTCTCTCCCCTTCTCTTGCTCCCGTCGGTTAACCCTCTGTTGAACACTGCGGCTCTGCCTGGATGTGTCTGGTTCCCTCTACTGGTCGCTTGAGAATCAGGGCCGTATATAAATATACCCCCATGCATCGGATTTTCTGTGGGCCTTAAAGGTTTCCACAGGTGCGGGCTCCGGTACCCGGTTTCTCTCCTGGGGCGAACTCTCCTCTTCCTCTATCCCCCTCTCGTTCTCTGTGTCTGGGATCTGTCCTTCGTTCCTGGGTCCCTCAGCCGGGAGACCCTCCTTCTCCCTCAGGCCATCCGCCTGTCTCACTAACTCTCTGTATCCATCCTGTTGTAGCGGCGTGTAAAGGTACCCTATGTGCTCCTTCCAGCATACACACATGGCAGCTGCATGAGATAATGGCATCTCTTCATGCCTTGAGAAATCAGAACATGCCCCTATCACGTGATGGAAATGACATCCTACCTGGAAGGAGTCAATACTTTCTAGTATTCTAGTACTTTCTATCTACCATTTGTCTATATCCAGCCTCTGCATCATGTGACTGCTCCCTGTCCCTTCCCCTCCTTCTTGGATTTTGCCATGATCATGTGACAATCATCTAGCGAGCTACTAGCGGGAAGGCCCCGCCTATTCCTTTTCCCATCCAATCAGAACAGTCAAAAAATGTTGGAGCGAAGTTTGAAAATGAGGGTTCTTTGGTGCCTCAGGTGCCCTGTATATCTGCTCCCCCGAGAGTGCTGCTTCACTTCACTAGTGCGAGTCAATGCTGGAACCAGAGGATGTCACGTTTCAGGAGACAAAGGTGAGGGCATCGTGGGCCTCATACCAGACTATGTGCCCGACACCAAAAATGGCTGCATGTATGGTACAATGTGAGGAATGTGGTGCCCTGCCCGTTATAGATAATTTGATCATCGCATTTTCCTGCATCCCCCAGTGTGGAGCTTGTATCGTGTTCTGTAGTGGTCAGGGCAGCGTGCCATCAGGGGACGCTATACACAGTACTGTGGACTCATAGTAGGTGTCCATTTTGGTGGAGTCGGATTCAGCGAAATTAAGGACTTGTAGTCAGAGGTTTGGCTACTGACTGCACATCCCCGGCTCTGCAGGTCAGGCACTAGTCTCAGCCGTCCTGCTGCGTTGTATGATGGGGCAGCCCATAGTCTGTGCTGTCAGTACTAAACTGCACCAAAACGCATCAAATGAATTGGAAAAGGCAAACAAATGCAGCAAAAATGCAATAATCAGAAGTTTAATATAAATAAAGGCATCTGTTGAATGTTCGTCACTTGTAAATGGGTGTGGCTTGGGTGTGGTTAGGGGAGTGGCTAAAATGTGCGTGGCGCGTGCAGCGTGCCACATCTTTTGTCCCTCTTTCTGTTTTTCAAAAGTTGGGAGGTATGGTAACTGTAGGTTCTGGCTCACTGGATGGTAGTCCAAACTTGTAAGAACCACAACAATGGGCAGCTAAATGGTACATGGTAGCTGTAAGTTCAGGTCCACAAGTAGCAGACAAAGCATTAGACCATTGCTGGGGGTAGCAGGGTCTGGCAAAACTTAAACAGTCCTTGTGGGATGACCAGGGAAGGTGCTCCAGATTAGATAACATGCCTAATGTTCCAGAAATGGAGAAGAAGGGATGTGCGGAGTTCCCAAGAAGGATGGTAGAGAGAAGAATGCCTAGGTTACATAGCTTACCCTGTGCTAGAGTGAATACCAGTATGAAGACTGTATCTGTGGGATACGCAGGGTTAAATGCGCAGGGAAGCCAGCACTAAGCCAGGGGCACGTAGTAAAAAAGAATGCTCTGCACATTCGCGCTGGAACCACACTGTTATGAGCCCAGTGCATTGCTATTGCTGAGTGAGAGAGCCATGGATATCGAAGGGTTAATGGAGCAGGAGAGATAGCGCCGGCAGGGCGAAAAGTAGGAGGTGCTGCTGAAAAACGCACGCAAGATTACTCTGCGTCTTTAGGCTACGTTCACATGTAGCGTATTTCACCATTTACGCAGCACTATTTAGCGCTGCATAAATGCCGTGAGACGCAGCGCCGTAACACATTCCAGCAAAAGCAATGGCAAATCTGTTCACATGGTCTGTAATGTTGCGGATTTTACCATTTACGCAGCACTATTTAGTGCTGCATAAATACAGTGAAACGCAACGCCATAACGCATTCCAGAAAAAGCAATGGCTTTTGCTGAAATCTGTTCACATGGTCTGTAATGCTGCGGATGCACTTTGTTCTACAAAGTGCATCCGCAAAAAGAATGACGATGTCAATTGTTTGTGCCTTTTTCGGCGCACTTTTTACTGACCTTGCCGTGTTCCCCTGGTGATCGCTTCTCTCGCCTGCACCGCTGGACCTTGTGCAGGACCTTAAACAGCACTATGTGACCGGGCGACGTCACCAGTCACATGGTGCTGCGTGGTCCTAGAGCCCGCATTCGCTGCGGCCCGGCGGGGGATCAGAATACACCAGCGGTCACTGAGGAAGCGTGGCGAGGCAAGTAAAACGCAGGAAGAAAGCGCATGCCGTTCAGACACAGAACGCGGAGTTCTGTGAAGATTCATTCTTGGTGCAGTTTTGCACCAAAAACAGATCCTCACAAAAACACTGTGTGTGAACTTAGCCTTAGAAATGCTCTGTAGGACGATGTGCCGCACGATCTGCGCTGCTGACAAGGGAACACCAGGACATTGGAGTATCTGGAAATGTAGCTTTATTCCTCCAATCTGAGAGGCTAATCATTAGTCCCTGAGGAAGGAGCTGGGTTTAGCTCCGAAACGTGTCGGATTGGAGGAATAAAGCTACATTTCCAGATACTCCAGTTTCCTGGTGTTCCCTTGTCAACAGCGCGGATCGTGCGGCACATCGTCCTACAGAGCATTTCTTGCACCGCGGTGACCTGTGGATGTGTGGATCCTGCAGCAGCTGACCCCTCGCGCTCATGCTTGGTTGTGGGTATACACATCTAGACCAGGTGAGCAGATTCTGATATATTATCTGCATTACCCTTTTCGTATAAGGATAAGACCCTATTGCACAATTTTCTCACATTTCTAGATAAAATTAGCCTAAGAGACATGCCACGCGATAGGTTAAAAGTGGTGGGCGGGGGCACACAGGAAATTCCTTGCGTAACATTGGATGGACAGTAGTGGGCGTGGTTTGGTGGCAGGAATAGGTCCAGCAGAAGCTGGAGGCTAAATTTTGTATTGTAGTGATGTGGCGCCCTGCTCACGCAGGTAGCCACAGACTTCCCTAATGCACAGCTGGGTTTCCACAGCAGGTACCTACTACATGCAACATCTTCCTCCCCGTCACAGTAGGGGGAGCTCTACTCACCGCCTTTAGGTGAGATCCCCTATAAATAACTGCTACTGGTGGAGGATTTAGTGAGAGTGTGCAGACGCTAGGAGAGCTGCAAAGACGTCCTGGTGATCGGTGCCGCGATTAGGCCCGAGCCAGTGACCTGGAGTAACCCTTCTGCCGTCCCGCAAGCCTGAGTGGGGAAAGAAGACAAGGAGTAGACAGCCAAAGGCAGTGAGGAACTAGTGGCAGTTCGCCCGAAGACGTACCGGACATCGAGGATCCGCACCTGTAGGATACTTCAGGACTACAGAAAACCCCGTCACACCGTGGAGGCTTCAGCCACCCGGTCGCCCTGTGGGTCAGAGAGAGGGAGCCAGACACAGCAGTGTATCACCACAGTGATCAGAGAGGGTAACCCGTGGAGCACACAAGAGGAGAGAGCAGAGCGCAGAGACAGGAAGAGAGAGGAGGCTTGTCTGGCTGCATGCAGGCTGGGCTTCAGCTACCACAGAGGAACAGAGGAGGCCTTATACCCACTTGCTGTGGGGACCCACTGTGCACCTGGTCACTTGTCAGTGCCCTGGACGTCTTTAGCTGTGTACCACTAGTAAAAAGGTAAAAGAGACTTCTGCAGTGTGTGTGCGTCATTGCTCTCCGCTTCTGGTGTCCCCCATAGACTGCTCCATCACTCCCCATCCCAACCTACAGCCTTACTCCATGCTGCCCCTTCTCACTACGCTGCCCGGAGGAACAGCCCTACCTGTAGGGGACTTTACCAACTAAGCCGCATTGCCATCTACCTCCGGCGGACTGTGGCGGTGCTGGTGACCAATCACCAGACACTACAGGTGGCGTCACATGAAAAAACTCTAATCCCCTGTAAGTACACCCTTTTTGAAGTGTCACCCAGGCCACGGGATCAGGCGCTGCCACCCGTGACATCTCCGTTAACCCCTTGGAGCCTGATACCCGAGTACCCCAGGGCCTGGGGCTCGACATATCTTTCTGGCGTCACGAACAGGATGCTGTGCCCGGTATTACCAGGTACTGTGTGCCGTGATTTCAACTGTATGAGTGACTGTTTAAAACTACGCCGCCATTACTGCGCCAAAGAGCGGAAAAGAAGGGGGTGTGTCGGCCTGTAGAGCGCAAAACTGAGGCCCGCCCCTCACTCAGCCGAGCACCGCGGTCTAGTCCGGGAACTCACAAACTGTTTAACTCTTTAAGAACTGGCTGTAATTCACTAGGGGGGCCTCCAACATGTCGGCCTCCTCCAGCGACGACGACTGTGCGTTCGCTGACCCTAGGAATTACCTGGAAGCAACGATGGCTGCCTCCAGTAGCACTGCCAGCGCCACCAGCACACCGGGCGCAATCGACCCCAATAATGCCAATTGCATGCACTCCCATACATCCCAGGGGCCAAGTGGTTGCCCCAGTATGACAGCCACCCTGATATGCTGGATGATTTCAAGAGAAAAATCAATGGCGTCCTAGATATGTATGCGATGACCGGTCAACAACGCGCTGCTGTGGTACTCGGACAGTTAACTGGAGCAGCAGAGAAAGAAAGTGTGTCCTGGTCAGCCGCTGAGCGGAGATTAGCGGCCACAATATTTAACAAACTGAGAGCTACTTTTGAGGAGCGCAATGAGGCTGATATACGCATGCGCTTCCATCACTGCTACCAGAGGCCGGGAGATGATATTAGAACTTATGCCTGGCATCCGGAAGAAGCATTGCGTGCCCTTAAACATGTCAGCCCTGCCAGTGTACCCAACGAAAATAAGCTCCTAATTGAACCATTCACCCGGGGACTGCTATCCCCCGAGGACAATAAGGCTGTACGCTGGTGGTCATTAAGCAATCCAGAAGCTGACTTTAATACCCTGAAGGAGATGGCCTTCAAAGGGTTAAGGCCGGTAGAGACCCATGAAGCTGCTATTAAACGGTGGTGCAGTGGTTAGACGGCAGGCTACCCCGAAATCATTACCCATGTCTACAGCCACGCACAATGTACAATCTGCTCAGCCTGACAAGTATGATTCCCTGCGTGCTGAGATGTGTGCTGAGATGTGCCAAATGAATAAGAACATCACCGAGCTGATGGACGCTCTGCAGCTGCAGCAAAACAAGCAGCTAGCACCAAGACCCCAGCCCTGACCTCAACGCTGATTCAACTTGCCAACAGTCCGGAGGATGTACCCTGGATGAGAGGAAAGCAAGCCACAGCGTACCGGGGAAGAACCACCGACCGCTACAGCTCCACTGGGGAGCCCATCTCCGTCGCTGTAACCGCATCGGCTACATCGCCAGGAGCTCTCCTTTAAACGGGCAGTCCCTGGGGGCTGGGGCCAAACCACAGGACTAGATCAACAGGGCCCAGCCACCTGGTACAAGACCTTCATCGGGCAGAGGCCGTTTCTGTCCATTGTACTAGTTGGCGTCCCGACACCTGCTCTGCTGGACACCGGTTCACACCATTCCCTATATCCTATATAAGAAATATTGGGCTGATGCAGAACTGAAACAGCCTGACATAGACTTTACCCTCAATGCATCTAACGGTGAACCAATTATCGTAATGGGGGTTAAGGAAGTACCAATAGAGGTGGGGAGGGTGGAATTGCAGAAGCAGGGTGTCATAGTTGTAGCAGCAGCCAGTAATGCTAATGACCCATATGACTCACCGAAGCCGGGTTTGCAGGTCTCAGGCGATGCTTCACTTGTCCAGGGGGCTAAACTCCCTTGTGGCGGTGCTGGGTTCTCTGCAGCCTGCACTATGGCTCCTGCAACTCGGTTCCAGTGACCGGAAGGTAGGGAGAGTCAAATGACTCCTCTGCCCCTATAAGGTGTTCATCTCCTGCTCCTATGACCCTCGTTGTAAAGGTCTACAACTTTCCTGGGTGTGCTGGTATGGGTCTAGCGTGGCACCAGTACCAGGTCAGCTCTCCTAGCTGTTCACAGTTCTAAAGTGACTGCACACTCCGCAGTTTCTCCCTCCAGGACCTGTATTTATAGGAGGAACTGGCTTAAGGCAACCAGTGGTTGCAGGCCTGGGGTGAAAGGTGTTGTTGTGTTAGTGTGTGGGCCTGCTTGCTGTGTACTTTCCATTGTGTCCTAAGAGTTCCTGTGGTGCCCCAACCAGGGTGCCACATTCCCCTTAGTTAACTTCAGTTCTCCAGGACTGAGCAAAAGTTTTCTTTACAACAATTCAAACATTTTATACACATTTTATAACATTTTATAACCGGTATTTACAAAGTCTTAAATTGAAAAATACAAAAATCACTGAAAAAGAAAGGGAAAAATATGAAAAAGCAGTCCATACGGCACTAGTCCATCTGCTGCAGGCTGGCAAAAAGGGTAAAAGGTAGTTTTTGTCACACAAGTCCTGTGACTATTGTCCAAGTTCAAGAAACGGGAAAAAGGGTAAAGTCCAGCAGTAAAGTCTCTGATGGCTTAAACACATTTACGGGTATACATTTTAAACTTTACACAATTCCCTATGGGTGTCTCTGCTTAGGAGGCCGGGTCTAATCTGCTTGCACTACCCAGGCACTTTCTGTTCCCAACTTAATATACTTGGGACAGAGCCCAGTTCCTCCACCCTTCTGTACACTACTTTTTACAGTTTTGAACACAGTTGCTATTTACATTGAGTTTATGGGTATGATTATTTTACATTTTAAACCCACTCTCCAAATCTATTTGGGGTTTGTCCTAATGTACTACGTGTAGATCTGCGTAGTATTGGTGTGTCAAAATCTGCTGTAGGTGTAGTGTATGCAGCATCTCTTCCTCTGTTTGACCTACGTGATTCTGGAATTCCGTAGTAAGTACGTAATCTCTCTACTGGACTATTCTCTGTTAAAGGTGGTAATGTAGGTAACTGTCTGTGCGTTCTTTGTCTTACTGTGAGACTAGCAGGTTCACCGATTATAGGAATCTCAGGTTCCGGTATAACAGGCTGCATTTCTTGCATTTGAACAGATTCTTCTTGAACGGGTTGAATTGGTTCTTGATTCTCTACAGGTTGGTAGAACGAAATAACTGGTATGATGAATGCTCCATTGCATTGAGGCCAGTCGGCGGGTAAGTCTCCAATTTCTGTATGAACTTACTGTTCTCTTGGTTCTTCAACTGTTACTGAAGGATAACTTGTTTGCTGAGGTTTTAACTGTTCTGGACATCTCTTCAAATGATCTCAGGATACAGTCGCAATGGTGTTTCCTCTATCTTTACTAATTACACAAGTTTTGGAGTTGTTGTATCCTGACGGCATTATTGTGTAAGGTTCAGATTCACAATTGTCATCCAATTTATTGTTTTTTCTCTTTCTTTTAAGTACTAGTTCACCTGTTGTCAAAGGTTCTGCTGAAGCGTGTTTATTGAAATCATGCTCTTGCTTGCTTCTGCTGTGGTTTAGGTTTTCTTTCAACACTTTCTTGTACTCTCTTGTACTGTTCTTGATGTTGATTAACCCAATCTTCCTCTAGAGAATCTTGTGTTGGTTCAACGGTTCCCAGATCTAAATCGATTGGAAGTTTTCCTGGTCTCGCTCGCATCAGGTAAGCGGGTGCGTAACTAGTTGAACTAAATGGTATGTGGTTATAGATATCTACAAGGTCTGGAACTTTTTCAGGCCATTGATTTCTCTCATCAAGTGGTAAAGTTTTTAACATATCGATAACGATGTAGTTCATTTTCTCGCATAAACCCTATTGTTTGTGGATGATATGGTGTGGTCCTAATCTTTTTACATCCATATAGTCCTAGGAATGCGTGAAACAAGTCTGACTCAAATGCTGGTCCTTGATCAGTTAAGACTTGGTCTGGATATCCATGCGGCCGACAAAAGTGACTCTGGAATGCTTTGGCGGCTACCTCTGCGGTTCAGTCCTTAACCGGTACAACTACTAGAAACCTTGAGTAGTGGTCCACCATGGTGAGTGCATAAGTATAACCTGTACGGCTTGGAGTCAACTTCACATGGTCGAGAGCGACTATTTCAAGAGGCCTCTTGGTGATTATGGGCTGGAGCGGCGCCTTCTGACTTAAATGATCTTTTCTTCGAAGATGACAAGGTCCACAGTTTTTACACCATTTGTCAATTGAACCTCTCATACCGACCCAGTAGAAACAGTCTTTCAGTAGCATTTCCAGTTTCTTCCATCCGAAGTGTCCTGCATCATCATGGTAAGCTTCCAGGATCATTTGGACTTCAGTTTTTGGAACCACTATCTGCTAGATAAGCTCATGCGTCCTGGGATTCAGGTATCGTCTGCAAAGTTTCCCTTGGTAGACAAATAACTTCCCTCTTTCTTTCCACAGGCGCTTGGTGTTTGGTGAAGCATCAGGATCCATACTGGCATGCTCTTGGGTTATCAGTTCTTTGACCAAGCTGATGTCTGGATCATTGGCTTGAGTCTCTCTCCAGTGATTGTGAGATAGAGGATTCACGGTCCTCGCTTTACGTTTCTGACTCGCCTGATGACACGATGCCGTACCTGTGCAATGAAAAGCTGGTAATTCTATCTCTTCTAGGTCATCTATGTCTTCTCCTTCTTCTGGGAGGTTAGGCATTCTGGACAGGGCATCAGGGTTGCCGTTCTTGTGACCTGCCCGATACTTCACAGTGAAATTGTAATTTGACAATCTTGCCACCCAACGCTGCTCCAGAGCTTCCAGCTTTGCAGTCTCCAGGTGTGTTAGAGGATTATTGTCCGTGAAAGCTATGAACAGGGAGGATGCCAGGTAATGCTTGAAACGCTCAGTCACTGCCCAGACCAGGGCCAAGAACTACAACTTGAACGAGCTGTAGTTCTCTGGGTTCCTCTCTGTTGGATGGAGTTTTCTGCTGGCGTAGGCTATTACCTTCTCCTTTCCCTGCTGTCGTTGGGCTAGGACGGCTCCTAGGCCTTCATTGCTTGCATCCGTATATAACAGGAACGGTAGATTGTAATCAGGGTAGGTCAGGATTTCTTCTCCCGTTAAGGCATCTTTTAGTCTTTGGAAGGACTGTTCCTGTTCTGGTCCCCACCGGAACGGAGGACCCTGATCTTGCAGTTCTTAGATTGACCTACTAAGAGATGTTGCATGGGTGCTGCTATCTTAGTGTAACCCTTGATAAACCTTCGGTAATACCTGACTAATCCCAAGAATTGGCGTACCTCTTTGAAGGTGGTTGGCACTGGCCAGTCTTTGATGACTGTAACTTTGTCTGGGTCAGGTGCTACACCTTCTGCACTGACCACATGTCCAAGGTACTGGACTTAAGGTTTTAGCAAGTGACATTTGGACGGCTTCAGTTTCATACCATATTTGGATAATGATTCAAATACCTCACTCAGATGTTGTAGATGGTCTTCATATGTCTGAGAGTATACGATGACATCATCCAGGTACAGCAGTACGGTCTCAAAGTTCTTGTGACCTAGGCAACACTCCATCAGTCTCTGGAAGGTTCCTAGGGCGTTGCATAACCCAAACAGCATACTGTTGAACTCGCATAGTCCCATCGGTGTCGTGAAGGCTGTCTTCTCACGATCTCCTTCTGCAACGGAGACCTGCCAGTACCCACTAGTAAGATCTAATGTGGAAAAGTAATTGGCAGACTTAAGTGCAGCTAGTGACTCCTCTATGCGGGGTAACGGGTATGCATCCTTGAGTGTGACTTTGTTGATTTGCCTATAGTCTACGCACATCCTCATACTACCGTCTTTCTTTTTAACCAGGATCAGTGGTGCTGCCCAGGGACTACAGCTATCCCTAATGACCCCTGCATTTTTCATGTCCTGAAGCATTTCTTTTGCTTTTTGGTAGTGTGTGGGCGGTATAGGTCTGTACCTCTCTTTGATGGGTGCATGATCGCCTGTGGGTATGTGACGTTGTACCCCTTTAATCCTCCCAAAATCAAGTGGATGTTTGCTGAACACTTGCTCGTATTCCCGAACTACCCGGTAAACTCCATTTTTCTGATGAGAAGGTGTGTTGTCAGTACCTACGCCTAGCTCTTGACACCATTTCTCTAACTGATCTTTGGAGTGAGGGGGTTCGTCAGTTACTGTTTGTTAAAAAGGATTTTACATCATGTATAGCATTGTTTTCAACCTGGTACAATTTTGCAACAGTGGAATACCTTGGCAGTCTTACTTCATCATCACCGTAATTTAGTATGCGTACCGAGACCCTTCCTTTTCTTACATCAACCAACCCTCTGGCTGTCAGGAGTGTAGGACTACTATCAGACATTACAGGTTCTACTACAGCTTGGTAGTCCTGCCCTCTGAGGCCCATTGCTGCCCAACACCAGACCATCATCTCACTCCTGGGTGGTACTACAATTGGATTTGGATCTGTTACCCGTACACTGCCAATTTCACCGTTTGACATGTTTACTTGCTGTTGATACACCGAGCTCAGATCTCTCTTTGGATATCTCTCTCTTGGTTTACCAGCATCAGCACTCTGTTGAAGCAAAAACAACACTTCATCTAGGCATTTAACCATTACATTGGTATCCAAAATCACATGTGGATCCCGCTCGTATGGTTTGTCCTGAACCACTATGATACCCTGGTTCTTCAGCTGCACCCTCCCCACCTTTACTGTAGCTTTCCATTGCCCCTCTATTGTAACTAAGCATTCACTCCGTCATTAATAAAGCAGACACACACATATATTATGTAGCGATAGGCAGTCGAGCTGGGCTATCAGACGATCATCTCTGTAGATGCTGTGCCATCGTCCTATGGTTCTGTGGTACCGCATGTGTCCTAGAGAGGACAGATACTTACCTGGACTTCTTACCCTTTGTGCTTTCAGGACCTAAAAACAAAATGATTCCGGTTCAGAACTTTGTCCTTTCTATTCTATTGGTGATATAACAGAATGTTGGTGTAATACAGGGGCTACGTGTGGGCTCCTGGTGTAATACAGGGGCTATGTGTGGGGGATCCTAATGTAATACTGGGGCTATATGTGGGCTCCTGGTGTAATACAGGGGCTATGTGTGGGCTCCTGGTGTAATACAGGGGCTCTGTGTGGGCTCCAGGTTTAATACGGGGGCTACATGTTGGCTCCAGGTGTAATACACGGGCTATCTGTGGGCTCCTGGTGTAATACAGGGGTATGTGTGGGAACCTAGTGTAATACAGGGGCTATGTGTGGGCTCCTGGTGCAATACAGAGTCTATGTGTGGGCTCCTTGTGTTATCCAGGGGCTATGTGTGGGCTCCTTGTGTTATCCAGGGGCTATGAGGGGGCTCCTGGTATAATACAGGGGCTATGTCTTGGCTCCTGGTGTAATACATTTCACTTACATCAAGATACAAAGATTAAATGATAGTATAGGATCTGTAACGCTAATAACTTTTGTGTGTATTTATACTTATATAAATATTTAATATCATCTGTACTAATACAAAAACAGTGCCCCTCCCCCATTATAATAAATCTATCTACTGCGTGATACACCCTAATAGTGGAGAGCTCCCTACCTGGCTCGTCTCTCCGCTGTCAGGTCCAAGTGGCACAAGATGGCTCCGGAGCAGAGAGATCTCTGCACATTCTGTACCATCTGTGATGTCATTCAGAGTCTATGATGTCATCATAACTGCCTGATACTGTACTCGCTCCAACATGGTGAATGTGAATATAAATTAATTTGTAAGTGGATGACAGTATTTGATCATTGTGTAAGATTCCTTTACAGGGGTTGTCCGGTGAACGTATCCACAAGTTTTTTTAACCCCGTCATCCCTGGGTGATTTTCCATTTATCGTTTTGTCCTCCTCTTCTTCCAAGAGCCATAACTTTTTTCTTTTTCTGTCAATATAGACATATGATGGCTTGCTTTTTGCGGGACGAGTTGTCTTTTGAACAAGATAATTTAGTTTACCATATAGTGTACTGAAAAGCAGGAAAAAAGTTCCAAGTGCGATGAAATTGCAAAAAAAGTGCAATTACACTTTTTTTTAGTTTTTTTATTCACCATGGTCACAATATGGTAAAACTGACGTGGTGGTGTGATGCTCGGGTCAGTACGAGTTCGTAGATACCAAACATGTTACTTTTATTGTACCTCTCGCACCGCAACCCTCAAAATCGTCTTCTACATCATCACGGCTTTTTTCCCCAAGGGCCTGTGACTCACCGTAGCCGGGTCTTCACGTCTTGGGCGTTGCTTCTCCCGTCACGGTTCCGCGCCCGAGGCTGTGGGGCCCGGTGGTCCAGATCAAAAAGGGGTTGGCTGAACGAATAAGGGTTAATTCTTCTTGTCGTGACGCCACCTGCGGGAATTCCGGTGATTTCACCGATGCTGCTTGGGCCTCCGTGGGATGTACGGCAGCAAGATGGGACGCTCCCCACAGGATGAGCGGGAGTCCCCGGGGCCAGGAGCGGCACTTGGTGGTGTATGGCAGCTCGGTGGTTGTTAGTATGCAGAGTTAAACAGTTCTGAAGAAACACAGACACCAGTATTCTCTGTAACGGGTCTTTTACTGTAACCGGCAAGATGATACAGGGTATACAGTCTTGGGTAACGGACCGGGGG
This sequence comes from Allobates femoralis, assembly GCA_033576535.1. Lineage (NCBI taxonomy): Eukaryota > Metazoa > Chordata > Amphibia > Anura > Aromobatidae > Allobates > Allobates femoralis. The sequence goes on from JARQOC010000006.1 coordinate 329,212,786, forward strand.
GTCCCAGCAATGACTGGTGTTGGTTGAGAGCTCCGCGGTGTTCCTCCTCCTCTATTCTCTCTAGCAGGTTGCCGGAGTTGCCTTAGATTACCAGGTCAGGGTACGTGGGAGACTTCTATTTGGAGGTTCTGACTGTATATAGGCTGCAGAATGTCCTGTGTCCCATGGGTGAGTCCCTGCTGGCAAGACAACATAGATGGCGGCGGGTGGTGAGATGCCTCTGTGAAGCGGTTCATCACCCTAGTTTGCGGAGCTGCGGTGAACGACTTGCTCGCCTCGGAACCAGTGATCCGGTGGTGGTTCTTGGGCACGGGTATAATTGGACCCATAAAGTATATGCCCGTGTTCCGGTCTAGGGCACCGATTAATGGCACCAGCCGGTAGTGGACTTCAGGGCTGCACGGCACTGTGCAGAGCCCCTTCTCCTTCGTTACATCTCCCTGACTCCGTCTACTTCCTACTCCTCTCCTACTCCCCACACACTACTCCTACACTCCTCCCACCAGGACCTAATTGGCCCTCTATTCTAATGGTGCATGTAGGGTATGGAGCTCTGAGTGTTAACCATGTCATCACTGATACGGAGAATATTGCATCTTCGGTCAGGGATGCAATACCCTCCTGTGACGCACTCGTTGCGGGGCGCCACACCTGCTCCTGCTGAGGTTCCAATGTGCCCTTGATGGATTGAATTGAACAAAGTATGAAGCTTCAGGCTCCATTTGCCCTTTTTCAGAGGTGTCAATAATTTCAGATGACACAATCCAGTTTTTCATGATTCAGTTGGACGCCTTGTGTAAAAACTTGAATGCACGGCTGAATGTGGTGTGAATGGGTCCTTACATCTTCACTACGCCAGGGGACCCTCGTTATGGAGTTTGGCTCCTGGGCTGCTGCAGTTATGGCCACCACAGGGGCAATCTTTGCTTTTCTGGGGCTCTGATGTAATGAATATCTGAGAAGAGCCCTAGAGAAGTAATGACATTTGGCAACCAAGAGGTGGTGGCCTCAAGCCAGGTTTAGTGTTGAAGACTTTCTGACTTTTATCTATTGAGTATGAGTACCATAAGAAACAAAGATGTCTCCTGTGCTGAGTAAGGCAGTGGTGGGCTTCATGTGTCCAGTAAACGTAGTGGACACCCATTTACAAACTATTCAGGGGTTTCTATCGCCCTATTGGGTCTAAGACCTGGAACCTGCAGTCCCACTCATGTCCCGATGCTTTACCTGCACTGATAGAGGTGCAGGTAAAGCACCCGGACCCCAATGCTGCCGCTTACATGAGGTTTATAGACTGGTTGTTATGCAGCCCCATAACATGTAAGTCTATAGTAGACTCCGGCCCCATCAGCTTTTTGTAACCTTTTTTATGTGGGGACCCTGCACACGACCGGACCCATCTCCATACGTCTCCCATTAATGGCCGGTCATAATAGGGAAAACCAGTGATGTGAGGAATCCATCAGATGTTCTCATCCATCAGAAATCCCTTTAAAGAGAACCTGCCACTTTCCATACATTTTTATTTACAACGCGTCCCTGAAACGTATTATGGAAAACCGGTTTCAATAAAGATACATGAAAAACAGGATGTACCTTTAGAGTCCGTGGTAACTTCAGCCGACAGGCCACAGAGCTCACAATTCCAGTAATCTTGAACGGGCCAATGAATTTCTGTCCTAGTTTTCGTGAAGGAACACCCAACTTCAGATTCTTCGTGGATAACCACACCGAATCCCCTACCTTATACACGGGTGCGGGTCTTCGGTAGACATCCGCTGACTTCTTGTAACGCTCCTGAGCCGAGGCCAGAGACTCCTTTAGCACTTCTAGATTCTGCTGTAGAATCATCACTCTGTCCCCAACCGCTGGGACCGACGTAGCAACTGGCGACCTAGGTAAAATAGTTGGATGATAACCCAGGTTGGCAAAAAAGGGTGTTACCTTAGTGGAACTGCTCTGCGTATTGTTGTATGAGAACTCTGCCAGGGGAAGCAGCTTGTACCAATCATCTTGGAGATGGCTGACATAACATCGCAGGTACTGCTCCAGGGTTTGATTAGTCCGTTCCGTCTGTCCATTTGTCTGAGGATGGTAGGCAGAAGATAAATGTACGTCAATATGCAATGCAGAACAAAACCCCTTCCAGAACTTGGAGGTGAATTGCACCCCCCGGTCAGAGATGATCTCATCCGGTACCCCATGTAACCGAAACACGTTCTGGACTACTAGATCTACTGTCTCTGCGGCGGAGGGGAGGCCGGTACATGGTATGAAATGAGCCGCTTTAGTTAATCGGTCCACTACCACCAAAATAATATTGTGGCCCCCTGAGTCAGGCAAGTCCACAATGAAGTCCATCGAGATAGACCCAAGGGCGAGATGGTACGGGTAGCGGTTGAAGAAGTCCAGTAGGAGCAACACGAGGCACTTTGCACCGGGCACAAACCACACATGAGTGTACATAGTCTTTCACATCCTTTAAGCAGGTGGGCCACCAGAAAAAACGGCTTAAGAATTCCTGCGTCTTCTGTACCCCCCTATGACCTGCCAACACAGAATCATGGACCAATTTGAGGACCCGAAGTCTTACAGCCTCCGGGACATAGATACGCGGTACCCTCAGCCACAAACCATTCTTAAGGACCAGATTTACGTCAGTGGGTGGAGCAGCAAGGAATACGTCACCGTCATAGGCCAGCTTGAGGTCCTTCCACAGGTCCCGGTCCTGAAGTACTCCAACGAAATTGGCATCCGATAAGACGGTCTTGGATGGGGTTCCTGGCACGGAGTTCACAGCGTGGATTCGGGACAAGGCATCAGCTTTCCCATTACGTGACCCTGGACGGTACGAGACAATGAAATTAAACTGGTTAAGGAACAGGCTCACCCGGGCTTGCCGTGGAGACAGGCACCTAGCAGATTTAAGGAATTCCAGGTTACGATGGTCTGTGAGAACTACCACTTGTTGTGATGCTCCCTGCAAATGATGTCTCCATTCCTTAAACGTGGAAATAATGGCTAACAGTTCTTTATCTGCAATATCATAGTTCCTTTCTGCAGGGGACAACCGACGAGAAAAGAAAGCACACGGGTGTAGGAGTTCCTTGTCCCCAGTCCTTTGTGAAAGGATAGCCCCTAGTGCGTTATCGGAAGCATCGACTTCCACAATGAAAGGGAGTGCGGGATCCGGGTGTGTCAGTATGGGCGCCGAGGTAAAACAAACCTTGAGACGATCAAAAGCCCCCTGGGCCTGTGTGGACCATACGAACCTCTGCCCCTTCTTGGTGAGCAAGGTGATAGGACGCACAATCTCCGAGAAGTTGCGAATGAAGTGTCTGTAAAAATTTGCGAAACCGATAAAGCGTTGTACCTCCTTGATGTTTCCTGGTACCGGCCAGTCTAGAATCGCCTGGATCTTGCTGGACTCCATGTTTAATCCCTGAGGAGAGATAACATATCCTAAGAAGTGGATCTGTGAGCGATGGAATTCACATTTCTCCAGCTTGATGTATAGGTGGTTATCTCTCAGACTGGTAAGTACAGCCTTTACGTGCTCCTGGTGTTCCTGTAGAGAATCAGAGAATATTAAGATATCGTCCAGGTATATTACCATAAAGTGATCCAATAGATCCCTAAATATATCATTGACCAAGTGTTGAAAAGCAGCGGGAGCGTTACAGAGCCCGAAAGGCATCACCAGGTATTCAAAATGGCCATAGCGACATCTGAATGCCGTCTTCCACTCGTCTCCGGGACGTATACGGAGCAGGTTGTATGCCCCCCGGAGATCTAATTTGGTGAAGATCTTGGCCTGCCGTACTCGCTCCAACAGTTCGGGAATCAATGGTAGCGGATACCGGTTCCGGACGGTTATTTTGTTAAGCTCCCGTAATCGATACACGGTCTCAGAGTCCCATCTTTCTTTTTCACGAAAAAGATGGGAGCCCCTGCGGGTGAGGATGAAGGTTGAATAAACCCCTTGGCTAAGCTTTCGTCGATATAGTCTTTCAATGATTGTAACTCCGGAGCCGCTAACGGGTAGACAGGACCAAACGGAATCTCGGCCCCTGGAAGTAAGTCTATGGGACAATCGTATGGTCTATGCGGGGGAAGCTGGTCTGCTTTTTTCTTGTCGCATATATCTGTAAACTCCTTATAGACTGGGGGGAGAACAGGTACCTGTATAATGTCCTCCTCATCGTACGTTACCGGTACTGCTGGACTGATGGTCGGGCCGGCCTGGGGATGGAAAGATACTTCCTTTGTCTCCCAATTGATGATTGGATTTTCAGACCGCAGCCAAGGGAGTCCTAAAATGACTGGAAAGTGAGGAGAAGAAATCAACATAAAAGGCAGTGTCACCTGATGACCTGGTTTCATTACACAGTTGAGGGGTACTGTCTCCTGATCTACAGGTCCCGAAACTAATGGAGAACCGTCCACCGTTTCCATGGTTATCGGTGAGACTCGTTGTTGTGTCTTGATACCGTGTCTCCTGGCAAAAGAAGAGTCCATGAAGTTACCTCCCGCCCCGGAGTCTATCATGGCAGATGTAGGAATTAACTGTCCCTCCCACTGGATCTGAATTGGAAGAGAGCAATGGGTAGAATGTCCTTAGGTGAAGCTGACATTAGTACAGAAGGAAAAACCGCATCCAGGTGTATACTTGAGTCAGAGATCTCGGATTCTGCGTCCGTGTTATCACACTCGGTTACGGCTGCCAGAACCTTATTTGGACGTTTAGGGCATTTTGGGCAGTTAATCAAAAAATGATCAGATTGACCACAATAAAAGCATAAACGCTCACGGAGCCGGTAGTCGCGACGTTCGTTGCTTTCCCGTCGTTGTAATGAGTCCACTTGCATGGGAATGTCTTTGGCCTCCCGTGAACTCCTAGTAGCGGGCTCCCTAGGAGGGAAAGCAGAATTAGTCATCCAGTTTACAGCTGCCCACTTTTCCTGTCTACCCTCCGTCAATCGGGTATCAATGCGTACGCAGTGTTGCAGAAACAGTTCAAAGTCCTGGCGAGACTCGGCCCGAGCTAACTCGTCCTTAATGGAACCGGACAGTCCCTTTTTGAACACTGATAACAGCGCGTTATTTCCCCAATCGACATCCACCACTAACCTTTTAAATTCAGTGCCATATTCAATGACAGACCGCTTTCCTTGACGTAGGGAAAGCAGAGCCGTTTCTGCGGTGGTACGGCGATTAGGGTCATCAAACATCTGCGCCATTGCTGTTATGAAATTATCCAGGTTATTCAAGCGGATGTCATGACTTTCAATCATGGGATTGACCCAAGCCAGTGCTCGTGATGTTAACATCATAACTATACATAATACGTTTGACCGATCTGACCGGAAATAGTTAGCATGTACATCAAAAAACAGCATACATTTATTGATAAACCCACGGAACTGAGTACGGTCACCACTGAACCGAAACGGGGGTAATTTAGGCATACTGGTGGCTGGTGTGGGTATTTTTCCCAGGTCCTCCACTCTGGTTTGCACATCTCGGAGAGCCTGACCCACAGCCTGGTGATCATGGCCTAGCTGTCTCTCCATGTCCAGGACCTTATTTTGCACCGCCTCCATCTCCTGCTGCAAGGAGTTAACCATGGAGAAAAGCTTCTCCACCCGTGTCTCCGTCATTGCCCTAAGCAGACTCCTCTTTTTGGCTTGAGTATAATGTAATACTATTGTATAGGTTTTGAGGAGTCTGATCGCTTAAGGGCAATGAAGAGCAGAGACGGGTTCTTGGTGCAAAGTGTTTATAAACACACAGCAAAACAAGGTGAACTTAGTACACAGCAAAAGCACACAACATAATACAACCCCAAATATATATATCGTCGAGCACAGTCCTTATGGAAGCAGTCCGAAAAACCAATAGTCCAAAGCAGGTAAATCCGGATGCATGTAGTCCATAGCACAAGTCCTTGTACTGGAACGACCGGAAGATATAGTCCGTGGCAAAAGGTCCCCACACTCGGATGACCGGGTAACAAGTTTAAACACAGTTCCGAGTAGGTAATGAAACACAAGTTCCACAAAGCACACAGTACATACGATAACCGGGAAGTTGCTTACAAACTTGAACGTCCGAGCCTGAAGGTAGAAGCAGCGGCACCAGAAGCACGATGCAGGAAGCTGTAAGGGGAACCGAGATCTCACAGAGCTCCAGGGAAGTGAGAGGATCAAGGAGAACCGCTGAGCTGGAGCAGACCAGGAACCAGTATACTCAAGCAATGAATGCTCACCTGAGCCAGGTCTTTATGTAAACGAGACAGGAAGAAGGGCAAACAAAACAATGATCTCCATGCTGACTGAGGGCAAAATGGTCAAACGGCAATGCCGGAAAACCTGGAATACTGACACAGGGGCTATGTGTGGGCTCCTTGTTTTATACAGGGGCTATGTGTGAGATCCTTGTGTTATACAGGGGCTATGTGTGAGATCCTTATGTTATAAGGGGCTATGTGTGGGCTCCTTGTGTTATACAGGGTCTATGTGTGGGCTCCTTGTGTTATCCAGGGGCTATGAGGGGGCTCCTGGTGTAATACAGGGGCTATGTCTTGGCTCCTGGTGTAATACATTTCACTTACGTCAAGATACAAAGATTAAATGATAGTATAGGATCTGTAACGCTGATAACTTTTGTGTGTATTTATATTTATATAAATATTTAATATCATCTGTATTAATACAAAAACAGTGCCCTTCCCCCATTATAATACGGTAAATCTATCTACTGCGTGATACACCCTAATAGTGGAGAGCTCCCTACCTGGACTCGTCTCCTCCAGGCTGTCAGGTCCAAGTGGCACAAGATGACTCCGGAGCAGATCTCTGCACATTCTATATCATCTGTGATGTCATTCAGAGTCTATAATGATGTCATCATAACTGCCTGATACTGTACTCGCTCCAACATGGTGAATGTGAATATAAATTAGTTTCATAAGTGGATCACAGTATTTGATCATTGTGTAAGATTCCTTTACAGGGGTTGTCCGGTGAACGTATCCACAAGTTTTTTTAACCCCATCATCCCTGGGCGATTTTCCATTTATCGTTTTGTCCTCCTCTTCTTCCAAGAGCCATAACTTTTTTATTTTTCTGTCAATATAGACATATGGAGGCTTGCTTTTTGGGGGACGAGTTGTACTTTTGAACAAGATAATTTAGTTTACCATATAGTGTACTGAAAAGCAGGAAAAAAGTTCCAAGTGCGATGAAATTGCCAAAAAAGTGCAATTACACTTTTTTTTAGTTTTTTTATTCACCATGGTCACTATATGGTAAAACTGACGTGATGGTGTGATGCCTCGGGTCAGTACGAGTTCGTAGATACCAAACATGTTACTTTTATTGTTATCTACGTGATGAAAAATAATTCTGAAGTTTTTAAAGAAAAAGAATTGTGAATTTGCGCCATGTTCTGCGCCCTGCAGCATTTCTATTTTCGGTATCCTGGGGCTGTGTGACGGCTTATTTTTTGTGTCTCGAGCTGACGTTTCTAATGATACTATTTTTGGGTAGATGTGATGTTTTGATCGCCCGTTATTGTATTTTATCGCAACGTTGCAGCGAGAAAAAAACATAATTTTGGAGTTTGGACTTTTTCCTTCTTCGCAGTTTACCGATCTGATTGATTTTATATTTTAATAGATCGGGTATTTCTGAACGCGACGATACCAAATATGTGTGTTTTTTTATTTTTTTTAATAGCTTTCTTTTCAATGGGGCAAAAGGGTGGTGTAATTTGAAATTTTAGGGGCCTTTTTATACATAATTGAAAAAAAAATTTTTTACATTTATTTTTCATAGCCCACTAAGTGGCCTCAGTAATCCACTATCCGTTGGCTTCTCTTGTCTTCCGATGAGCTGCTGCTCATCAGAAGACACGGAAAATGGTCACTTCCTGCCGATGATGTCACTGTGTCATCGCCAGCCGGAAGTGAATCAGGACAGCTTCCGAGGTCATTACAGGACCCCGGGATGTCCAGGTAAAGCATCAGGGGACCTCCGATACCAGTGAGGAGCGGCGCAATCCCTGCGGCGGTGCTTTGGTTTGTGCTGTCAGTGATTGCTGATCCGATCGGTACTCTTAGCTACACATCACAGCTGATGAGACCAGCTGAGATGTGGGAGGAGAATGTGAGCTCCCCCATGAGCTCGCATTAGGGGGTGGGAAATGACAAAGGATGTGCCATTACATCCTTGGTTGTGAAGGAGTTAATCACTGCTTATGCTTGACCACCAGTCCATCCATTTGCTATCAGGTGGCCTATGGAGAATGAATGGAGCGTCAGTTGTTCGCTCAACTTTTGGCTTCATCTTGAAACAGGATTAAAAGTGCCCCATCCATGATATAACCTCCCCAATCTGCTGCCCAGTGTGGGACGCTCCCTGATCAAGACCTTATTGCCCCTCCTGTGATGACGACTGCCATTCACTGAGAAGCCGCTTTAACCCCTTCACGATGAAGGATGTATATGTACGCCATAGGCTGCCTCACTCCCATTGATGCGAGCTCACGTGCTAAGCTTGCCCCATTCCCTGCACGTGTCAGCTGATCTGATCAGCCAACATGTGCAGCTCACAGTGTTAACCCTTTAGATCGCATAGTGTGTTCTAAAGCACTGCAGCAGTGGTTGCGCTCTTCCCCTCCAGCATGGGTGGCCCTCTGATGTGATCATGGGGCCTCGATGCATTGCCATGACAACGCGTGGTCGGCTGATGACCCCAGATACTGTCCTGACTCACCTCCTCCCAGCGATGCCGGAGCAACGTCACCGACAGAAAGTGATCATTTGTCCTGAAGCCTCTATACATAACACAAGCGATCAGTCCGTGCAGTGCTGAGGCCCCCTAGGGTGGGCCATTTATATGGATGCACTTAAATAAAATGGGAATGATTGGTGATATCAACTTCCTGTTTGTGGCACATTAGTATATGGGAGTCGGCCATTTTCGATCCAACTTAATTTTTTTCAAAGGGAGGAGGGTCGTGTGACACATCAAACTTATTGAAGATTTCATAAGAAAAACAATGATGTGCTTGGCTTTAACGTAACTTTATTCTTTCCTGAGTTACAAGTTTATGACCACTTACAAAATATGTTCAAAGTGCTGCCTATTGTGTTGGATTGTCAATGCAACCCTCTTCTCCCACTCTTGACACACTGATAGCAACACTGCAGAAGAAATGCTGCACAGGCATCCAGTATCCGTTGTTTCAGATGCTGCACATCTCGGCTCTTCACAGCATAGACAATTGCCTTCAGATGACCCCAAAAATAAAAGTCTAACGGGGTCAGATCAGGAGACCTTGGTGGCCATTCAACTGGCCCACGACGACCAATCCACTTTCCAGGAAACTGATCATGTAGGAACGCTCGGACCTGACACCATAATGTGGTGGTGCACCATCTTGTTGGAAAAAATCAGGGAACGTGCCATCTTCAGTGCATAAAGAGGGCAACACAACATCATGTAGCAATATCAGATATCCAATGGCATTGAGGTCTCCACTGATGAAGAATGGCCCCAATATCTTTTTAGCCCATACCGTCATGTTTTGTGTTCCAACAGTCTTGGAGGGATCTAGCTAATATCTGCGGAAGGGATGTTGGACTGATGCCACTCTCCAGTGACATGCAGCGAGTGCTTTGCGGTGGGCTCTTGCTGAATGAAGCTAGGACAGCCACTGATGTTTCTTCATTATTGACAGTTTTCTTGCGTTCACTTTTTTGCAAATCCAACACTGAACCTGTTTCACTAAATCTGGCAAGCAGTTTTCTAACTGCGTCATGGGAGATGGGTGGTCTCGTAGGGTGTATTGCATTGAAATCTGCTGCAATGACCCGGGTACTGCGTTCACCAGACATCAACACAATTTCTATCAGCTTCTCACGTGTTACCCTCTGCAACATGTCAATGGCTGTAAACAAGGAAAAACTTGTAAATAACTCATGAAAGAATAAAGTTACGGTAAAACCAAGCATGCCATTGTTTTTCTTAATAACTCGATGTGTCACATGACCCTCTTCACATTAAAAAAATAAAGTTGGATCGAAAATGGCCGACTGCAAAATGGCCGCCATTGTCACCACCCATGTGGAAAAGTTTTCCCCCTCCCATATACAAATGTGCCACAAACAGGAAGTTCATATCACCAACCATTCCCATGGCCCACCCTGTATACATATATACATACATACATATATATATATATATATATATATATATATATATATATATATATATATATATATATATATATTGCAGGAATTTACTCTGGAAGGCAGTGGCAGGGACGCAGTAATGAAGCAACACACAGGCTTAAAGTCCAAACTTCAATGTTTTATTCACACTTTAAGACAGCAGGTGGCGGAAAAGGAAAAAAAAACTACATCAATGTACTCCACCTTGTTGAACCACTGGTCTCAGACTCACCCTTGCACGGGACGGGCTTAACTAAGCGGCTGCCTGGTCACCACTAGCAATGTGTTTAGATGCAGGCCACAGGCGACTGCCAGGTGCCATATACAGGGTTGCTTTGAGTTTTTTCACAGTCCTTTGCAGCATGTATATCCACACAACACTGCACATTCAGACTTAAGGCCTGGTTACATGCTGCGATGTCCAAGCGATCCGACCAATGATCGGGATCGCTGGGACATCGCTATATGATTGCTGATGAGCTGTCACACAGGCAGACTCACCAGCGAGAATGCTGATAACCAGGGTAAACAGCAGGTCACTAAGCATAGCGCTGCGCTTAGATACCCGATGTTTACCCTGGTTACCATGTACCAGCGTGTACTGTGCGGCGCTGGGCATCGGCCAGGAGGTTGTTGATCGTTGGTCTCCCGCTGTCACACACGCCGATGCTGGCCGCCCAACGGGAGACCAACAACGGAAAAATGGTCCTGGCCATTTATCAACTGTCAGCTGATCGCTAGTCGTTGGTACATGTCACACACAGCGGCGGCGCTATGAGGTCTCTGCAACGTCACAAAACCGGTGATGTTGCAAAGATATCGTTAGTGATATCATTGCGTGGAATGGGCCCTTTAGTCCAGCCTAACTCCTCACACACTGAGATTCCCCTACTAACTTGCTTATGCAGGCTTGATTGCTGCAGCTGTGTACAACCATTGTTGACCTAAAAACCCGGAGACTTAAGGCCCCGATACACAAAGTGATATCGTTAACAATATCGCCGCAACATCACTGGTTTTGTGACGTTGCAGCGACCTCGCCAGCGAAGTCGCTGCGTGTGACATGTGGCAACGACCTGATCGCTGCGGAATGGCAGGGGCCATTTTTCCATCGTTCGTCTCCCGCTGCCCAGCATGCATCGGCATGTGTGACAGGGGCAATGGAGAACGATTCCCATGCTGTGCCCAGGACAGTGAGTGATCCCAGCAACCGTTGGGGGACGCAGCATCGGTAAGTTGATCGTCCAGTGTCACTGCTCACCAGCGATCACATAGCGATGTTCCAGCGATCCCGGCCATGTCAGATCGTTGGTGGGATCGCTGGAACATCTCTATGTGTAACGTGGCCTTCAGGGAACATCCAGGCCACATTTTACCATGCTCAGGGCTGCCACTAGGAATTTTGGGGCCCCCCCTGAGACTCCGCCCAGCCTCCACCCATGCTCCACCTCCACCCATGCTTCGCCTCTGCCCAAACATATATTATATTTATAATGAAAAATTGGAACAGCACCAAAAATTACCTCAATTTATGTGCAAAGCTTTCCCAACAAGCAATCCAGATTGTTCTTTACAACAGAGTAAAAAAAGGAAAAACAGCACAAAAAAATAGAAAAATGCAAGGCCACGCCATTGGGCAATGAAGTCCACTTTTTTTCTATATTTTTGTCCTGTTTTTCCTTTTTTTACACTCCCTCTCTATTATATATTACATACACACAGTTGTGGGCTGAATACACGATAGCTGAGCCTGTATATGCAATAGAGAATACACAATAGAGACAGCTGCTAGCTGTATACACAACAGATGGCTGCAGGCCGTATACACAATAGAGACTGCTGCTGACCGTACATAATAGAGAATACACAATAAAGACTGCTGCTGGCTGTATAGACAATGAAGATGGCTGCGGGCTCAGCTGTATAGACAATGGAGATGGCTGCTGGCTATACACACAGTAGAGGATACACAATAGAGACTGCTGCAGGCTGTACACAATAGAGAATACACAGTAGAGACTGTTGCTGGCCGCATACACAATGGAGATGGTTGTGAGACAAATGCACAATGGATATGGCAGCGGGACAAATGCACAATGGAGACGGCTGCGAGAGATATGCACATTAGAGACTGCTGCGAGGTGTATGCACATTAGAGACTGCTGTGGGTCGTATGCACATTAAAGACTGCTGCGGGATACACATTGGAGACTGTGCAGGATGTATACACAGAGACTGCTGGCCATATGCAAAGACTGCCGCAGCATACCTTGTATACACAGACAGAACTCTACTGTATATACAGGTCCACACTATATACATATAGTATATAGATACACAAATACAGCATGTAGTGTAGACCTGTATATAGAGTATAGTGCAGTGTAGAGACAGACACAGAAAGAGAGATAGAGAGACACAGAGACAGACAGACAGAGAGAGAGACAGGCAAAGACAGACAGAGAGAGACAGACAAAGAGAGAGACGACAGAGAGACAGACAGAGACAGACAGAGAGAGAGAGATGGACAGAGAGAGACGAACAGAGAGAGAGACAGACAGAAAGATGGACAGAGAGAGAAGGACAGGCAGAGAGAGAGAGAGAGATAAGACAGAGAGAGAGACGGACAGAGAGAGATAGACAGACAGGGAGAGAGATGGACAGAGAGAGAGATAGAGACAGACAGAGAGAGAGAGACGGACAGAGAGAAAAAGATGGACAGAGAGAGAGACAGAGAAAGACGGACAGAGAGAGAGGTGGATAGAGAGAGAGAGACGGACAGAGAGACGGACAGAGAGAGACAAACAGAGAGACAGACAGAGAGAGGGACAGAGAGAGACAGAGACAAACAGAGAGACAGAGAGACAGACAGAGAGAGATGGACAGAGAGAGAAGGACAGAGAAAGTCCATGACTGCATGAGAAACAATCAGGTATATTACACGCTGGGACTTGTAGTCACTTATGTATACCAGAATGTTCATATGTGGCTCTTCACATGTGGCTCTCCTCTTTTAGAGCAGGACCTGGGGCCCCCTATTTTTGGGTTGAGACCAGAGACCCCCCTTTTACATGCCAAGACCCTCCTGTTCAGGTGTCAGGACCTGGGCCCCACTTTTAGATGCCAGTACTTGGTGCCACCCTGTTCACACCAGGATCTAGGGCCCTCCCTTTCACACCAGGACCTGGTGCCCTCCTGTTCATGTACCAGTGCTTGAGGCCCCCATGTTCACACTGGGATCTGGGGCCCCCCTATTTAAGTGTCAGCACTTGGGGCCCCCTGTTAGATGCCACCACCTGGGCCCCCCCTGTTTAGGTGATAGGGACCTGGGGACCCTCTGTTCAGGTGACAGGGACCTGTAGCCCCCCTGTTCAGGTGACAGGGACCTGCAGCCCCCCTGTTCATCTAACAGGGACTGGGGCCCCTTTTATATGTCACTACCTGGGACCCCACTGTTCAGGTGACACAGCCTGGGGCCCCCTGTTCAGGTGACACGGCCTGGGGTCCCCCTGTTCAGGTGACTCGGCCTGAGTCCCCCTGTTCTGGTGACAGGGCATGAAGCCCTTCTTTTAAGTGTCAGAACTTGGCCTCCCCTGTTCACCCCAGGACATGTTGTCTGGGGTATAGGCTCCATACATTGCTGGGACTTGTGGTCCCCCCGCACACCGAGGCCTCCTCACCACTATGACATTGACGAAGGTGGTCTTCCTGGAGTGCTACAGCCCGACTAATGTCAGATTCATCTCCTACTTCCTGAACAGAGAGCGGAATCAGTCCAGCAACCGAGACAGCAGGGACATTATGACAGATTCAGGGCGGGCGCGCTGTGTGGAGGACCGGGGGGGAACACAGGAGCCGGTACACACAACAACAACAACAAACTCACCGGAAGCGGAAGTGCCGCCCGTGTATGTGCGGGGACAGAGTTGCACTTTCTCTAGTGGTGAGACGTGGTACTGATGGCACAAAGTCCACAGCAGCCCTTACTGCACTACAACTCCCATAATTCCACTGCACAGGCGACCACAGCCGGGAAATCCGTGAAATGTAGTTCAAACTGGTGCCCAGAAACAGCGTCAGTCACTGTGCTGGCCGGGGTGGAGGGCTCCTTGCTGCAACGGCCACACCCCCCCGCTTGCTCGCCCGGGCCCCCCTACACCTGTTCAGATAGCCATACTCCAATGATTGGCCGGGCCCCTTAATGATTAAGTATAAAATATCTGTTCGGTGGTTAATGGACCAATCTTTTTATCCTTCTTCAAGGTAAGTGTTCCAACTACAACAGCCATGTGAAGAACCTCCACGTTGAGACCCGAAATTTTTATCTCAAATAGGTTGTTATTACTTATGTTCAATTTATATGTGGTAAGTAGGATCACTGTGAAACTGGTGTTGTCATGGGTGACCACAGAGGAATTGACACCAGCGTGCTTCAACGTTACAGAGCGAGGATACAGAAAGAACACCACAAGGAAGAAGACCAGAATGCAACAGGAAACAGCAAGGGCCACATACAACTTCGTTCTTCGTGGCTTCAGGTGCTGATCACTGTACGGGATTAGAGCCACCAGCTCTTTTTCTTGGCCTCTGGGTATCCTGCCTGTTGATCTGCACGTGGGGCAAGTGACTGTAGCCGTCTCTTCTATGGAATTACAGGACGTGGAGGCATCATTGCTGCTAATACTTATATAAGGTGGAGGATTCCCATGTCCGTGGCCTTCCAATATGGGTTCTGTCTCTCGGTTTTGTGAATGCAACTGAGGCTTGAAAAGAGTCTTTCGCATGATGTCATTGAAACTTTAGTCCACCTATAGCTGCACCGGCCGTCTGCAGACTCCGGAGGACACCGGCCCCCCTAGACCTGTTCAGATAGCCATACTCCAATGATTGGCCGGGCCCCTTAATGATTAAGACCTGTAAGGGTCTAATAGTGGCCATGACCATGCTGGGAGAAATATACCTTCCATCCAGCACTACACCTTTCACTGCACCACACTATCTATCAGTGGCGTAAGTAGAGTCCGATGGGCCCCGGTGCAAAATTTGGCCCTGGGCCCCCCTCCCCACATGCACACACATTGGTCAGGTGTATGGGCTCCATGTAACGTTCTAAATCCTATAAAGACTCACAAATTGATCCCTCTCTGCCTTTATTATGTATTAATGTCCCTCATCCTGCTATATTTGGTCCTCCTCCTAGAATATGCCCTTATCCTGATATATATGGTCCTCCATTATAGTATAATGCAGCCTCATAGCCCTCCATATAGTATAATGCAGGCTCATAGCCCACCGTATAGTATAATTCAGCCTCGTAGTCCTCCATATAATATACTGCAGTCACATAGCCCTCCGTATAGTATAATGCAGCCTCATAGCCCTCCATATAGTATAATGCAGCATAGTATCCCTCCATATAGAATAATGCAGCCTACTAGCCCTCAATCTAGCATAATACAGCCTCATAGCTGTCCAGATAGCATAAATTTGCCCAAACACAGACACACTGTCCCCTGTATACCCTGCCACACACAGACACACTGCCCCTGTATCACTCCCCCCATACACACAGACATATTGCCCCTGTATAACCCCCCTCCACAGACATAACAGACATACTGCCCCATACCACCTCCTCATACACACATACTGGCCCCTGTATCTCTCTCACACACACAGACATACATACTGCCCCATACGACCTCCCCACACACACATAATGACCCCTGTATATCCCCCTTACACACACACACACGCAGACATACTGCCCCATGTATAATCCCCTGACACAGACATAGTGCTCCTGTATAACCCCCCCCCCCCCCGACACACACACATACATACTGCTCCATACCCCCTCCCCAGGAAATGTCAGGATTTAGACTCTTCAGCTCCTGCAAGGAGCTCACACCTACCACTCCTACTGGCCGCTACGTCCTGTCATGAGGTCAAAGTGTAATGACCTAATAATGGTGCTGCACGCAGCGGCCAGTGGCAGTACCAGTCCTCTGGTGACTGTGAACAGCTGTCTGAGGACCAGTCTGGGCATACTTGTGTACAGTGCCATGGATATTCGTCCTCGGGGGACGCAAATCCATGTGAAGCAGGCACTCAGGTCGGGGGTCAGCGACTGGTGGGCGCGGACCCCTGTACCTCTGGGCTCTGTCACAGTTGCGACCCTGGTTGTTATGCCCTTGTCCTCCATCTTGCTATGTACAGTATATACAGTCTCCGATCCTGCTATATATGGTGTATGGTTTTCATCCTGTTAGATAAATATTCTCTGCTGCCTGCTTTCAACAAAAAGATGCTTCAAATGCTTCCCCCACTGCTCACATTGTATGGGACTGATTCTATGGCATCCCCCCTCCCCATCATCTCCCCCTTTCCAGATCCTAGACTTTCTCTGGCAGATCAGTGAATCTCACTCATAGACACTGCCGGTCACTAAACTGAGGGAGAGGGTAGGCAAAGTGAACGTTCAGCTGTACACAGCCTGTGCTTCTGGGAGGCCGATAATGTTCTTCTGCCTCTCACATACTGTATGTTACACTGTGCAGTCACACTGCTGCCCTCACCTGCGGATGTCTTCTGTAAAGGCCGGGATAACACTTGTATGAGGTCAGAGACCACAGCATCACAGGCAGACTGGAGGCGGCAGAGCCAAGTGCTGCCGCTTGTAAAGTGAAAGTGCAGGAAGTCAGGAATAGCTCAGCACCTAATGACAGGAGTCGGCTGCTTCTCTGCAGGGTGGTCCGGGCTCCTCCCCCCTGCCGGGCCCGGTCTCATTTGCGACCTCTGCGACCTCAGTAGTTACGCCACTGCCTGGGACACATAGTCAGTGCTGAAGGCGTGGCCCCTGATCCAGATAAGGTGACAGCTATAAAGGAGTGGCCAGAACCCAAGACCTTAAGGGAAGTACGTCAATTCCTGGGATTGGTGGGCTACTATAGGAGGTTCATAAAGGAGCACACCAAGAAGGCTGCTCCCCTGAAAGACACACAGAAAGGAACCCAGAGAACTACAGTTCCTTCAAGCTGGAATTCCTGGCCTTGGTCTGGGCCGTCACCGAGAGGTTCAAACACTATCTGGCCTCTAGCAAGTTTACAGCCTACACGGATAACAATCCGCTGACCCACCTGGAGACTGCGAAGTTGGGAGCCATGGAGCAGAGATGGATGGCCAGATTGTCCAACTACCAGTTCACCATCAAGTACCGGGCTGGGCACCAGAATGGAAACACGGATACCTTATCCAGAATGCCTCACCTGTCAGATGAGGTCAAAACCCTCCTGCAAGAATGGAAAACCCATTGCCCTACTTTGGTTGGAAAGAGGTGCAGGACAATGACCAGGCTGTCAGTTTGATCAAACAACTGATAACCCAGGAGTCAGCAAAGCTGCCGGAAAATCCCCAACCTGAAGTCAAACATCTGTGGAGCGGGCAGAGCAAGATGTTCATATACCAAGAGAAGCTTTGTCGGAGGTACATTACCCCAAGAACACACAAGATGGTCTGGCAAATCATTGTGCCAAAATCAGAAATCCATGTGGTCTTGAACGCTACCACAACCAGACTGGTCACTTTGGGTGGAAGAAGCTAGAGATGCTACTGAGAGATAGGATCTTTTGGGTCGGCATGTGGACATCCATTGAAAGATGGTGTAAGAACTGTAAACCCTGCAGCCTGAGAAGAAAGGAGTTACAGAGTCAGAAAGCAGAGCTCCACCGCATTGTGACAAAACAACCTCTGGAAATAGTAGCCTTGGACCATGTAAAACTGACTCAAAGTAGATCCGGCTACACATACGCATTGACCATGGTAGACCATTACTCGAGATTCCTAATAGTTTCCCCCGTAAGAGACTTGACAGCTGCCACTGCTGCTAAAACATTCCAGAATGTATTCTGCAGACCATTGGGATACCCGGAACAGGTCCTCACAGATCAAGGATCAGCCTTCGAAGGGGAGATCTTCCAAGAGTTCTGCCACATGTATGGGTGCAAAAGGATCAGAACAACCCCATATCATCCCCAAGACAATGGGTTATGTGAAAAAATGAATGGCATCATCATTGACATGCTGAAGATCTTACCCTTAGAAGAAAGAAACCAATGACTGGAGAAACTACCAGACTTGGTTGATATGTACAACCACATTCCAGTAAGTTCTACAAACTGTACACCAGCTTACCTAATGAGAGCCCGTACAGGAAAGCTACCTGTAGACTTGGAACTCGGTGTAGTCGATCCCAAGGCAGAAGACACAATACCTAATTGGAATGCCAATCACCTCGAACAATACAAATTGGTTCAAGCCTGGGTCGAAGATAACCTGGAGAAAGCCCGTGAAAAGCAACAAAGGCACTATAACAAACATGCTCCTGCAGAACCAATAACACCTGGAAGTATTGTCCTAAAGAGGAAAAGTACCAAACACAAATTGGACAATCAGTGGGAACAAGAACCCTACTGTCACGCTTCTGGGGGAAGGCGCCCTAGAGTCGACCCACTGGGCTGTGGTACCGAACTCCCCTGGGTGAGCTGATCCTAGTTTATCCAACCCCTATACAGTGATTGTCAGGGGCAAGCCCAGGGGGTCTAAGTACCACAGCAGCTAGTACCAGGGGGGCGGCTCGTAAGGTTAGCCTATGCTATGGCACAGCTAAGGATTCCAGGATAACAGGGTACAAAGCTAGGAGAGCAAGAATGGCACTACTGGGGAAGAACACAGCAAGAGTTCCAGGAACAGAGTACAAGGCTGGAAGAACTGGAATGGCTCTAATGGAGGAGAGTACAAGGAAGGCCTGACCAACAGTCAGAAGGCAGAAGCAAACTGACTTAATAATCAGGCACCTCCCATCAGTGGACGTGGCCTGATATACCAGAGGAAGAGCAGCTATTGATCAAGGGGAGTGTCAGGTTGGACCATGTCGGCCCCTAGAGTTACAGGGGAGGAGTGCACCTAGTGCGCCACTGATTGGTCACATGAATACGAGCATTGTTATGTGCTCATGTGTGAGCCCGGTGGTCAGCTGACAGGAAGGGATCCCGGCGACAGCTCCAAGACACAGTACGCCTGGACGCTAGATGCCCGGTCGGCAGAGGGGCATAGGATGCCGACCCGGGAGAGGTGAGCTGGGGAGCGGTGCCAGGGGACCTATCACCTACGTTGGATTCTGGTCATGACAACAGCAAAGTGTGTCTTATCAGCAAGAATGGTGGGAAAACCACTCAAACTGTGTCCAGAAACCACATCAAAAAGTGTCCAACAGATTGGGAAAGTCAAAATCCCTCCACTCAACCAATCCAAGAGTCAGAACCCTTTCAAGAAGTAAGTCCAGATGAAGAACCAAAGGAGAAGGTAATCTCAACCATCTTAGGAGATTTCCCAGAAGATTGGCCTCAACAAGATGGAGCCATCCTAGTGCCTTTAATGAATTTCCACCAGCCCCAAGAAGAGATGGTACAAAGGGATCAGGAAGAAATACCCGTTGCCAGAGAATCTGAGGATGCTGCAATCGGTACACCTGCTAGCCTTGTAGTGAGACTAAGGCCACGCAGACATACCTGCACCAAGCCCTTCACTAGAAACATCACCTAAGGCAGTGACACCTGTAGTGCGTAGATCACAAAGATGCACACAAGGTCAACCCCCGTCTAGGTATGGAGAGTGGGCACAATAATGTAAGGTAGAACACACTGAAAAGTAAACATGTAAATAGCCATTGAAAGTAAAGAAATGTAAATAGTGTTCAAAAGGTGAAGAGTAGGCCAAAAGCCAGGTACATAACACCAAAAGAGGGGAGTTGGCGTAAGGAGCTGCATAGCGTCTGGGCTCAGTGAGTGTGTCCATTATTGAAGAATTGTTCACTTCCGGGTGGTCCTCTGCACCATCGAGTACCAAGTCTTCCACCAGAGGAAGATCATTATCATCATTTTGCGGTATGATTTTAAAATGTGATGAATTTCGAGTTATGAAGTGTCCATTTCGCTCAGCCGTGACCATGCTGCCTTTCTTATCAGTAACATTGTATTGTGCAGGATTATAAGTAGCTGAGGTCTTGTTGTTTGGTTTTTGACGCACGACGACAACATCCCCTTTTTTGATGGCACTTGGCTGTGCCCTTCGCCTTCTGTCTGCATAACGTTTCATAGCTTGTTTGCTAGAAGAGTCTGCTGATCGCACAGAAGAGTCACTTGGTAAGGGATGACTGGTCATGTCAGGGATACGTATGCGCGGAGTTCTGTTGAACATTAGATGAGCTGGAGCAGCATTAGTAATAGAATGTGGCGTATTGCGATAATTGCGCATGAATTTGTATAATGACTGTTTCAGCAGGGTGTGCTCCAGACTCGCTGCCTTGACTCTTTTCCCCATAGTGCGCATGAAACGTTCTACTATACCATTGGCTTGCGGCCAGCAAGGTGTGATTTTCCTGTGACTGAACCCCAAGTATTCAGAAAATTGTGTAAACACATGTCCATTGGACGGAGGTCCATTGTCTGTTTTAACCACTCTTGGGATGCCATATGCAGAGAATATGTCATCCAGTTCTGGTATGACACTAGTGGCAGATGTTGAAGATATGAAAGAAATGACAGGGTATCTATTATATAAAACCCGAAGGCCACTTCCGGAGGAGGCCACGCCCACTTCCGTGATGGTCGTCGCCCAGGCTCATCCAGTGCACTGTAGCCAGGCTGCCCCCCGGCTACAGTCACCGACACACGGAACGTTCCGATCTCGGAAGTTCCGTGTGCCCTCCTGCCACTCCCCTCCACCCTCTGCCCTCCAGCCAGTAGCTACATACCGGGGGGGGCAGGGGGGCCCATTGCCCGCCACCTCGGAGGGCCACACACACCCTGGGGGTACCCGTGCTCCCTGCCGTGTGCCTGGAGAGGAGGGAGGGCGGGACTTCCTCTCCTGCAGCTCTGCCCGTCCCTCCTCTCCTCCTACACCCGACACCCGGCCACCGGTAAGTCTGCAGCCATACACGCTGCTCTGCCCTCCAGCCTGTGTGCCCCCTCTGCCCTCTGTCCTCTGCGTCCTCTGCCCCCTCTGTGTCCTCTGCCCCCTGTCCTCTGCGTCCTCTGCCCCCTGTCCTCTGCGTCCTCTGCCCCCTCTCCTCTGCGTCCTCTGCCCCCTGTCCTCTGCGTCCTCTGCCCCCTGTCCTCTGCCCCCTGTCCTCTGCCCCCTGTCCTCTGCCCCCTGTCCTCTGCCCCTGTCCTCTGCGTCCTCTGCCCCCTCTGTGTCCTCTGCCCCCTGTCCTCTGCCCCCTGTCCTCTGCGTCCTCTGCCCCCTCTGCGTCCTCTGCGTCCTCTGCCCCCTGTCCTCTGCCCCCTGTCCTCTGCCCCCTGTCCTCTGCGTCCTCTGCCCCCTCTGTGTCCTCTGCCCCCTGTCCTCTGCCCCCTATCCTCTGCCCCCTATCCACTGCCCCCTGTCCTCTGCCCCCTGTCCTCTGCCCCCTGTCCTCTGCGTCCTCTGCCCCCTCTGTGTCCTCTTCCCCCTGTCCTCTGCGTCCTCTCCCCCTGTCCTCTGCGTCCTCTGCCCCCTGTCCTCTGCGTCCTCTGCCCCCTGTCCTCTGCGTCCTCTCCCCCCTGTCCTCTGCGTCCTCTCCCCCCTGTCCTCTGCGTCCTCTGCCCCTGTCCTCTGCCCCCTGTCCTCTGCCCCCTGTCCTCTGCCCCTGTCATCTGCGTCCTCTGCCCCCTCTGTGTCCTCTGCCCCCTGTCCTCTGCCCCCTGTCCTCTGCCCCCTGTCCTCTGCCCCCTGTCCTCTGCCCCTTTCCTCTGCCCCTGTCCTCTGCCCCTGTCCTCTGCCCCCTCTGTGTCCTCTTCCCCCTGTCCTCTGCGTCCTCCCCCCCCTGTCCTCTGCGTCCTCTGCCCCCTCTCCTCTGCGTCCTCTGCCCCTGTCCTCTGCGTCCTCTGCCCCCTGTCCTCTGCGTCCTCTGCCCCCTCTGTGTCCTCTGCCCCCTGTCCTCTGCCCCTGTCCTCTGCGTCCTCTGCCCCCTCTGTGTCCTCTTCCCCCTGTCCTCTGCGTCCTCTGCCCCTGTCCTCTGCGTCCTCTGCCCCCTGTCCTCTGCGTCCTCTGCGTCCTCTGCCCCCTCTGCGTCCTCTGCCCCCTCTGCGTCCTCTGCCCCCTGTCATCTGCCCCTGTCCTCTGCGTCCTCTGCCCCCTCTGTGTCCTCTTCCCCCTCTCCTCTGGGTCCTCTTCCCCCTGTCCTCTGCGTCCTCTGCCCCCTGTCCTCTGCGTCCTCTGCCCCCTGTCCTCAGTGTCCTCTGCCCCCTCTGTGTCCTCTGCCCCCTCTGTGTCCTCTGCCCCCTCTGTGTCCTCTGCCCCCTCTGTGTCCTCTGCCCCCTCTGTGTCCTCTGCCCCTGTCCTCTGTCCTCTGCGTCCTCTGCCCCCTCTGTGTCCTCTGCCCCCTGTCATCTGCCCCCTGTCCTCTGCGTCCTCTGCCCCCTCTGTGTCCTCTTCCCCTCTCCTCTGGGTCCTCTTCCCCCTGTCCTCTGCGTCCTCTGCCCCCTGTCCTCTGCGTCCTCTGCCCCCTGTCCTCAGTGTCCTCTGCCCCCTCTGTGTCCTCTGCCCCCTCTGTGTCCTCTGCCCCCTCTGTGTCCTCTGCCCCCTCTGTGTCCTCTGCCCCCTGTCCTCTGTCCTCTGCGTCCTCTGCCCCCTCTGTGTCCTCTGCCCCCTGTCATCTGCCCCCTGTCCTCTGCGTCCTCTGCCCCCTCTGTGTCCTCTTCCCCTCTCCTCTGGGTCCTCTTCCCCCTGTCCTCTGCGTCCTCTGCCCCCTGTCCTCTGCGTCCTTTGCCCCCTGTCCTCAGTGTCCTCTGCCCCCTCTGTGTCCTCTGCCCCCTCTGTGTCCTCTGCCCCCTCTGTGTCCTCTGCCCCCTCTGTGTCCTCTGCCCCCTCTGTGTCCTCTGCCCCTGTCCTCTGCCCCCTCTGCATCCTCTGCCCCCTCTGCGTCCTCTGCCCCCTCTGCGTCCTCTGCCCCCTCTGCGTCCTCTGCCCCCTCTGTGTCTTCTGCCCCCTGTCCTCTGCCCCCTGTCCTCTGCGTCCTCTGCCCCCTCTGTGTCCTCTGCCCCCTGTCCTCTGCGTCCTCTGCCCCCTGTCCTCTGCGTCCTCTGCCCCCTGTCCTCTGCCCAGCCGCCTCTGCCCCTGTCCTCTGCCCAGCCGCCTCTGCCCCCTGTCCTCTGCGCTGACCACTCTGCCCACGTCGCTGCGCTGACCAATCTCACCGCACTCACTGCTAACCACTGAGCCACCGCACTCACTGCTAACCACTGAGCCACCGCACTCACTGCTAACCACTGAGCCACCGCACTCACTGCTAACCACTGAGCCACCGTATACTCTGCTACCCACTGAGCCGCCTGTATACACACAATTCATTTCACCGCACTCCCGTAACTATTAGTAAATAAACTATATATGGATTCTAGACTACCCAATTCTTTAGAATCGGGCCGCCATCTAGTCTAGAATATTCATCAATTGTTACTAGAATGTACTGGCCATTGGGTAATGGTCCATATATGTCGACTGCCACTTCCTCCCAGACTGCTGTGGGTAGCGGAGACATTTGCAGTAGTTCTAAGTTTGATGATGGAGAAATGAATTGACAGGTGGAGCAATGTCTAATCTTCTCTTCCACCAATTGATCCATGTTTGGGAACCACACTTTTTCTCTAAGTAATTTTTTAGTACCAACAATTCCCAGATGACCTTCATGTGCGATCTGTATGACTAAGTTGCGCAAAGTCTTAGGTACAACTAGTTTGGTACCTCGAAGAATAAGGTGTTCTTCAGTGACTGATAATTCATCCCATACACTTGAGAATAGTTTTAATTCCTTCAGATCAATCTCAGACTCGGGAAATTTTTCTTTTTGAATTTTATGCCACCTTCGATTTTGTATGATTTCTATTAAAGCACATAGCGTCTTGTCACTCGTTGTTGCATTCACAAAGTGATCAATGGAGTGTGCTTTAGGCACTGCATGAGCTGTAATGAAGCGTATGTATTCTTCAATGGAGGATCGCTCAGGTGAGGCATCATTCATAGGATGTCTTGAAAGATAGTCAGCCGGATTGCTGAATTTTCCAGGTTTGTGAATAATTTTGTAGTTATAGTCCTGTAGACGTAGACCCCATCGTTCAATGCGTGCAGGCATTTTAGCTCTGGGATTTCCAAAGATCGTAAGGAGTGCTTGATGGTCAGTGACAATGGTGAAGGGAGCTCCATAGAGAAATACAGTTAGGGCCAGAAATATTTGGACAGTGACACAAGTTTTGTTATTTTAGCTGTTTACAAAAACATGTTCAGAAATACAATTATATATATAATATGGGCTGAAAGTGCACACTCCCAGCTGCAATATGAGAGTTTCCACATCCAAATCGGAGAAAGGGTTTAGGAATCATAGCTCTGTAATGCATAGCCTCCTCTTTTTCAAGGGACCAAAAGTAATTGGACAATGGACTCTAAGGGCTGCAATTAACTCTGAAGGCGTCTCCCTCGTTAACCTGTAATCAATGAAGTAGTTAAAAGGTCAGGGGTGGATTCCAGGTGTGTGGTTTTGCATTTGGAAGCTGTTGCTGTGACCAGACAACATGCGGTCAAAGGAACTCTTAATTGAGGTGAAGCAGAACATCCTGAGGCTGAAAAAAAAGAAAAAATCCATCAGAGAGATAGCAGACATGCTTGGAGTAGCAAAATCAACAGTTGGGTACATTCTGAGAAAAAAGGAATTGACTGGTGAGCTTGGGAACTCTAAAAGGCCTGGGCGTCCACGGATGACAACAGTGGTGGATGATCGCCGCATACTTTATTTGGTGAAGAAGAACCCGTTCACAACATCAACTGAAGTCCAGAGCACTCTCAGTGAAGTAGGTGTATCTGTCTCTACGTCAACAGTAAAGAGAAGACTCCATGACAGTAAATACAAAGGGTTCACATCTAGATGCAAACCATTCATCAATTCCACAAATAGACAGGCCAGAGTTAAATTTGCTGAAAAACACCTCAAGAAGCCAGCTAAGTTCTGGAAAAGTATTCTATGGACAGATGAGACAAAGATCAACCTGTACCAGAATGATGGGAAGAAAAAAGTTTGGAGAAGAAAGGGAACGGCACATGATCCAAGGCACACCACATCCTCTGTAAAACATGGTGGAGGCAACGTGATGGCATGGGCATGCATGGCTTTCAATGGCACTGGGTCACTTGTGTTTATTGATGACATAACAGCAGACAAGAGTAGCCGGATGAATTCTGAGGTGTACCGGGATATACTTTCAGCCCAGATTCAGCCAAATGCTGCAAAGTTGATTGGACGGCGCTTCATAGTACAGATGGACAATGACCCCAAGCATACAGCCAAAGCTACCCAGGAGTTCATGAGTGCAAAAAAGTGGAACATTCTGCAATGGCCAAGTCAATCACCAGATCTTAACCCAATTGAGCATGCATTTCAATTGCTGAAATCCAGACTTAAGACGGAAAGACCCACAAACAAGCAAGACCTGAAGGCTGCGGCTGTAAAGGCCTGGCAAAGCATTAAGAAGGAGGAAACCCAGCGTTTGGTGATGTCCATGGGTTCCAGACTTAAGGCAGTGGTTGCCTCCAAAGGATTCGCAACAAAATATTGAAAATAAAAATATTTTGTTTGGGTTATGTTTATTTGTCCAATTACTTTTGACCTCCTAAAATGTGGAGTGTTTGTAAAGAAATGTGTACAATTCCTACATTTTCTATCAGATATTTTTGTTCAACCCTTCAAAGTAAACGTTACAATCTGCACTTGAATTCTGTTGTAGAGGTTTCATTTCAAATCCAATGTGGTGGCATGCAGAGCCCAACTCGGGAAAAATTGTGTCACTGTCCAAATATTTTTGGCCCTAACTGTAAGTGAAAGTGTTCACATCCCCAGACAACTGCCAAGCTTTCTTTTTCAGGTTGTGAATATTTCTTTTCAGTGCTTGTTAAACTTTTACTTGCATAAGAAATGATGTGAGGATCTTGATTATTATCCTTATATTGTGCTAAGATAGCACCCAGCCCCACAGGACTGGCGTCCACAATTAATTTGGTTCGAAGTGCCGGATCAAAATAAGCCATGGTAGTGGTTGAGCAAAGTTCATTTTTAATTGCTTCAAAAGAGGTCTGACAGTCTTGGGACCATTGAAAAACACAATTTTGCTTTGTAAGTTCTCTTAATGGACTGCTGATAGTTGAAAAAATTGGAATATATCTAGCACATTAACTTGCCATTCCAAGAAAAGAGCGTACTTCACTGGCAGTTTGTGGAATTGAGGCTGTCTTGATGGATTCTACTTTCTTAGGGTCAGGTTGTACTCCTTTCGCCGAGAAGATGTGACCATAGAACTCTAATGAATTTCTATCAAATTCGCACTTTTCTTTGTTTAAAGTGAGTCCAGCAGAGAGCAGGCATTCGAAGATGTTGTATAGAGCACGATTATGTTCAGCCTGAGTTTTACCAAACACCAGTATGTCATCACTGTAATTAAAGGCATTTGGAACGTGTTGAATGACGCTCCTTATCGCATCCTGAAAAATTTCTGCTGCTGAGCAGACTCTAAAAGTCAATCTTTTATATCTTCTGAGGCCCACATGTGTGGAAAATGCTGTTAAGTATCTGGATTCTGGACTCAGTTCTAATTGGTGATAGCCTTTATTGAGGTCCAGCTTTGAAAAGACGGTCGCTCCATTTAATAAATGAATGATGTCATCAATCGTGGGTGAGATATGTCTTTCTCTCTGGATAGCGGTGTTGGGTAGGCGCATGTCAACACAAAGTCTCACCTGCTCTGGAGTCTTTGGTTTTGGAACTACCACAAGTGGAGAGACCCACGGAGTGGGACCAGTAACAGTTTCAATGACGTCCTCATCCATGAGGAATTGAAGTTCTTTTTCTACCTTCTTTCTCAGGTGAAAAGGAATGCGTCTATGTGGTTGGGCTACCGGACGAACACTGTCGTCCATATGAAGATGTATTTGAGAGTCCTTTAATTTCCCCAAACCACTAAATAAGGAGGGAAAAGTGTTTACCATGGCCTGTACATCCATATCTGCCGGGTCAGTTATGGCATGAATAATCTGGATGAGACCTAGCTTCAATGCAGTGTGATAGCTGAGAAGACAGCCTCCCAATCCTTGTAATGTGTGAAAAGTGGTTTTCTGCCTCTTTTCTTTATAGCTGATTTCCGTGTCAAATTGTCCTCTTGTGGCTAGAGGTGTTGTAGATCCATATGGGAAGATTTTAGTGTTCACTTGCTGTAAAACTGGCTTATTTTTCAATTGTTCATATGCAGTGCTGTCTATAATATCCACTGAAGCACCCGTATCTATTGTAAAGGTGATATTGGTGTTGCAGATTGGGAGTGTGATGCAGGGAGACTGTACGGAGCCAGTGGCAGAAGTGGTGAACACATAGTTTTCCGTCCCGGACATTTCTTCTGTGTCCTGATTTATCATTTTTATATTTGCGGGCTTTGTCAGAGGAAGAGAAGACTTGTACTGTGCTGACCTGCAGACAGCTGCAAATGATTCCCTTTTTCACATTTACTCCATGTCTGTCCTATAGCTGGACATTTGTTCAGGTGGTGAGGGAAATCCGTCCACATCTATAGCATTTCCTCTGTTTCGGGGTTTGCTTCTCTTGTGTACTTTTATGCTTGAGATTATGCACATGTAAATTATCCCCACTCACCATTGCAGTAGCCTGATGGTCTGCTGTTTCTATAGCACGGGCCATTTTGAGTAAATCATGTAGAGAGAGATCCTGCTGCAGAGCTTTGCGCCTTATGGTATTGGATGAGCAGGTGACAATTACTTGGGTTAGAACTTCATCATCTACATCTGTGAATGCACATCCATGTGCCAGCTCTCTCAGCCGAGTGACATAGGTGTCTATGGATTCTTCTGGGAGCTGCTTAGCAATTCTGAATTTGTATCTTTCATATCTGATATTTTGTTTGAAGTAGTCAGTAAGAGCTTTGGTGCAATTGCTGTATGTGTCCTTCTCGGCTCAGGTAATGTCTGTATACATCATAGACTCCTGAACCTGCACAATGTAAGAGCACAGCCTTCTTTCGTTTCTCCTCTTTTATGTCCACGGCTTCTAGAAAGTTCTCAAATCTGTTTAGCCATTTTCTCCAGTTATGGGAGAGATTAGTAGCATCAGTCATATCAAACTGTGGGAAGCTGTGTAAGTATTCAGCCATGATGGAGTCTCTCAGTGATGCTAGTGTGTGAAGCAGTAAACAGGGATCAGTACTCACAGCAGCCGGTGGTTATATCATCCCATCCTCGTCGCCAGTTATAATGTCCACACGATATGAGGCATTCACAAGAGTAAACTTTAACTGTACTTTATTCTTGTCTTCCATCTTTTCCATCATATATCAGAACAGTCTTTCCAGCAGCATGCTTCAAAGTGAAACTAAAAACTTAACTTCCACCTCCTTCTTCTCCTTACCCATGATACACCAGACCTAGTTTTCTTAAAGAGGCAGATCTAATTATTGTACATTACAGAGGCCTACAGCACTGATGACCGTAGAGGCCCTGTAGTACCTAGGACTTCTACGCCGAAAACACCCGCAGTAATGTTGTTGTGTATTTTGAACTGTTGAGCCTACAGAGACTTTACCTGTAAGGACTTGTTGAACTTTTCCCTTTGAACTTTTCCGGATTACAGCTTAAAAAGGACGATGTTACAGGACAGGTGTAACAACAAACTTCTTTTTTCTTTTTCAAAGCCTGCGGTGAATGGACTAGCACCATATGGACTTACCTGTTTTTCTATTTTTCCAATATTTTGCAGTGGGTTTTGTAAATTTTTATAATTTGAGACTTTGTAAATATGTTACCTGTTATAAATGTTAATAACTGTTATTCCTTTTGTTCAAACACAAAAATGCTCATTCCAGGTGTATTGAAATTACCTAGGGGGGTAGTGGCGCCCTGCTCACGCAGGTAGCCACAGACTTCCCTAATCACAGCTGGGTTTCCACAGCAGGTACCTACTACATGCAACATCTTCCACCCCGGCACAGTAGGGGGAGCTCTACTCACTGCCTTTAGGTGAGATCCCCAATAATACTACTGCCGGGGGAGGAGTTAGTGAGAGTGTGCAGACACTAGGAGAGCTGCGAAGACGTCCTGGTGGTCGGTGCCGCGGTTAGGCCCGAGCCAGTGACCCGGAGTGGCCCTTCTGACGTCCCGCAAGTCTAGTGGGGACAGAAGGCAAGGAGTAGAAAGCCAAGTGAGTGAGGAACTAGACATACCGGAAATCGGGGATCCGCACCTGTAGGATACTGAATCAGGACTACAGAAAACCCTGTCACACGTGGAGGCTTCAGCCACCCGGTTACCCTGTGGGTCAGAGAGAGGGAGCCAGACACAACAGTGTATCACCGCAGTGATCAGAGAGGGTAACCCGTGGACCGCACAGGAGGAGAGAGCAGAGAGCAGAGACAGGAAGAGAGAGGAGGCCGGTCTGGCTGCATGCAGGCTGGGCTTCATCTACCACAGAGGAACAGAGGAGGCCTTACACCCACTTGCTGTGGGGACCCACTGTGCACCTGGTCACCTGTCAGTGCCCTGGACGTCTTTACCTGCGTACCACCAGTAAAAGGTAAAAGAGACTTCTGCAGTGTGTGTGCGTCATTCCTCTCCGCTCCCGGTGTTCCCCATAGACTGCTCCATCACTCCCCAACCTACAGCCTCACTCCACGCTGCCCCTTCTCACTACGCTGCCCCGGAGGAACATCCCTACCTGTAAGGGACTTTACCAACTAAGCCGCGTTACCATCTACCTCCAGTGGACCCATCACCAGACACTACAGGTGGCGTCACATGATAAAAACTCTAATCCCCTGTAAATACACCCTTTTTGAAGTGTCACCCAGGCCACGGGATCAGGCGCTGCCACCCGTGACATCCCCGTTAACCCCTTGGAGCCTGATACCCGAGTACCCCAGGGCCTGGGGCTCAACAGTCGCAGTGAGGGTACAGAAGAGCAAAGAGGACCAGAAAAAATAAAAAATGAATAGGAGGCACAAAAAATCCTTTGACGGAGGAGTAGCATGACTGCTGGGGGGTGAGCAGGCAGTGGAGTGGTAGCTAGGATCATCCACCTGTCTCTTTGTGAAGGTGCCCCAAACACTCTGGATGTGTTAGGGGGGTCAGGTTCTGCCGGGCAAGACTGAGAGTTAACAGACATGATGCAATCTCACCTTGTGCTCTCTGTGTTGATGTGGGGTGACAGAGTGAGCCATTACCAGAGGCTGGCTGGCCCAGCAGGCAGAAGGGCAGATGCCCCCCAGGCCAGCGGTCAAGCAGCAATTTTGGGGCCGTCCAGCTATCTGTCATGTTGGTCTGGGAGGCTGATCTGCCCCTGAAGCTCACAGCTCATGGGCCAATGCTAAGTGCTTACCCTCGAGGCCAAAATTTGCCAGCCAGCCCCTGTCCATTACACTCTGTTTCCAAAATCCCATGTTAAATCTGCAATAAAAAGGGAAATCAATAACGACACACAACAAATGCAAACTTATGTATGAACGGTGCTGAGAGCAATCCATGCACACACTAAGCTTAAACTGACCAACTTTCCTCCAGTCGGTGGGTGTATACTACTGATGAGGAGCTAACTTTTTTTCCTAGCATCATGTCGGCTTCCTGGCTGCAGCAACATACACCCATGGTTTTCTGTGTCCCCAATGAAGTGATAGAGAAATGTCCCATGTATTACCTGTGTAAGAAGATGGACATACTGCCACATTTGAAGACACAAATATTGTTGTGATGTATAATGTATATTTTGACATGCGTTATTAATGACGGATGGCAGTTATTCAACACATTTAACCACCTCCTCCTCCCCCCACTGCCCCCTCCTACTTCTCCTATCTCTGCAGAAGACTTTGCAACATACTTCACCAACAAGATCGACCAGATCAGACAAGTCTTTGCTACCCAACCACCACAGCCCCCATGTATACCGGATCAATCCTCTCCCTCACTAATCCTCCTCCCATCCATCACTGAAGGAGAACTTGCACACCTCCTCTCCAGATCGCACCTCACCACTTGTGCACTGGACCCTATCCAATCCACCTCCTCCCCAACTTCACCACAACACTTATCCCAGCCCTACCCCACCTCTTCAACCTATCACTAACTTCTGGTACCTTTCCTTCTGCTTTCAAACATGCAACAATTACACCTATCTTAAAGAATCCATCCCTTGACCCCCACTTCCACATCCAGCTACCGGCCTATAACTCTGCTCCCGTTCGCTTCCAAACTTCTCGAAAAGCATGTCCACACTGTACTCTCATCCAACTCTCTCTTTGACGACCTTCAATCCGGCTTCCGCCCTCACCACTCTACTGAAACTGCCCTGACCAAACTAACTAACGACTTATGGCCAAAGCTAACAGACAGTTCTCCGTCCTCCTCCTTTTAGACCTGTCCTCTGCATTCGACACAGTCGACCACTGCCTCTTATTACAGATCCTCTCTTCCATTGATATCACTGACCTTGCCCTCTCCTGGATCTCCTCCTACCTTTCCAACGGCACATTTAGTGTCTCCCACTCCCACACAACCTCCGCGCCCCATCCCCTCTCTGTTGGGGT
This sequence comes from Allobates femoralis, assembly GCA_033576535.1. Lineage (NCBI taxonomy): Eukaryota > Metazoa > Chordata > Amphibia > Anura > Aromobatidae > Allobates > Allobates femoralis. Next base: position 329,244,685 of record JARQOC010000006.1, read on the forward strand.
CCCTCAAGGCTCTGTCCTCGGGCCCCTCCTTTTTTCAATCTATACTCTTGGTCTGGAACAACTCATAAAGTCCCATGGCTTCCAGTATCACCTGTACGCTGATGACACTCAGATCTACCTCTCTGGCCCAGATGTCACCTCTCTGCTGTCCAGAATCCTGGAGTGTCTATCAGCCATATCCTCCTTCTTCTCCTCCTGCTTTCTAAAACTCAACATAGACAAAACCGAACTCATCATCTTTCCTCCATCTCACACACCTTCCTTGCCAAACTTATCTATCACAATAAATGACATCCCACTTTGCCCTGTACCTGAAGTCCGCTGCCTCGGAGTAACACTTGACTCTGCCTTGTCCTGTAAGCCGCACATCCAAGCCCTTGCCACCTCATGCCGCCTCCACCTCAAAAATATTTCCAGAATCCATCCCTTCCTCAACCCCCAATCTGCTAAACTACTAATGCATGCCCTCATCATCTCCCTCCTCGACTACTGCAACTTCCTACTCTGTGGCCTTCCTGCTAACACTCTTGCACCACTTCAATCTGTCCTTAACTCTGCTGCCCAACTAATCCACCTCTCTCCTCGCTATTCTTCCACTTCTCCCCTATGCAAATCCCTCCACTGGCTCCCAATTCACCAGCGTATTCAATTGAAACTACTAACATTGACTTACAAAGCCATCCACAATCTCTCCCCCCCCCCATATATCTCTGAACTAATCTCCCGATATCATCAAACTCGTCATCTTCGATCCTCCCAAGACCTCCTTCTTTCCTCCACACTTGTACGTTCCTCATCTAACTGCCTGCAAGACTTTGCCCGAGCGTTCCCCATCCTCTGGAACTCCACACCCCATCACGTCCGACTGTCCCCTACACTCAGAACCTTCAAGCGGAACCTGAAAACCCATCTCTTCAGAATTGCCTACAACCTGCAATGACCATAGTGCCGCTTCAACACCACTGGACCCGGCGCTCCACCACCATCGGACCTGGCACTCCAGCACCACCCGAGCAGACCCAACCCACTGTGTCCCTCCCCATTGCCCTGTAGAATGTAAGCCCGCAAGGGCAGGGTCCTCCCTCCCTTATGTATCAGTCTGTCACTTTGTTCATTGTATTTTTAACTTGTCTGTTGTAACCCTTTCTCATGTACAGCACCATGGAATGAATGGTGCTCTATAAATAAATAATTAATAATATAATAATAATAAAATGGTGCTTTGTTGACAATAGGGAAAGTTAATGTTTGGGACTAGTCCCAGAGTTGGAGGGGCTATAGTGAAGGGCCAGAGACATTTTCCTTTCAGGAGATCAGATAGGGCCCAGAATGGAGTGAGAGCAGATCTATGGTCTGACTAATGAGCAGAGCCGTATGACCTGGCTTTCCCTGACGTGAGAGAGACTGGGATAGTGGATAGCGTGACCCCGAGTAATGAGAGAGAATTTACTGAAGCACAGAGGGATCAAGTGGAGATGGGTCCTGGGAAAGGATGCCTAGCAGCACAGCCCTGAGTTTATAACTCAGAAAAGTAATGGGCGGACCTACTAGGGCTCCTAGAAATTGTTGCAACGCTGGTCTATATCAGAATGAATAAACTAATATTTGTGCAAGATTGATTAAAAGATAATATCCTAAATTGACTTTGAGTCAGGCCAAAAATATAGTGGGCAATAATTTAGAGCAAATCTACCACTATATAATGATTGTTCATGTAGACGTTCTGATAAACCCAATTTTGTTACTACTGTTAGTGAGTAATGATCTTTTTATAAAAAAACGATAGTTAAAAAGCATCTTCCCGTTTTGCCACAAGATGATAAACTCCACCCTCTATAACCCCTTAGTACAGTTGCGTATTCGCATCATACCAGTTCAATTCATTTGTATGCCTATGTAGATTTTAATACAGGCAATAAGGGGTTCACCATACTGTAGGTGCGATTTTTCCACTAGAAGGGCACCTATAATAGGGAATATTTTATTTTCTAGTTTAATCAGAGGTAGGGATGAACTAACACTTGGCTCACCTGCAACGGTTTGTACAGGTGTGGAGCCATTAAAATGCTCTGTTTTTCTATATTCTGTAAAATACATTGAAATAGTAATATCTATTGATGGGAATTATGAAATTAGACAGTTTATCAATTGCAATTGCACATATGTGGATGTAAAGGAAATCTGATTATGAACTGAATTATGGATAGTATAATGTTTGAATTTGTTATGATACAGGTGATTCTCAATGAATTAGAATATCATCAGAAAGTTAATTTATTTCACTAATTCAATACATAAAATGAAATGCATATATTATATAGAGTCATTACTAATAGAGTGATCTATTTCATGTGTTTATTTCTGCTAATGTTGATGATTATGGCTTATAACCAATGAAAACTCAAAGGTCATTATCTCAGAAAATTAAAGTCTGGAGGATGAAGGGTTAAAAACTGTGTTGCCGTATTCCACGAGACATCAAAGCGTGAACATAAGGGTGTGTGCCCACATAGTGGTTTAGTGACGTTCAAATCATCAGTAAACCGTTGGAAAATTCAAGGAGCCTAGACTCCTGAGCTCAGAAGTCACCAGCGGTTTTCCAGCGGTTTCTCAGCGGTTTCCCAGCGGTTTTTTCAGTGTGTGCACAGGGTTTTACTGTCGGTTTTTCCAGCGTTTTTTCCGGCGGTTTTCTATGGAGGATTTTGTTCATGGAACCGATCAAAAACCGCTGAGAAGAATTGACATGCTGTATGCTGCTAAACCGCTGGGAAACCGCTCAACCGCTGGCGGATCCGCTCACATAAACCCACTATATGTGCACAGCGGTTTCTAAATTACATAGGGTTACATGTAAGTCCTAAAGCTGCTAATGATTTACATAAATTTAAATAAAACCTATGCTAAACCGCTGGCGGTTTTCGCTGCTAAACCGACACTAAACCACTATGTGGGCACACACCCTTATATTGATTTATCAGTCAATGCATTTCAGGGCTCCCTGGAACATAACAATATGATATTGATTTGTACTGAGAAAGGGGCCAGGGAGCCCTGAAACATGTTGACTAAATCAATATTATATACCCCCTTTGATGTCTCGTGGAATACAGCAGCGCTGTTTTTAACCCTTCATCTTCCCTACTCTACATACACTACACTGGGGACTGCAGCAGCCATGATATGCTTTTACAGTGGTTGTGACTCTCAGGGTACCTTTACACGCCGCTACTGGAGGGTGGATACAACCAGCTACATGCGACAAATGTAGCTTGCATCGGCAATATACCCCGTAGTAGCGGCGTGTGAAGACGGTAGTAGCCACCCGGCAGTAGCGGCACCTGTTTCCGAGCACTGCCCTGAAACAGGTGGCTACACAGCCGATTGTAGCGACCTGTATCGGCGTGTAAAGAAGCAACAGAAGGGATGTGTCGACACCAGGCTATGTACCTGGTATGTAGCTGGGGCGTGACACAGGCTCCGGGATACCGCCCCCCTTCAGCGATCATTGGAGGAAATTCCTGCATTACGATTGTTAGTCGCTGCATAGGGCGGCATATTTAAGGAGGTGACCAGTCACACTACACAATTGCTTGAGCGTCATGTATTAATCAGCCTCCCGCGATGCCTGCCCAATCATGATGTTCTTGCTTTGTCCTATCAGCGTACGGACGTCTCGTAATCCACAATTGTGGCACGCCTATGTGTTGTCCCTGTTGCACCAGGTCCGCCCATATTAGCTTGTTGTAGCGGTGTGTAAATGAGGTAAGGTGAGCTACAGAAGGTAACTTGTGGCACCCGACGGTGTATCCAGAGATAGATGTAACCTACCGTAGCGCACCTTGTTGCGGCGTGTAAAGGTGGTGCGATTACCATTTGCAACCGTTTGTGCGTGCTCGTGCACGTGAAGTAGCTGGTTGTATCCACTCGCCAGTAGCGGCGTGTAAAGGTACCCTCACAACCACACAAGGTGAAGCCTCTGATACCTATTTAAGTAATATTTTATCTCTCGGACTCTTCATCCTTCCTACTTTGATTTTCTGAGATAATGACCTTTGGATTTTTCATTAGCTGTAAACCATGATCATCAACATTTACAGAAATAAACACTTGAAATAGATGACTCTGTTTTTAATGTCTCTACAGAATATACCATATTTTCCGGGTTATAAAACGCACTTGTGTTCCCCAAAATTTTGGGGGAAAGTGGGGGTGCGTTTTATAATCCAAATGTATGGATTATATACTGCAAGGGAGGGTGGGGGTGTCTTTGAAGCAGTGTCTGAGGCTGGGGTGAGCTGGCTGCAAGCGGCAGCGGGAGGTCATGTGCTCCCGCTCATTAGCCTCAAATAATATGCACTGCACCTGCTGTCCATCACCTCAGTGCTGAAACCACACTGCGGTGATGGACTGGGGGAGCGGCGCATATTACATTGCCTGCATCCCCCCCTTTGATGGTACATGCCCCCCCCCCATGCTCCTGGACGAGGAAAAACAAATATCCATATCAGAATTTACCTACGTTTGTTACATCTTAGACCACGTGCACACACTGAGTATTTGATGAGTTTTTTACCTCAGGATTTGTAGTCAAAACCAGGAGTGGAGCAATCAGAGGAAAAGTCTAATAGAAACACCTGCACCACTCCTGTATTTATCACCCACTCCTGGTTTTGGCTACAAATCCTGAGGTAAAAAACTCATGAAATACTCAACGTGTGCACGTGGCCTTATAGTTCCGACTTTGGAGAGATTAAGTAATTATTAGATAAAAACATAATGATTTTATACCAAGATGACCATCTCTATAAAATTATCTCCAGGGGATGGAGGACAATTGCAAAAAAATCACCTATATAGCTAGCATCATATCCCCAAGTACATATACTAGTGAACCTCAAAAGATTCCAACTTGGCTTAATAATAAGGGCTCGTTCAGATGCGGTGGTAACAGGTGTAAGTTGTGTCAGTACGTGGAATCTAGTGTGGTTTTTCATAATAATGTAACTAACAGGAAATTTCCTATAAAATCATATGTGAACTGCAATTCCACACATGTTGTCTATATGGCAACGTGTGTGGAATGCAATAAGTATTACATTGGATGCACGACTCGTACTCTGAAAAAGAGAATGGCTGAGCACATTTCAGCAGCCAAACCTGATTCAAATTCACCCTGTATCATGATATCTGGTTTATCCAGGTATTTTAAAGATATTCATGGGGGGAATCTCTGAACTCTAAAAGTAAAAGGTATCGAGAGAATATTACGCCCATATAGGGGCGGAGATTGGGAGAGGGCATTACACAATCGTAAAATTTATTGGATACTGGCATTAGATGCACGCCATCCCCGTGGATTAAATTTTAGAACTGATATGTTGTATTTATATTAGATACAAAAGTGATTTTACTGCGATTGATTATTCTCAAGAGTGCAATCAGCATAAAAAAGCGGTGAAAATTGGACGAGGAAAAACAAAAATCCATATGTTGTATTTTTATTAGATACAAAAATGAATTCATATTTTGACTACCATAATATTATTTTTTTTATAACATGAAAATTTGTATGAATATTTTCTGTACCTATGCACGTTATATGAATAAGCTTATCTTGTTGGTTTCCTGGGTATTCACTGAATAATGAATTGGGATTGATGTGTGTTTGTAAGCCAGGCAAGGGTTAACGGATCTAATCTAATGTAATACAGGTGTGAGGTTTTTAGATTGTGTATATATATGTGTGTTTGTCATTTTTATATTTACCAACGATTAAGGGGCATCCCCCACAATGCATCTAGTGCTTCTGCTCCCCCATGTGGGATTGTGTGATGTTTTTATAAAATTTCCACTGAATAAAGAAGGATCTGAATAACTCTGGCTCCAGGAAAAATCTTCCCCCCATGCTGCTGCCTATAATAAAATAACAACCATGTTACTTACCCTTTCCAGTGGTGTCCTCCATGTCTCTCTCCTTGCCGCTGCACCCACACTTCCTGATTCATCTCAGGGAGCCGGTCATGTGATTGGCACAAAATAGTGACATAATCTCTGCGCGCCCGATCACATGACCGGCTCCCCAAGAAGAATCAGGAATTGAGGGCGCAGCGGCAAGGAGAGAGACACGGAGGACACCGCTGGAAAGGGTAAGTAACATGGTTGTTATTTTATTATAGGCAGCAGCATGGGGGGAAGATTTTTCCTGGAGCCAGAGTTATTCAGATCCTTCTTTATTAACGTGGTTGTTATTTTATTATGGGCAGCAGCATTTTTTTTTACAGAATACTACTAATGCTTGCTTTTACATGGATCTACCCAAAATCTGATGACACTTTGATCGAAAAAACACTGATGAAACCTAGACCATTTTATGTATACAAGAAAAATCACTGACACCTGAATGCGCTCTGAATTGTCTAACTTTTTTCTTTTCTTTTTTAACTGGATAACCGCTGTAACCAGTCACCTAGTATGTGATGGCTAGTTCCCCATTCAGCTACAACATTTTCTAGTAATTTTTTCTTATTGTACCGTAATCGGGGGACTCCCAAAGCAACCACCACTCTTAACCTTATCGGTGTGCACAGTAAATCCAATAGTTAAACCATGTGGTAGGGCAGGGAGACATTGTTTTCCTACACTACTGCACTCCATTCTATAGGCCACAATTCTCATTAGGATAAAGCACTGGACAAGTCCCGGGCAGAGCAATGTGATTGCCATCCTGTGTAAGTCCCAGTGCAGTCACATCACTGCGTTTGCCGCTCTCTGCTGCCAGACTCGCCAGGATCTGGGGTTAGATGAGTGAGTGATGTTTTATTGTTAGAAGACCTGTGGGAGGATTGTGAGGGGCCATCATACAATCATACAGCGTAGGGAGCATCATGCAAGGTGGAGGCCATCACACAACATGGAAGCTACTTTAAGGGCAGTAATACACTGCGGGAACTAGTGTGCGGGCCATCATACATGTAGCTGTGGTGGAACCATACTGTGTATAGGAAGGGGAGTGGTAGGGGCATGACACTGTGCTTATCGGAGCTGTGGACCCATCATACTTTGTATAGAGAAGTTGTAGCAGCATCATGCTGCATAGGAGGGCTGTTGGAGCATTATACTTTGTACAGGAGAGTTTTGGGACTGTCAATTTCTATACAGAAGAGTGGTGGGGGCATCACTCTGCATAGAGATAACTATGGGGGCATCATAATGTGCATAGAGAAGCTGGGGTGCATCAAACCTTGTATAGGTGAGCTGTGGGCCGATGTGTATAGATAAGCTGTGGAGGTATTATACTATGTATAGGGGAGATATGAGAGCATCATACTGTGTATAGGAGAGTTGTGGGGGCATCATACTGTGTATAGGAGAGATGTGGAGGCATCTTACAATGTATAGGAGAGACGTGGGGGCATCATACTGTGTATAGGACAGATGTGGGGGCATCATACTGGGTATAGGAGAGATATGGGGGCATCATACTATGTATAGGAGAGATGTGGGGGCATCATACTGTGTATAGGAGAGATGTCGGAGCATCATACTGTGTATAGGACAGATGTGGGGGCATCATACTATGTTTTGAAGAGATGTGGGGGCATCATACTATGTTTTGAAGAGATGTGGGGGCATCATACTGTGTATAGGAGAGATGTGGGGGCATCATACTGTGTATAGGAGAGAAGTGGGGGCATCATATTGTGTATAGATAAGCTGTGGAGGCATTATACGGTGTATAGAAGAGATGTGAGGGCATCATACTATGTATAGAAGAGATGTGGTGGCATCATACTGTGTATAAGAGAGATATGGGGGCATCATACTGTGTATAAGACGGATGTGGGGGCATCATACTGTGTATAGGAGAGATGTGGGGGCATCATACTGTGTATAGGAGAGATGTCGGAGCATCATACTGTGTATAGGAGAGATGTGGGGGCATCATACTGTGCATAGGAGAGATGTGGGAGCATCACATATTGTGTATAGATAAGCTGTGGAGGCATTATACGGTGTATAGAAGAGATGTGGGGGCATCATACTGTGTATAGGAGAGATGTGGGGGCATCATATTGTGTATAGATAAGCTGTGGAGGCATTATACAGTGTATAGAAGAGATGTGAGGGCATCATACCATGTATAGAAGAGATGTGGTGGCATCATACTGTGTATAAGAGAGATATGGGGGCATCATACTGTGTATAAGACGGATGTGGTGGCATCATACTGTGTATAGGACAGATGTAGGGGCATCATACTGGGTATAGGAGAGATATGGGGGCATCATACTGTGTATAGGAGAGATGTGGAGGCATCATACTGTGCATAGGAGAGATGTGGGGGCATCATACTGGGTATAGGAGAGATATGGGGCATCATACAGTGTATGGGAGAGATGTGGGGGCATCATACTATGTATAGGAGAGATGTCGGGGCATCATACTGTGTATAGGACAGATGTGGTGGCATCATACTGTGTATAGGACAGATGTAGGGGCATCATACTGTGTATAGGACAGATGTGGTGGCATCATACTGTGTATAGGACAGATGTAGGGGCATCATACTGTGTATAGGAGAGATGTGGGGGCATCATACTGGGTATAGGAGAGATATGGGGGCATCATACAGTGTATGGGAGAGATGTGGGGGCATCATACTGTGTATAGGACAGATGTGGTGGCATCATACTGTGTATAGGACAGATGTAGGGGCATCATACTGTGTATAGGAGAGATGTGGTGGCATCATACTGTGTATAGGACAGATGTGGTGGCATCATACTGTGTATAGGACAGATGTAGGGGCATCATACTGTGTATAGGACAGATGTGGTGGCATCATACTGTGTATAGGACAGATGTAGGGGCATCATACTGTGTATAGGAGAGATGTGGGGGCATCATACTGGGTATAGGAGAGATATGGGGGCATCATACAGTGTATGGGAGAGATGTGGGGGCATCATACTGTGTATAGGACAGATGTGGGGGTATCATACTGTGTATAGGACAGATGTGGTGGCATCATACTGTGTATAGGACAGATGTAGGGGCATCATACTGTGTATAGGAGAGATGTGGTGGCATCATACTGTGTATAGGACAGATGTGGTGGCATCATACTGTGTATAGGACAGATGTAGGGGCATCATACTGTGTATAGGACAGATGTAGGGGCATCATACTGTGTATAGGAGAGATGTGGGGGCATCATACTGGGTATAGGAGAGATATGGGGGCATCATACAGTGTATGGGAGAGATGTCGGGGCATCATACTGTGTATAGGACAGATGTGGTGGCATCATACTGTGTATAGGACAGATGTAGGGGCATCATACTGTGTATAGGACAGATGTGGTGGCATCATACTGTGTATAGGACAGATGTAGGGGCATCATACTGTGTATAGGAGAGATGTGGGGGCATCATACTGTGTATAGGAGAGATGTGGGGGCATCATACAGTGTATGGGAGAGATGTGGGGGCATCATACTGTGCATAGGAGAGATGTGGGAGCATCACATATTGTGTATAGATAAGCTGTGGAGGCATTATACGGTGTATAGAAGAGATGTGAGGGCATCATACTGTGTATAGGAGAGATGTGGGGGCATCATATTGTGTATAGATAAGCTGTGGAGGCATTATACGGTGTATAGAAGAGATGTGAGGGCATCATACTGTGTATAGGAGAGATGTGGGGGCATCATATTGTGTATAGATAAGCTGTGGAGGCATTATACGGTGTATAGAAGAGATGTGAGGGCATCATACTGTGTATAGGAGAGATGTGGGGGCATCATATTGTGTATAGATAAGCTGTGGAGGCATTATACGGTGTATAGAAGAGATGTGAGGGCATCATACTATGTATAGGGGAGCTGTGGGCCCATCATACTCTATATAGGGAAGCTGTAGGTGTGGAGACTTACAAAACTATTAATGTAGATGGAGGGACTTATGACATTATGAAATGTTAAGTGGGCATTTAAAAAGCATTATTGTTATGGGGGCACTCAGGATTTTGTGATAGTCAAAGACGCACACAAGTGACCTTATTACGTTCTAGCAGCCAAAATGTTGGCATTTTTTTCTAGTTCACTTGAACATAACTATTATTTCAAAGTGAGCAACTTTACCATAAAGGGTACAAATGAGGCATTTTACTTTCTAAGGGGCACAGTGGTGGGCATTTTTATTATGTGACACACAATAGGTGCATTAAAAGGGACACATACAGCAGCGGCTCAGTAATGGGGTGACAACCAACGGTGTTGGAAACGTCAGAAGAAAAATGTGTCTTTGTTGCAAACTCTGCAGACGAGTCAAGGCTATAAGAAATTATAATGGCGGTCTGGGCTAGATGGAAAAGATGGGAAAAGTGAACAACTCCATCAAAAAGAACATCACATGTAAGACCCTTGTGGTGATGTGGCCCTTGGCCGGGTGCATCACACCGGTTATCAATGCAGGTCTCTGTTCACATGGGCTGGTTTTCCTGATTGTGTATGCTGTGTGAAACCTGTCCGGTGTACAGGGGGTTAACAGCTGAAGGGTTTTCATGCACTGAGTGAACAGCTGAGTGTGAGTGCTGAAGAGCTGCGAGATTCATGAGCCTAATGAGCGGCGGTGAGAGTGGGATGAGATCCATGAGGAATAGGATGTAATGAATGAGTGCTGACAACCCGGAACACAGGGAGTTAACCTGAGCTGTGTGACAGGCTGATTACAAGCAGCTGAGGGGGTGTGTCCATGTGGGAGTGGCTGGCACGATAAGAACCTGCCAGGTGTCTGAGTGAGGAGAGGACGATGGGAATCAGAGAAGTCCAGACCACTGCCATGTGAAGACGTGCTGGAAGTGATGGGAGCCTGCCAGCTCCATGCTAGTGCACCTGATGTGTGCATGCCAGCCAGTGTCCAGGACCGAGGACGGCTCAAGGGCCAGGTGGTCTTGTGTGTACTGAGTGACAGGGCTCCTGGTACTATTGTGGGCCCTGAGTGTGTAGCATATTGGTGTATGTAAAAATGCCATGAATGCTGTGTCATGCATGAGTCATAATGGTTTATGAAAAAGTGCCATGTGTGATGACTCGTGTGCAATATGATGGGGAATGATCCCTGTCAGGGTGATAGACGGTGATAGCCGTCATTAGAACCAGACTGAGGTCTGCAAGGGTTGGTGGGTGACACCTTGAAGTTCTGGGGAAAATGTATGTGAATGTCCTGTAATGTAATGTCATATGGGAATGTCATATAATGCAATGTAAGGACATGCATATTATATGTGAAAATGGAAATAGTGTTATGGTTTATGTGTTGAAAGCGGTTTATGACAGAAATTAATAAATCCGCTGCTTATGTTACGTTGAAATGTAGTCGCTGCTGTCATTTTCCCCGTGCCAAGCGGGATCCCCTGGGGCGCTACCTCACACCCTATATATAACTGTACTGTAATTTGATACGTTCTACAGGGCTGGTAACTAGCATTATACGGTCACTATATGGTGGTAATATCTGCTCATAGAGATTTTTTTTTTTGTAACAGGGTGGTCATCTTCTGAGGTTTCCCTACACCTATGATAAGGGGATGCCACCGTAGTTATATTCAGGGTTACCTGGTTAGGAGCCACTTAGATGCTTTGCCACCCCTTCCTGAGCTGAACCCTTAGCTATGCCTCAGTAAAAACTGTTTGACAGGAATAACATTAAAGCTGGGGTTACACGCAGCGACATCACTACCGATGGCGCTGCAATATCACAGGTTTTGTGACGTTGCAGCGACCTTGCCAGCGACGTCGCTGCATGTGACATGTAGCAATGACCAGCTATGAGCTCGCTGATTGCTGTGGAATGGCCAGGACCATTTTTCGGTCGCTGGTCTCCTGCTGGCACACATGCATCGGCATGTGTGACAGGGGCAACGACCAGCGATCCCCATGCTGTGCCCGACACACCCGACAGAACCCTGCGACCCGTCCAGTGTCGGCGCATCGCTGAGGAATCGCTGGCGAGTCTGCCTGTCTGGCATCTCACCAGCGATCATATACTGATGTTCCAGCGATCCCGGTCCAGTCGGATGGTTGATCGGGTCGCTGGAACATCGATATGTGTAACCCGGCCTTAAGCTTTTCCAATAACACCCAGCAGAAGTGTGAAGGCAGTTCTGGGCTCTAATCCAGTCATGTACTCCGGATCAGTGGAAGATAATCAATGTAATCCACCTAGTAATGAGCGTTTTATGTAGGATTCTTCTATCTATATATAAACTGGTGTTCTCGGATGGTCAGCAATGAAATTACACAAAATAAATGCATGAGAAGTCATCTTTCCATACAGAGTTTATTGAATAAACTTGGTAATAAACGCCCAGATTCTCCATATAGGATACACAATTACATAGCTTATTTATGAAATATCTAATAATATAGAAAATGTGGGCTTCTGTTAAGGATGCAGCCGTGAAGCAAAACCAATAAACCCATTTAAATAGGTCACTTGTGTAGAAAAAATAGATAACTCCAAGACAGACACGATGAGGTTTACATTTGGTGCTGCATTGTCTTTGGACGCAAGGGGTAATCTTCTATTACAACTGATGGTGGGGGTTACAGAATATATGTGAAATGGCAACTGAACATAATAATAGTGGACTGCTGGTTTTGTACAGATGGAGTGATATGATATTATCATTTGTCTCAGCTACTTTGATGTTACCGGTGGCTATGGGTAACCTACTGTATTATCCTACCTCATTGCCTCAATGCAGTGCATTAAATGTCAAAGTCAGCCCTGCTACATTAACATATTACACCATCACTGACAATGTTCATGATTTATCGCACACAGAGCAAACACATTTTGCTGGCCTAGTCCTGTATCTAAATATCCTGGAGAAGGGAAGGAGCTTATTGACATCACCCAAGACTCACCACCCCGGATAAATGCCCTGCCACCCTCCACCTTACCTAGCCATGAGGCAAAAGGGCTGTGTAACATCTAGGGTATCACGGATTTTAAACTTAAAGGATCCTCCGATTATAATAAAGTCTAGTAGTGGGAGCCACCAATGTCTTGAGCGATCAGAGCTTGGAGCTCTCCAGCATCTTCAAAAATCACAAGACGACATTGACTTCTTTGGTGTATAGGCACGAGCATGTTCAGGGCACGTAAACCCCTCGATCGGTAAAGTTCTCAGCTCCTGGACCCCGACATTGTATGCTATAGATATGTCCAAGATTTTTAAATAAATGAGATTACTATATCTAACAATTGTATACCTTAGTCTCTATCTCATTTACATTGAAGTTAAATATACATATTTTAATCTGTTGCCTGGTAGCCAGAGTGTGAGATTTATGCGGGTATACGTTTGCTCTGCATTTTGTGCCATTTTCCAACTCTAAACTTTATACATTGTTTAGAGCGTTGCCGATTGTGCCCCTCCTGTGAATCCTTTTTACTTTTTTTGCCATTTTTCCAACCAGACAGAAAGTGGAGAAAGCCCCAAGTTATTGATTATTGTCATTAATTAGTGATAAGCAAGCACTACCATGCTTAGGTGCTCGGTACTCATAAGGAGCAGATGGATGCTCGGCTGGGCACAACTAGAGTTCCCCACTGACTTCCATTAAGGCCAGGTTCCATGCAGTGACATAGCTACTGATGTCGCAGCAATGTCACAGGTTTTGTGACGTTGCAGCGACCTCGCTGCATGTGACATGCCATAGCGACCAGCGATGAGCTCGCTGATCGTTGCAGAGCCAGGATCATTTTTCAATCGTTGGTCTGCTGCTGTCACGCATGCATCGGCATATGTGACAAGGGCAACGACCAGCGACACCAAGTCTGCGCCAGACAACCTGATCGATCCCAGTGACCATCGGGTGTCGGCACATCGCTGGGTGATCACTGGTGAGATCTGCCTGTCTGGCAGCAATCACATAACGATGTAACCTCAGCTGGTGGCAAAACATTAGCCAAATGTAACCAATTATTCCATACTTGTATTTTCGAATGATGACCAGAGTTTAACCATAGGACAAGCAGACTTTGCATTAGCATCTGGGCCCTGGAGCCTGAGAGGGCAGAAAAGGTCCCTATGGCTCATATCAGAGGAGCAACACGTGACAGTTTCAGGGTCATACAGGAGATTTAGCATTGGGGCCTGGAAGTGCCAAGTTACATCAATGCCAAAGGTGGCTGAAAAAGTCCAAAATAATGAATTGCAGTTCTAGAAGACAAAAAAAAGTGGAAGTAACATACTTGACATTCTGGCAAGAGACTACGGGCACATCATCAGAAACAGGAAAGCTTACTTTGAAGCATGTATAGGACACATTGCATAGTGACCATGCAGCACATGACATTTTCCCTTTCTGTCCATTGCTCTTCTCCTACTGCCCACGTCTATCTCTAGCTGCCCATTTGTCCATGATGCAATGTAACACTGTCTACCTAAGCGGTTGCTTCTCCTTTATTTCTGATCTACTATTCTCAATTATAAAGTGGATGGGCTTAGCAGCCACGTTACATAAGTACACATATAAAGTTAATTACAAAAATGAAGACGAATGTACAACAAGGGGGAAAGACATGAAAAAATAACATGCAAAGTAACAACATATTTTCTTCTGCTGCCATTTTGGTAAAGATTGGACTATTAGTCTACAAGTCTCAGCCATGTCTAAAAGTTCTTATCTTATTAATAGGGAATCCAAGACTGGCCCATTAGATGACTGTACATGGTCCACAGTCATGTACTTGAAGCCTTCTGTGGTTGGGCAGAGAACTATATGGATTGATATTTGGTTTAGACAGCAATTCTTCCAAAGTTTTTTTTATGTCTTGTGCATCTCTTTTGCAAACAATTTGGTCCACCACATATCAAATCCACATCTAACAGGTACATATATATATTCATATAGTGTAATCCAAAGTCTTTGTAGGTGGCAAATATAACAAAAGACACAAGATGATGTAGACCAAGTTCCTCATTCACAAGCTTTCGACTGCGGTGATAGACGCAGGAGTGGAGGAGCGCGAGGTGGCATTGGATGATCGTTCAACAGGAGGACTAAGCAAAATGGGATCTGAGGGTTTGGGTACCAAGGAGCGCATGGGAGTTGGTGCCTTGGAAGGGCAATGTATATTCTGGCCACAGATGCGGTGATGCTTTTCCCAGTCTTTGTGCTGGCAGAATGATCCGCAGTATCGAGCAATGTTACATCCACTGCAGGTCTCGCTGGCCTTACGACCACAGTTCCAACAGCTCTGCAAAGAAGCAAACAATTATTGTAAGATTATGGAACTACTAAGACTAGGTGAAATATGAGGGAACTCAACTTGGGTGTTAACCCATCCTCTACCCTATTCAGCTATATAATAAATCATGTAGAGAAGACCAATCACATAATATATATATATATATATATATATATATATAATAAGGTACCGTTACACGCTTCAATGTTGAAACTATATCACTAACGATCTCGGGGGCACGCGTTTGTTAGGACATCGCTTAGAGATCATTGAAGAGATGTCACTCGACTAGATGTCGTGGACGATGCACCAACGATCCAGTGAGCAGGTATCGGTCGCACAACCCAGCAAACGATACTTGTTCACTGTTCTCAATAGGGGAAGTCGTTATCGACATGTTCTCAAATCTGCGATCATCGATCCAACAATTTATCGTAATTGAATCTCGGTGTCACAGGCAACGACGTCCTAACGATGTCGCTTGATCGACTCCAAACCCGTGACGTTTGTGCGAAATCGTTCACGATCTCGTACCGTGTAACAGGGCCTTAAGGAGGAGACAAATCATAATCATAGCTGATCAAGTCTACGGGCATGAACAATGTAGATAGGTAAGATTACATCTATAATAGAAAAAAAACACTTTCCAGCTCCGAAATACCAATAATAAAATGATACGTTTTAATTCCATAAAATGCGAGTGAAGAATCAGATAAAAAAAACATTAAATTGACATCGAACAACCATGGTACATGGTGTTACGCGTTTCAGACAAAGGACACGATGAAAACTGCATCTGAACCGCGTAAAACCATGTTCCATGGTTGCTTCATGTCAGCAATTTAATGTGTTTTATCTGACTGTTTACTCACTTTTTATGGAATTAAATAAACTTGGAAAACTTACATCAGAGTTGGAGCTGGAAAGTGTTTTTTTTCTATCTGAACAGCTTCTCTCTCTGGACGGGGCTGTCAGCTGCTTGTGTTTCTGTGCAGCATCGCATTCCCCGTCCAGAGAGGGAGAGGCTGTTCAGAGTCACTGCTCCAGCCTGTTCCGAGTCTCGTCCGACAAACTTGGATGAGTGTGTCCGAACCCTTTGGTGAGAATACTACCACTATCCGGAGAATTGGTGCCCCCTGAACCCACTTTGGGAGTTTCTGTAACTCTTTTAAGACTCGTTTGAAAGGAGCCATGCACACACTCTTCTTCACTCACTGTGCATAGGACAGCTGAAGGCCAAGTAGCCTTGAAGAAAGTGGCCAATTGGACCCCTGTTTTCCTGATATATTGGATCCCAGGGTCAGATCTCTAATATCAGACCTTTTTGGATGATCCATACATGTGATGATCGAAAGGCAGATCAGTCACAGAGTACAGTACAGGCAGGTCAGTCACAGAGTACAGTACAGGCAGGTCAGTCACAGAGTACAGTACAGGCAGGTCTGTCACAGAGTACAGTACAGGCAGGTCAGTCACAGAGTACAGTACAGGCAGGCCAGTCACAGAGTACAGTACAGGCAGGCCAGTCACAGAGTACAGTACAGGCAGGCCAGTCACAGAGTACAGGCAGTCCAGCACAGAGTACAGTACAGGCAGGCCAAATCACAGAGTACAGTACAGGCAGGCCAGTCACAGAGTACAGTACAGGCAGGTCCGTCACAGAGTACAGTAAGGCAGGCCAGTCACAGAGTACAGGCAGGCCAGTCACAGAGTACAGGCAGGCCAGTCACAGTACAGTACAGGCAGGGTGGATAAAAATCTTGATTTTTTTAAAAAAATCAAAAAAATCAGATTTTTTTGATTTAAATCAGATTTTTTTGATTTAAATCATTTGATTTAAATCAGATTTTTTAATCAAGTTGTACACAAGCAAAACTTTGTCTTTTTGCAAATCTAATTGTTTTACACAAATAAAAATATTAAAACAGTTGATTATGAAACCTAATAATTTTTATTTGCACTATTAAACACTCAGAATTGAACTACAGAGAGTAAGTACTTTTTAACAATAGCCTATCTCTAACGTTTGAAGTAAGCAAACATCTTCAGTGAATACATCAGTCCTTTAAGCCTACTGTTTATTTAGGACTTTTAATAGGAAAACCAGTTGTCCTGCTTTAGCAGTTCCTAAGCGGTTTCGGACTGTTGTGTGCACAAAACCAAATGAAGAAAACAATCTCTCTACTCCTGCGGATGAAGCCGATGCAGTCAGTAGCTGAGTAGCTAGATTTATTATCTTTGCTGGAAGAACAAGTGATTGCGACTTCCACCAGTCCAGTGGTTTTAGTTCATTAACGACGTTATCTGCAAACATGTATTTTTGAAATGGTGCAGATTCACACTTCAATTTCAGCACAGTTGCCACAATGTCATGGTTAGTATTGGCGAGCCACTCCATTGCAGAGTTGATTTCCGCCTCAGATAATTTTTTCCCTCTGTAGATGGGATGCAAGATATTGGCTAAATAGTGTTCTTCTTTAGAAACTAAACCAAAACTGAAACCAAGCTAGAAGTGTGGAATTAAAGGGGCAGTATGAACAAAATGTGGAGGCTATTAATAGTTTATACAATTAAGACATGCTGCTTTTAAACCTATTGCCATATAGTAAAACAAAAAAGATTTTTACTTACTTTGGGGTCCCCCCCTCACTCTGGCGTTAGATCGTTGCCCCTAGTTTCGTCCATGTAACTATGGGCGCACATGCACACTGCTCTCACTTCTCATTTTAATCGTGATTTATATTAAAAAAAAACCTTTTGATTTAAATCAGTGATTTAAATCATGATTAAAATCATGATTTAAATCGATCCGATTTAAATAGAAAAAAAACTTTTGATTTAAATCGTGATTTAAATCATGATTTAAATCGGCGTGATTTAAATCAATCCACCCTGAGTACAGGCAGGCCCGTCACAAAGTACAGTACAGGCAGGCTAGTCACAAAGTACAGTACAGGCAGGCTAGTCACAAAGTACAGTACAGGCAGGCTAGTCACAGTACAGTACAGGCAGGCCCGTCACAAAGTACAGTACAGGCAGGCTAGTCACAAAGTACAGTACAGGCAGGCTAGTCACAAAGTACAGTACAGGCAGGCTAGTCACAGTACAGTACAGGCAGGCCCGTCACAAAGTACAGTACAGGCAGGCTAGTCACAAAGTACAGTACAGGCAGGCTAGTCACAGTACAGTACAGGCAGGTCAGTCACAGAGTACAGTATAGGCAGGTCAGTCACAGAGTACAGTATAGGCAGGTCAGTCACAGTGTACAGGCAGGCTAGTCACAGTGTGCAGGCAGGCTAGTCACAGTACAGTACAGGCAGGCCAGTCACAGAGTACAGTATAGGCAGGCCAGTCACAGAGTACAGTATAGGCAGGTCAGTCATAGAGTACAGTATAGGCAGGTCAGTCATAGAGTACAGTATAGGCAGGCCAGTCACAGAGTACAGTATAGGCAGGCCAGTCACAGAGTACAGTACAGGCAGGTCCGTCACAGAGTACAGTACAGGCAGGTCCGTCACAGAGTACAGTACAGGCAGGTCAGTCACAGAGTACAGTACAGGCAGGCCAGTCACAGAGTACAGTACAGGCAGGCCAGTCACAGAGTACAGTACAGGCAGGCCAGTCACAGAGTACAGGCAGGTCAGTCACAGAGTACAGTACAGGCAGGCCAGTCACAGAGTACAGTACAGGCAGGCCAGTCACAGAGTACAGTACAGGCAGGTCCGTCACAGAGTACAGTACAGGCAGGCCAGTCACAGAGTACAGGCAGGCCAGTCACAGAGTACAGGCAGGCCAGTCACAGTACAGTACAGGCAGGCCCGTCACAAAGTACAGTACAGGCAGGCTAGTCACAAAGTACAGTACAGGCAGGCTAGTCACAGTACAGTACAGGCAGGCCCGTCACAAAGTACAGTACAGGCAGGCTAGTCACAAAGTACAGTACAGGCAGGCTAGTCACAGTACAGTACAGGCAGGTCAGTCACAGAGTACAGTATAGGCAGGTCAGTCACAGAGTACAGTATAGGCAGGTCAGTCACAGTGTACAGGCAGGCTAGTCACAGTACAGTACAGGCAGGCCAGTCACAGAGTACAGTATAGGCAGGCCAGTCACAGAGTACAGTATAGGCAGGTCAGTCATAGAGTACAGTATAGGCAGGTCAGTCATAGAGTACAGTATAGGCAGGCCAGTCACAGAGTACAGTATAGGCAGGCCAGTCACAGAGTACAGTATAGGCAGGCCAGTCACAGAGTACAGTACAGGCAGGTCCGTCACAAAGTACAGTACAGGCAGGCCAGTCACAGAGTACAGGCAGGCTAGTCACAGTACAGGCAGGCCAGTCACAGAGTACAGTATAGGCAGGCCAGTCACAGAGTACAGTACAGGCAGGTCAGTCACAGCACAGTATAGGCAGGCCAGTCACAGAGTACAGTATAGGCAGGCCAGTCACAGAGTACAGTATAGGCAGGTCAGTCACAGTGTACAGGCAGGCCAGTCACAGAGTACAGTATAGGCAGGTCAGTCACAGAGTACAGTATAGGCAGGTCAGTCACAGAGTACAGTACAGGCAGGTCAGTCACAGAGTACAGTACGGGCAGGTCAGTCACAGAGTACAGTACAGGCAGGTCAGTCACAGTGTACAGGCAGGCTAGTCACAGTGTACAGGCAGGCTAGTCACAGTACAGTACAGGCAGGCCAGTCACAGAGTACAGTATAGGCAGGCCAGTCACAGAGTACAGTATAGGCAGGTCAGTCATAGAGTACAGTATAGGCAGGTCAGTCATAGAGTACAGTATAGGCAGGCCAGTCACAGAGTACAGTATAGGCAGGCCAGTCACAGAGTACAGTATAGGCAGGCCAGTCACAGAGTACAGTACAGGCAGGTCCGTCACAAAGTACAGTACAGGCAGGCCAGTCACAGAGTACAGGCAGGCTAGTCACAGTACAGGCAGGCCAGTCACAGAGTACAGTATAGGCAGGCCAGTCACAGAGTACAGTACAGGCAGGTCAGTCACAGCACAGTATAGGCAGGCCAGTCACAGAGTACAGTATAGGCAGGCCAGTCACAGAGTACAGTATAGGCAGGTCAGTCACAGTGTACAGGCAGGCCAGTCACAGAGTACAGTATAGGCAGGTCAGTCACAGAGTACAGTATAGGCAGGTCAGTCACAGAGTACAGTACAGGCAGGTCAGTCACAGAGTACAGTACGGGCAGGTCAGTCACAGAGTACAGTACAGGCAGACTTAGACCCAGAGGATCTCTACAACTGATAGACAGGCCCATGCATACCTCAGTTGACTCCTCCTGTTCATTTACTACAAGAAATGCGTCTTCAGCCGCCCTCCTCTTGGCATCTGCGATAGTCTGTTCCATCCTAGCTTTTTCCGATGCAATCATCTGAACCGCTTTCTGTTCGGCCTCAGTCACGGCCTTCTGTACCTCAGACATGGCCTGTCGCTTCACCTCATTAACCGCTTCTTCTGTGTAGGGAGGAGGGAGGTTAATGTTGATGGTCGAATTTACTGTATTAACATTTTAAATGGTAAAAATTAATAAAAAAAAATAATTTCAAACAAATATTTAATTCTAAAATAAAAAGATAAAATTAATAAAACACAGTACATTTTGACATGTTCAATACCTGCTTTTCTCCAGATTTCTTCAGTAACATAATTCCGGCTTCCAAAGTCTCTCTGAGAGTCTGCAAGAGAAAATGTATGTTAGGTTTTTTAGGAATCCCACCAGGATGTCCCTGATATTTTGTAAAGATCTATAAAGCAGCCTGTAAGGTATTAGGTTGAGTTCTCATGAGCAGCAGTATGCCACCTAGGGTGTACCCACCATGAAGATGGCAACATTCCCTTGGCTAGTAGAGGGTGATTCGGTACTGTAACTAACCAAACTATATACTCTGGAAATGTTTGTTAGGACATATTTTCTTACCACTGGTGCCCGAGTCAGTTGATGTAGGACTGTGTTGCCTGCTTAAGTGCTCACTTCCTTTCCTAAGCTCAGAAGACTCGCTGTAACGCCTCTTCCAGTAGTTCAGCTCATCCCTGTCCACCTCTTGACACCTGCGCAGCACTGCCATAGAGCGTTTTGTCTTTTCCACCATTTCCATGATGCAATTCAAGGCCTAGTCAAAAATAACAAAACTTGTAATTTGCCTTCTAAAACACTAGATGGTGCTATCTGTATGCTACCTAGTCAATGAACGCGGCAGCACATGTAACATTGTTATACTCGCTTATATTTCACAGTCTGCAGTGCATTACAGACCTGTCCCCATTGGGGCTCACAATCTATATTCCCCATCAGTAAGTGTTCGGAGGGTGGAATATGGGGAGAACATACACATTCCTTGCAGATGTTGTTGTTGGTGGAATTTTAACCCAGAATTAAAACATAGAATAATTGAATGCACAAATAAAACTGTAATACCAGTGCCAACATGTGCCCAATTATACCTAGGTCATACTGCTTAGGGTTGAAATCTATATAATGAAGTGGGTTAGGACTATGACAGTTTACTTTATCAGGTTGTCCCTGGGTGTTTAGGTAATTGGGGTTCGTAGCAATTGTCCTGGAATGTCTATATCAAGAGCAACATGCACTCTAAGGCTGGAAACACACTGTCCGAGTGACATGCTAGTTACTCGCACGGGTCTCGGATCATTCATCCGGCACGACCCCTGCCTCTTTGAACGGGACACTGTTAAGGTACCGTCACACGCGGCAATTTTGCAAGCAATTTCACTGGCAATTTGCTGGTTGCAGTGAAATCATGGATACATGGTTCTGTTTTGTTGCCGGGTAGAAATGGAACCATGTATCCATGATTTCACTGCAACCAGCAAATTGCCAGTGAAATTGCTTGCAAAATTGCCGAGTGTGACGGTACCTTTAGTGGTATGTTTTTCTATGTAGCTCCACTGCCCCTGTCCAGAGAGGGAGAGGCCATCCCGGGCGAATGATCCAAGACTCTGTGAGTAACTCGCATGACACTCGGAAAGTGTGTTTCCAGCCTAAGAAAGATAATAGCAGAAATCGAAATTTCCTAATGCAAAGCAGTTCATTCTTGCTAGAATTAAAATTTCAAGCTTGCAAAAAAATGTCTCCTAGTGGCCTTACATGATCCAGATGTTTCCATTCCTCTGCCCATTCTCTCTCCGTCAGCCGGTGGTCTACAAGTTCTTCTTGGTAACCGTTGTTTAAGCTGCCATTGATTCCTACACACCAAGAAATAAGGTTATATCATAAACTCCTGCAGCAATCAGACCCTATTGGGGAGAACACTTATTTAGAAAGGAAGCATCGTGCTTACCTGTTACAGCATGGTGGCGCTCTCTTCCATCTCTGCACTCCACAATCTTGCCCAGAGGTTCCCGGTACAACTGCGATCCAGGTATATCATCCAGCGTGTAGTGCTGCAGAGGTGGAGGAGTAGGGTGAAACTGCTGGAATTGTTCAAGAGGGGCAGAGACAGCGCGGGGCTGTGTCGGGGCGCTGGGCTGATGGTGCACACCCTCTTGACTGGTAGCTCTGGGGGTAAAGGCTCTCTTTCAAAGCCATTATCATCTCTCCTGGAAACAAAGAAAATAATTTAATTTGTAATAATTATGATGCACAACCTCTAGCATCATGTCATGCATTAACCCCATACCTTTCTGGGCTATGTCTTTTTCCGTTCCCATTGACTTCCATAAGAAGTTCAGAGGAGTCAGAAGGAGAAGAAGTGTTGGTATTGAGGAGGATGTGCTCATGTTGTGCCAAGTATTGAGAGGGAGTTTGCTTGGCAGCACGAGCGCAGTGCAGCAGCTCCCTCTGGAGAAGCGGCAAGTTGGCCTGAAAAGAAAATCAGCATCCATATTACATTTAACCCCATAAGCAAGTTGCCATCCAGCATAGTATCAGCAGAGGAGGCAGCTAGAATGTTCACCTTGAGGAACGGGATGACAAATGGTCGGAGAGGGAAGTTGGTGGCCTCCTGGAGCTTGCAGTGAAACTCTTCTATGGTTATAGTGGAATTCTGTAGAACAAATAAGAATAATAAAATGACCACATAGGGCAAATGAGACCAGTGGAATGGGTTTCAGGTCAGACCTCAAGCCTCCCAATATCTATTAATGCCAGCGGTTTTCATGCTTATTGCTCAGTTTCTACATTATTGGACTGACAAGTATGGACTGTATGGATCCTCCTCACATGGTTAATATATCATTTTTAGGAAGGGGGGGGGGGTAGATGTGCCGCAGATATTCTTTCCATGTGAAGTTCTTTTTTATTTGCCTACAGAGTTTGCCTTCAACGTGTGAACAGCCGTGGATTGTCGGGGGATAGAGCCACAAATTGATGACCACTGTTCCGCAGAAAGTCCTTCAGTCGTTGTAGTTACGTCAACCTTGAGAAGTTTCTAGAGTCAACTTACCACCAGAGCAAGGACAAGGGTCCGGACCTTCTCCCCAATCTCTGGAGAGATATCGTTGCCAAATTGCTGTAATGTGGTGAGAAACCTCTTCAGCTTGCTGAGCTGCCTGACTCCACACGTGGCCGGAAGCTGCTGATTGGCTAGAGATGAAGAGGAGGATGATGAAGGACCATTGCTGGAGCGCTGCGGTGGAGATGGAGCTCCGTTCAGGGATGGAGGAGAATGGTTCATTCCATTAGAAACTGCAGAGTACAGAAGTGAAGTGTTAATCTATGTAATAAGAGATGAGGTTTTACATTTATCACATTTATGCTTTTCTGTCCAAAGATGCCATACATATATATATATATATATTATATTATATATATATATATATATATATATATATATATCATACAACTAAAGCAAAGACTGAGAGAAGGGAAAAATGCCAATTAGATCATTACAGAATGAACTATAGAGAGCCAAAACTGACTAAATCTTATGTTTATTCTTCGCCTAGATACATTGAGCATTTAGATGGCAGGCTATAGGATCAAAAGGATTAAGGGACATGTAATAGATAAATACAGAGGCACTGCCCTCCACCATACTGTGTACTTAATAAAACCCCAACCCAATAGCTTTACAACTGGGTGCAGTTATATTCCCCTGTAGGGTATTACTGAATTATACTTAGAAGTCAAAATGGGCCTAACTACAATAAAGACTGCTTCATCAGCACGCCTCCTCGACATAAGGGATACAGAAAGTATACAGAACGTGGACCATCTAGAATGAATTTTGGCCAAATCCTCATCTGGATGCAGATTTCATACATATCCCACTTTACTGTCGACAACTCATAGTAGCTCCATAGTACATGTGTATGGTATCACAACTCCCCAATACTCAACATGGCAGGTACAAGCAAAAACAACAGAAAAAAATATTCTGATGGGACTTACAGTGTGACAAGTGAGTACCCTCCGGGGGTTCGCTTCCATAATGCCCTAATGTCATTCATTGAGCCCATTACAAGGGCAGCAGGTGCAGTAAGCCACCTCTCCACCTTTGATAGAATTCAGTTTCCCCAAGTGTAGTAGATACCCAGCAATCAAATTGTACTTCACATATATAACTTAGGGAAATCCTACCCCACCATAACTAAGGAGCGGGCAGGTGCAGAAGTGACCTCGGTTAGATCTCCACTAGGTAAGCTTTCTAACTTTGAACTATGAAGAAGACTATGGAGAATGAGGCTTCTAATAGTAGACATCCCTTACATTGTGAATATGGTTCATATATAAACATCTACAACTATAACAAATTACGCCAAGTCTGATATGTATAAGTATGTGACAAAGAAAAGCATGCAGCGATAGATACAGTCCATGTATCGCTTTATCCACTACTGATCGTCGGACAGGACACCCAACTTCGTTCTTACCAGCATTACCAAGGTGAGGAGCAGTCATGGTGCAGTGGTGGGGCATGTGGGCTTCTGCCCCATACAGCTCAACAGAAATTAGGGAAATGTTGGCACAAGAAAATTTCATCAGTCAAAGTAGAACAAAATTTGAGAAGTCAATTATACACAACAGGACACAGGAATCGTGCAATAAATAGGACAAGTGATGTGAAGCAAAGGTGGCCAAATCCAACCTATGTCATGATTTTATGGGGCTGCAATAGGATAATACACAAGCCTTTTGTTCTCAGAAGCAGTCACCAAAGCCATCTGGGAACAGTTTACTTTCCTCTCATTAATAAAAAAAAAACATGCATGATTGTGCATATGTGTGGTTTGGGGGTCAGAAGAATTATCTGCCATGGTATTGAAGGTGTATGGATTCCTCTAGTCACAGAGTTATATGGAGTGATAGCTCACATGCTCAACACACTGCTAAAAAGCATTTCCCCCAAATGAAATATTTGGTGGCATTGTCCTCCTCGTTAACAAGCGTAACCATTAGTAATACTTATTAGATTATTGGTGTGGCCTTCATGATTGCCAGGCACAAGCCTCATATTCTCCACTGGTTCTTTCCTGGCTACAAGACCACAGCCAAGCTAAGAATGCTGCTCTAGTCTGAATCTATTGCACTGAACATGGAAAGATAGCTCCGCTCTGACATCTGTCCACGCCTTTTCAACTGCTCTTGGCTGTGGTCTTGGAACAAGTAAAGAACTGATGATCCAAGATGGTTCCAACAGTGGCACCCATACTGTTTAAAAAGTGACCCGTGGGCCCCAGGGCTCCAGTCCTCAAGCTCCTGAACTTTTGAGACAATTGTGTCCATGGAGTCAGGGTTGTTGTCACCAAAGTTTCTATTCAACTGAATATACGTCCATGGATCAACATTTAATTCAAATGTATTGTGGAGCAGAAACCACCTCTCTGCACCACAATACCAATAACCAAGGCTGCAACTAGGAATTTCAGGGCCCCTTACCAGCAAAATTTTTGGGGCCCGCCTACACCTAGGCTCCGCCTACATCCCTCTAACCTTCCATAGTTTCACCACCCACTAAAAACCTCCCCTTCTGCACCACGTCCTGCCCAATCACGGCTCCGCTCCGTACACCTCATACACACTCGGCTCCGTTCCATACACCTTGTACACACTCGGCTCCGCTCCATACACTTCATACACTCATCAAGCGCTGCGGAATATGTTGGCGCTATATAAATAAAGCTTTTTTTTTTTATTATTATTATTATTATTATTATTATACACAAACAGCACCACTCCGTACACCTCGTACACATGGCTCCATTCCGTTCACGGCTTACACACGCGGTCCGCTCCGTACAGCTCATACATACACGGCTCTGCTCCATACACCTCGTACACACACGGCTCCGCTCCATACACCTTGTACACACACAGTTCTGCTCCATACACCTTGTACACACTTGGCTCTGCTCCGTACACCTCGTACACATTTGGCTCTGCTACATCCACACTGTAAATCCCTCCTGACCCCACAGATAAACTTTACATCATCTAGCTAGCATAGCAGAGTCCTGCTTCACTGAGGAGCTGATCATGTGACCTCTGACTCCTCCCCCCTATGTGACATCATCACAGGTCCTGTAAAGACAGAGCAGGTGGAAAACAATGAGCGGGCCCTACCTTGGGCACTGCAGCAGCAGGGGGCCTGGTGGCACCCCATAACCCCACCTGCTGTGCCCAGGCCCCGTGACAGACAGCAGCAGAGGGAGAGTGGACAGGCCAGGGAGGGGCCCCTGCACTGTGAGGCTGCTGTGTGTGACGTCACATCACACATACAGAGTCACACTGTCTGCGGGTGCCAGCTGCGCTGCTCAAGAAGAGTGAGTCAGCGGTATGTAATGTTACAGTTTGTGCTGCACCTGCTGCAGCCAGCCAGCGTGTCCTGAGACTGAGAACGATCCACATCTGTTCCCAAAGAGCTGCGTGCTGGCCGGAGGTGGGGGGGGGCGGGCCTCCTTGCTCCAGCGGTCACGCCTCCCGCAAGTTCTCCCGGACCCCCATAGCCACGCCCCCTCCAATGGTAGGAAGGGCCCCTTAATGATTAAGAGCTATAAGGGTCTAATGGCGGGCATGCCAATACCAGCCAATCAGAGGCCGGCAGTGGATGTCTACGTACCAGCACGGGTGGCGTATGATTTCACTGCCATGCGCCGCCCCAATAAGAGGATGGGGAGGATGCTGTTCCCTGATGGTACGAAGACAAGTGAGAAGATTCTTTTTTTCTATGTATGTAAAGAATGACAGAATGAGGGACTTTATTACAAGATGGTAACATCACTACAAGAAGGGAACCAGGATGGGGACATTATTACAACATGGGTACCATTATTACATGACAAGGGACATCATTACAGGACTGAGGTACAAAACAACAAGAAGGAGACCAGGAAAGGGACATTAGTAAAAAATGGTACCAAGATGTCACCAGTATGGGCACATTATTCAAAGAAGGGGATGCCTCTACAAGAATGGGACCATGATGGTGACTTTAGTACAAGAAGGGACTAGGATTGGGGCATTACTACAAGAAGGGAACCAGGATGGGGACATTATACAAGATGGCTTACCATTAATTTACATGACAAGGGACATTATTACAGGACTGGGGGGATATTATTACAAGAGTGGACCAGTAAAGGGACATTAGTACAAAACTGGACCAAGATGGAACCACGATGGGCACATTAGTACAAGAAGGTGACACTACTCCCAATTCCTCAACAAATCCAGTTCAAGCTACTAGCACTGACCTACAAGCCATCCATAAAGTGTCTCCTCCCTATATCTCTGAACTAATCTCACACTATCTTTCCTCAAGTAACCTTCGATCCTCCCAAGACCTTCTCCTTCCTCCACACTTATCCGTTCCTCACACAACCACCACCAAGATTTTCCCGAATATCCCCCATCCTCTGGAATTCTGCGCCCCAACACGTCAGATTGTCCACCACACTCGGATCCTTCAGACTGGAACTTGAAAATCTCTCTCTTCAGGAAAGCTTACAGCCTGCAATGAGCCCGAGCCGCCGCCCCACCGCCACCAGAGTTACCACCTCTCCACCACCAGATCTGCTGCAACCTGGACCTACTGTTTCCTCCCCATTGCCCTAGAATGTAAGCCCGCAAGGGCAGGGTCCTCTCCCCTCTGTATCAGTCTGTCATTGTTAATTTGTTTACTGTAAACCAGATCTATAATTTTGTATGTAACCCCTTTTCATGTACAGCACCATAGAATTAATGGTGCTATATAAATAAATAATAATAATAATAATAAAACAACAATACTACAAGAAGGGGACCAGGATTGGGACATCATTACAAGACAAGGGATATTACAAGATGTGGTCCATTATTAAAAATCAGGGGCCATTATTAAAAAATAGGAGTATTATTGCAAGAAGTTACCAGGATAATAACATTAGTACAAGATGGGCACATTAGTACAAAAAGGGGACCATGATTGGGACATTTTTACAGGATGGGTGACATTTTTACTAGATGGGTGCTATTATTATACAAGAAACATTATTACAGGATGAGGGATATTATCACAGGATGGAAGATTGTCTGATTAGCCATTTCTTAATTGTAGCAGTTTGTGGAAAAGATGGTTGACCATCAATATGGTTTTAAAGACAATGCCCGTCTAAAGGTTTTCCCCTTATGTTGAGATATGGGGTTTATCCCTAATACTGAAGTTATCTAAAGGTACACTTATACTTCACAATTATCCTAGAATAGCTTGCTTTCTCAATTATGGTGCAGTCTAATAAGGCAGCCCGATCACACGACAAACAAGCAAAGTGCTCGTTCATTGGGTAAAATGATCTTCATCTCGGCAGAGCTTCTTCCTGTGTAACACCACCCGCACTGCGCCTGTGTAAATAGGCTATTCAAAGTCCGCCAATCTTTAAATATTCATACCAAATGGCGATTGCCTCATTTTACAAAATCAGCTGGTGTGATTGCACCATAACATAGCAAACATGCCTGACAGGAGACTGACAAATACAAGAATACCTTAGAGAGTTTACAAGCAGCCATACTGGTTATAACCCAGCCTTTCGGAAAGACATGCAATACATGGAAGTAGAAGAAAGTGTTATCATAAATGATCATTTAGCTCTATATAAAGTGAAAACTGTACAATATAAAAAGCATTGTGTTCTTAGAATACATACGCGACGACGGTGGGAAGGACACAGGCCGCGGGCCACTTGGGTTCACAGGTGGCAAAGGAGCCATGGTGGGAGGTGAGGATCGGGAGTGAATCTTCACATCCATGGGAGACCCGGGCATTGAAGGCACCCTCTTATCTCCAGTGACTACAAATCAACAAAAATGGGATAGCATAAGTACAGATATCCTGTGAATATCATATGCACCTAATTTGCAGATATGTGTTTCGATGCATTTGCCTTTCAACAGTAGTGGAAAGTAGGAGAACTGATTTGGCTGGGTGAGAGGCCCTTGACAGGGGGGTCTATGGCAAATTGCATGATTGAATATGAATGAGTGCAGTAGCGCTAATTTTGGTAGATGGAGTGCAGGGCTGTAGAGTCGGTGTCCATTTTGGTGGAGTGTGAGTCGGATTCAGGGAAATTGAGGAGTCAGAGGTTTGACTTAGGCCCCCTTCACATGACGTGTGGATCCTGTGAGAAGAGAAGGAGAGAGAGAAGAGAGAGAGAGAGTAGAGAGGAAGACGAGGAGAGAAGAGAGGAGAGAGAGAGAGAGAGAGATGAGGAAGAGAGAGAGAGAGAGAGAGAGAGAGAGAGAGTAATGGGTCTGGGAGAACCAGTGCATTTGTTTTGAGCATGCTCCGAACCTAAAACCGGATTCAGGAAACGATCTTTTCCCCATATCCGGCACTATAGACTCCATCATAACTGATCCGGATCGCGCCGGATTTGTTTCTGTCCGTGCGCCCAAAACACTGCAGTCTCTGATTCAGAGTCTTGGAAAAAACAGGTCAAATACGAATCCCGCACTGAATTCCCATAAATATGACCAGTCCGGCACCATAGGGATACATGGGAGACAAAATTGGATCCCTGCAAATCTGTTTAAAGATGGATAGACCTGGATCCCCAAAATAGTGGTGTGAGGCCAGCCTTAGCCCTGTGTAGCAGAGTAGAGTTTGTCACAATGTACAGTGCTACAAGTACTATTCAACCCTGCACAATTTAGCTGGTTGAAATGCAATAATTGGCCATGACATTTGACTGAAAGCCGGATCAGCGACTGCAGCCATAGAAGAATTTTTTTTTTTTTTTTTTTTTTTAAAGCGTTAAAATAATTCAGAGGTCATTTATTATCAACCCTAAACCACCAGCATTTTGTCCCCTAAATATTAAAATATTCAGCACAAGAACAAGAGTACATGTGGAATTTAATTATCTCTTTTGCAGCTTTTCTGATATTTAACCCCCAAACTTGGTGCACCATACATGGCAAGTGGAAAGACAAGCTTTCCATGGCCTCAAGACAATCGTGGGTCCAAGGCTGCAAGGGTACAAACCTTCCAGGAGTTGGCTAACCTGTCTCATGTTGGGAGACATGCGGAGATGAAGGCTTATGATATACTGTAGCCTTCACGGCCTGACAGCCTTTCAAGTTTCTCCCGTGCGAGGTAGCTTGTCGACAGAGTCAAAAGGCTATCCCAGGACAAATAGGAAGAGCTCCGGGAAGATCTCATGGCAGTGGGGACATTGGTTTCAGTCAATACCATAAGTAACGTACTCCACCGCAATGGTCTCCGTTCCAGACGAGCCCGTAAGGTACCTTTACTTTCAAAGCGTCATGTCAAGGCTCGTCTACAGTTTGCTCATGATCACTTGGAGGACTCTGAGACAGACTGGTTCAAGGTTCTATGGTCTGATGAGACCAAGATCGAGATCTTGGTGCCAACCACACACGTGACGTTTGGAGACTGGATGGCACTGCATACGACCCCAAGAATACCATCCCTACAGTCAAGCATGGTGGTGGCAGCATCATGCCGTGGGGCTGTTTCTCAGCCAAGGGGCCTGGCCATCTGGTCCGCATCCATGGGAAGATGGATAGCACGGCCTACCTGGAGATTTTGGCCAAGAACCTCCGCTCCTCCATCAAGGATCTTAAGATGGGTCGTAATTTCATCTTCCAACAAGGCAACGACCCAAAGCACACAGCCAAGAAAACCAAGACCTGGTTTAAGAGGGAAAAAATCAAGGTGATGGAGTGGCCTAGTCAGTCTCCTGACCTTAACCCAATTGAAAACTTGTGGAAGGAGCTCAAGATTAAAGTCCACATGAGACACCCAAAGAACCTAGGTAACTTGGAGAAGATCTGCATGGAGGAGTGGGCCAAGATAACTCCAGAGACATGTGCCGGCCTGATCAGGTCTTATAAAAGACGATTATTAGCTGTAATTGCAAACAAGGGTTATTCCACAAAATATTAAACCTAGGGGTTGAATAATAATTGACCCACACTTTTATGTTTAAAATGTATTAAAATTCAACTGAGCAACATAACTTTTTGGTTTGTAAGATTTATGCTTCTGTTAATAAATCCTACTCTCGTTTGCAGTTTGAAGGCTCTAACTTATTGGCATCTTATCAAACCAGCTAAATCTGCAGGGGGTTGAATACTACTTGTAGGCAATGTATATAATCCGTGGTTGTATATAGTCTAGCTGCTCATACTTTACACACTAGTGGTTACAATAATCCACCAACCACATTGCTGCAAAGACGCTCAGGATCTGCTACATTAGTAAAAACAAGCCTAAAATAGATGAACGGATAGATAATAAATTAATTGTCGCCTACACAATAAAACACCGAATCAAAAGACATGGAATACATTTCTCTAACTCCGATTTTCCCAGAATCCTCTCGGTGTTTTTCCCTGAGCGCAGTGGTAAAGCCACTTTCCATCTGTTTCCCGTTTCTGCCAGGCTGAGGTTTTCCTCCGATATTAACCTCTATAATGCCAAACAGAAGACAGCGGAGTATTAAAAGGAGCAAAGATTGATACAGTAACCATGTAGAGCTCGACAACTCTAATCCTGGAGTATGGACCACAGGAGAAAGCCTGATAAGAATTAGGAGATTGCCAGATAAGCAATTCTCCACAGGTAAATGGTTTATTGTCAAGTAAAGGCGACTAATTCAGTCACTAAAAGTATTTATGGAATATCTCAGACCTGCAGACGGTATCTGGACTGGCTGATAACAGAGAACAACAGCTTGGATAGTAAATGGAGATAATCTAGCTTTTTGGGTGAAGTGCATGCATTGTTGGTCTTGGTGTTTTTTGACTCGTCGCCTATTAGGCCACGTGCACATGTGAGTATTTGATGAGTTTTTTACCTCAGGATTCGTAGACAAAACCAGGAGTGGAACAATCAGAGGAAAAGTCTAATAGAAACCCTGCACCACTTCTGTATTTATCACCCACTCCTGGTTTTGTCTACAAATCCTGAGGTAAAAAACTCATTAAATACTCAACATGTGCACGTGGCCTTATATCACTTTATGGAGCGTTGAAGCATGCATTAATCGCACCGTTTCCTGGGGAAGGCCTAATTGACACATAAACAGGCCTCTTTTCCCCTTCCCAAAACATGTCTGACACACACCGGAGTCAAGGACAACAGCTGACACTATGACAGTCACCTGCAGCCATGCTAATCTCCATCTAAAACAATGGAAACAGATGAACGTTAGTGACTGGGATTGTGGGTAACACAGGCTGCACCTGGTGTCAGTTGCAGGAGGGGGTAGGGACACGTGCTGGGAGGCTGATGTACATCTGTCACCATTCCCTCCTCCTCACAGCAGCTTGTCATGCCCTGTAGGGATGTGGTCTCAGGTGGTCTGCAAAGACAACAGGTTGAATTTTCCTTTTAATTCATTAAAAGGCTTGTCTATCTCAGTGACATATTTTTTTTAACTTTGATGCAAGTATTTCAGGCTACAAATCATGCTTATAATTTGGCTTCACTTAAATGTTGCACAGTTTGCCATTTGATCTGGTCTGTGGTCATAAATCAGTTTAGAGAAGGACTTGAAAAAACCCCACAAATTAGAAAATCTCCAATTGCACCTCAGGATTAGCTCACTGATGGATTCTCAGTTACAGCACCACTTCAGCGGTTTTATTTCACAGCTGGAGAGGTACTTTAAAGGGGAACTCCAGGGAGAAAACAGTTTAGTACAGTCTCTGCTCTGCTACATCATGAAGCAGAGCTGTCCTCTGCAGTCCTAGGATCTATAAATCTCTTTTAAATCAATAAAATGAAAGCTGCCCCTTGGATCTCCCCCCCACTCTCATGGGACATAAAACATCAGCCTGCGAGCTCCATGCAAGAGCAGAAGGTGTGTCAGGGGCGTGGATGCTGGGAGCTGCAGGATCATCCTACATGCCAGTGAGAAGTGATGACGATGATAATTCATTGAAAATTTCAGGGGACAGGAAGCAACCATGTTCCTATGGGGGAGGTGAGACCATGCAGAGCTGAATCAATCAATGTAATGATTTGCCACTGCTACCAGCCACGCATTAACAGTACACATTATGCATCATCATACAGCAGAGGATCACAGCTTGTATTTGTATCTGCTTCGTGACATGATTGCTATTTCAAGCCTTGCCCCCCCCATCACATAGGATGGTATATCAGGGACAGGATTGTAGTGTGAGATGGGGCCAGCAGCTACGCCCCCTCTCTATACAAAATGTGAGTGGGCATGAACCTAGGATGATCCTGCAGCTCCCAGCATGCAGCCCCTGACACACCACCTGCTTTTTGCTCCTACATGAAACTCTCAAGCTGAAAATTCTCTGTCCCATGAGGGGGGGCAGAGCTGCATAGCAGGTATGATTTTATTGATTTAGAAGCGATCTATAGATCCTAAATCTGCAGTGTACAGCTCTGCTTCATCATGTAGAAGGGCAGGAACTGTACTAAAAAGTTCTCTCTCACTGGAATTCCCCTTTAAATTTAAAGTGCACCTGTCACCATTTTTGGGGTTATAAACTGTGCCCACCGCTTTTAAACATATGCAAATGGGGTTCCTGTAACCCCTTTATATCCCAGATATGCCCCTGCATACCTCAGAAAACAATTTTTAATCTGTCCCGCGCTGTATATAAATTACTTGTTAAAGAGGACCTGTCACCCTCCTGGTGCTTTCCGAACTGAAAGCACCACTGAACGCAGCGTGTCTGCTGTATGCATACAGTGGGGCGGGCTCCGGCACTGACGTCACGGGCAGGAGGCGTTTCAGCTACCGGCAAAGCAAACGGCTTGTAACAATTCCTCACTTTGCAAGGTAGGCAAGGAGGACCTCCTTGAACAGCGATGACTCCATAATCTGTAGATCCCTCCGGACTTGTTATTTCTACACTTTCTAAAGTGTTTTTTTACATTTTACAGGGGGAGTGGAAATACAGGGGGGCTAGAGACATGGGGGACCCCTTCCCTTAGTGCAGCAGACACGCTCCATTCTTTGGTGCTTTCAGTTTGGAAAGCTCCAGGGTAGCTGACAGGTTTCTTTAAGGGTCAGATGGGGTGCAGCACACTTCGGTCACAGCCGCCCCACTGCATGCCAACACTGTCTCCCTGCACAGTAAACCTGCCCCATGGGAAACACTGCCTGAGTGAATGTAAATGAATGACAGCGATGCCATTCACAAGTCTCGCACCTGTGCAGTGGCGTGCCTCATTATGCCCTATTGAAGAGCTTTACAGTGTCCGAAGTCTCCTGCATGCGCAGTGGAATCTCACAAGACTTCGGGCACTGGGCGGCTCTTCAATACATAGTGCGTTGCGCCACTGGGCAGGCGCAAGACTTGTGTATGGCATCACTGCCATTCACTTACATTCCCTCAGGAGGGGCAGCGTTTTCCATGCAGCAGAGCGGTGTTGGCGTGCAGCAGGACAGTCTTGGTATGCAGCAGGGCGGCTCTGGCCGGAGTGTGCCACACTCAATCTGACCTTTAACAAGTAATTTACATACAGTGTGGGACAGATTAAAAGTTGTTTTATGAGGTATGCATGAGGGGCATCTGGGTATATAAAGGAGTTACAGTAACCCCAATTACATCATTTTTAAGGTGGTGGGCACTGTTTCTAACCCCAAAAACAGGTGGCAGGTGCACTTTAAGTCTCCTGCCCCTGTCTAATGCTCACCTGCCGCCATCTTCATCTGTTCCCAGCAGAGCTCCAGTCTCTGGCGATTTGTGACCTGCCAGCAGCTCTAGTGTTTCCAGTGTGCCGGAAGTCATAACTCAATACATCTCTATGAACGCCACGTTCTGGCCTTGTCCTGTCTCTCATAGAGTTGCACTAGGAACTTGTGACTTCACTTCTGACTTCCAGCCAGTCAGAAGCAATGGGCACAAGATGGCGTCACGGCACCACAGCAGCGCCGAAAAGGATGAAAACGCCGGAGAGTGAGTATTTGACATAAGGCAGGGGATTTACATTTGAAGCATAATTCCAGTGCTGCAAAACACAAGACAAAAGGCTGTAGTTGCCCTTTAACACATTCTACAGCTTGAAATTGTCAGTGAAACACGGTGGCTATAGATGGCAAACGGTGCAACATTTATAATGAGACCCAAAACACATTTTTGCCCAAAATGGCAAGAAACAGACAAAATAAAGTATAATGTATCGATTTTCTAACAATATAAAACCATTGAAGTGTCTGAAGCAGGGGTGCACAACCTTTTTTGCCATCACTGAATCCTCACAAGACACCCAAGAAAACTCAGAACACCTGAGCGCTCGGCAGAAGGAGTACTCCTGTGTGTGTGAGAAATGGCTGAATGAATGGCCAAAGCATTGTTCGGACCCTTCTCATGTGTACACTCCGGTGTAAAGATAGTTGGGGGCCACACAGAATGACAGCAAGAGCCAAATGCGGCCCTCGAGCAGCAGGCGGTGCACCCTGGCTGTTCACGTTATAACAACAGTATTGCTATACTTTGGAGGAATTCTTTTAATTTCAGGAGGCAATTTTAAAAAATCAATTGAACTGATTTTTTTTCCCAAACCTTTAATAAAAGGTGTGCATCAATACATTCCTACCCCAACCTACTCATACAAAATCTCGTCCTTTAATATAAAAGTGGATTTCCAAATACATTTCAATATCCCCCACAAACTGAGACTAGGAGGATGTTTTCCCGGGGTCCTCAAACTTGAGGTGGTCCCTGATCATTTTATTTATATGACTCAGCCATATAAGATTAGATTTTTTTTTAAAGACCCCTTAATCAGGGAAAGAATCATGGTGAGACCACCGCTGCAGTGTGGACCTTGCCGAAAGTCATCAGATTTCAGTTGTGTTATTAAGTCATCACAGTCCTGAATTTGTTTCACTGTACAGAAACATAATAGAATTATGCCGCACACAAATAATACAAAGAACATACCCATAAAAGAACATAACCCAGGGAAGGGCACCTTATTATGTCTGTATCCAGCACAGAGCAGGGTAGAACGGATTATCATTGATCTGAGCAAACAGAAAACCAATTACTAAAATCTCTGCTTAATACGCTAGATTCCACCATGATAACCAAAGCGGTTAACAAGACGTGCTCTTAAATAGGCAACGCTTTTTATTATCCGGTTGTCTTAAGGCTCGCCGTTAACCCTTTTGGCAGCGTCTTCAAAATATCTGCAGTAAGAATAAGATTATTGATCTGTATTCAAGGACATAGGGAGGTAGTAGAGGGGAGTGCGCTGAAATGCAAGCGACTTACCGTCTGGGATCTGCGGGCGTGGAATTTTTAATAGGATATTTTCTTGGGTTGAGTTGAGTGGGATACCCCTCCGCCCCTGCGTGTATTTAACACATCTGTGGTTCCTCAGTGTGTTGGAAGAAGCAGAACTGTTCTGGCGCAGATGGACTGCAGATGTGTTGTCAAACTGAATTATCCCCCCCACCCCTTCTGCCAGGGAGAGAGCGAGAGAGACACCCCTCCTGTCTATATCTGCCTGGCGCTCTCACTCTCTAGCTGTTACTAGGGCTTTCTGCATTTCTATGTCACTAGATATACACCTACCGCTGGCTCAGAGCCAATAGGACTGGCAGTCCTTAATATACGCAGGGCTTGTTCATGGCTGGGTGCACCAGCGGGGACATTTTCTGGCCAAATTGCATTGTATGTTGAGGTGGTAGAGAGAAGACCACAAAACTGCTGTCACTAAACTCAGTAATAGATTGGAGAGGAAGGAAAAAAATAAAGAGGATTGGTTACCACTGGTCATTATTGCTCTGGTAAATACTTAACGTCAGCATGAAATAACCATTTTGGAGAATGTTTTCTTAAAACTCTGTGTTGTATTTCTGTTATTTCTCCTTAATTTAATTTGTCAACAAATTGACAACTGGGTGTTACCAGTTGAGGGTGTGTCACTACACAGCCGGCATTGTACAATCAGTGCTGCCTGCCATCAGGGTGTAGGGACACCTCTTCAACCGGTAGCACCCAGTCATGAATATCCAGGAGGAATACCAGAGGAGCAGCACAAGACCAAACTTTAAAATTAATACAAAAAGGGGGTTGGGGGAACAAGAGGCGCAATAGTGCCCTTATCACTTAGACACTAGATCTGCAAGCTGGTGAGTAACGGGAGTCCACTCACCTGGTCCAGTTGTGACACCCACAACTGGTTAGAAGGCGTGTTAGGAATAATATCCTGATGGCTGCTGCTGGACCTTCACCGAACCACTCAGGCGTGGATGAGCATCAAGTTACTTGGGATAAGGTGTGTAGCGATCCGCGCTGCCAGACTGACTCACATCAAAGAAGACACTTGAAAATGAAGTGTTGATCAAATCCTTCCTTTATTCACCGACGCGTTTCGGTGCCCACCCGGCACCTTCATCAGGGATCCCTTCAACAGTATCCCTGATGAAGGTGCCAGGTGGGCACCGAAACGCGTCGGTGAATAAAGGAAGGATTTGATCAACACTTCATTTTCAAGTGTCTTCTTTGATGTGAGTCAGCCTGGCGCGCGGATCGCTACACACCTTATCCCAAGTAACTTGAAACTTTAAAATTAGACTTTCTAGAACATTTATTTCTTGGGAAACACGAGTATTTAATAAAACAGACTTATCAGAAGCAGTGACCGATCCAGTCCAAATTGATCTTTATGTTGATCTGCAAAAATGTGTGAAGGCTGTATTACAGGTGATCAGGTGACTAATGTTGGCCAAAACCTTGTATGATGCCAACAAGGGGAGTAATGGTACAAGTCACACCTCACCTTATGACTCCACTGCCAACAATATTAGAAAGGACACATGGTAAGTGAAATCTCCCTTAAAGAAATGGTTATTGTAAAAAGCTAAGGCCGGCTTCACACCACAATTTTTCCCTGTCAGGCTCTGTCCAGTGTTTTGCAGGATGCACCGCATAGAACCTGACAGCCCCGGACAAACAGATGCCCTCCGATCCTGTTTTGTGCCAGAATCAGCAGCTGCCGCTGTCAAATGCTGACATTTCAGCATAGCGGCTGGAGGGAAGCTAGTCGCGGTGGTGAAATTTCAGCCACGGCCCTTTCAGCTGCGTTGTCCAGGTGCTTCGGGAGCTGGATCATTTTTCTGCCGGATTTGGTGCCCATAGACTCTCATGTTATGGAAGCCAGATCGCCCCGGATCTGGTTTTGTTAAATTTTTGTCCCGAACGCAAAAAATTCTGCATGCTCCAATTTTGTGTCCAGGGCAAAAAACAAAATAAACCAGATCCAGCCGGACAGACACCTAACCAGATGGCAAATAACTGCCATCCGGCACCACAGGTATACAATAGGGGCAAATTGGATCCGGGGCTGTACGGTTCACACCGGACAGCCCCGGATCCAAAAAATTGTGGTGTGAAGCCAGCCTAAGAGCTGTGTACGGGCTCTTCACTTAATACTCTGTATTCACAAATACACTGCTTGTATTTGTAGCTTAGGATATCATTTCTCCTGATGCCCATAAGGACCGTTAACTGACATGCACGTAGAAGTGTCGTCAGATAGCTTGAATTCAGCTGCAAAGGCATGCAAGAAGACTTCAGAAAAATTAGTTATTTTTTATTTACCGAAGTCTTAAGTTTATACACAGTATAGATAGAAGGTAAAAAAGAATGATTCTGTCAGCGCTATAGAGATGATGTGGCTAAGAAGGCTGACAGTGACACAAAATGGAGAAGGAGACAGGAGTAACTGACACCAGAGAAGCTACAGGGAGAGGGAGGAAACAAAACTCTAAATAAGGCAAACCCGTTCCATAGCAACACAGTAAAACTATACAATGGAAATACAACACTGTATGATTTCTAAGTCGTCGCACGTGACACTTGGTAAACCGCATGATGAATGATCCAACTACCACTACTGTCAGAGAAGTCATTACACCCCCATACTGATGAGGTTGAGAAAAGATGCCTCCGCAATGCCCATACAGGCATATTTATTTTAAATGTTAATATTATAAGAAAACAATAGAACAAACCAACCCCAACAGCCCATCCGATCTTACCCATGTGACTTTTAGGCCTGAATACACCAACAGCATAATTACCATGGATATGGCATGCCCACACAAGTCATGACTATTGAAATATTTCTTTATGGCTGAGAGGTATTGATAATTATTTACTGAAATATGGGATAACTCATGCCATTATACTTATTTTAAAATAAACAAAGTTATACTCCATCTACAGGTTCAGAAAAGGGGTTGGGTGGGGAATAAACTTTGTTTTCTTGAGAAAGTAGAAATAAGCTCTATAGTGCAAGACTCTGTATAATCATTTTTCTAAATCACTTTGCTACTAGGCTAACGTCTTCTGTACGTAGCGGAGCGTCACAGGGTTTTACAGCACTCACTTCTTCAATGAAAATGGTAGCCATGAGCGACAAGCAAAACGCTGCATAATTTAGTGTAGTTTCCAGCACAGACTTTGGCCAGTCTGCGCTGTGGGTTATCATCAGAAACCGCTAACAGGGTGATTTACAAAAACGATTATTCTGAATTACAATCGCTTTCTTGTGAAAGTGGAGGTACGCTTTAAAATCAGACTAAGGTCACGTATGTCGCTAAAACCAGGAGTGGGTGATAAATACACAAGTGGTTACGTCTTTCTATAAAGGTGCCGTCACACCTGCCGACGTCGCTAGCGACATCGCCGAAAAAGTGACGTATCAGCGATGTCGCTAGCGACGTCGCGCTGTGTAAACGAGCGCCGCAACCGCGTTTTATCGCTGGTCGCAGGTTGCCAGGTTTACGGGAAGAACCGTAAACCTGTCAACCGGCGACCTGCGATAAGGCTGGATCGCGCCGTGTGACATCGCCAGAGCGATGTCGGCGGCGATCCAGCCTATACCGCAGCGCTGCTGCGGATCGCTCGCTGGGCTCAGCCCAGCGAGTGATGTCACCGCCCGCATCGCTGCGGTGTCGCCGGCCGCAGCGATGTTGTGTGACAGCTGGCAAGCGATGTCGGAACCGAGCGGGCACCCGCTCATCGCTTCCGTCATCACTGGCCAGGTCGTGCTGTGTGACGGCACCATTATACTTTTCCTCTGATAGTTCCACTCCTGGTTTTAAATACTGATTCAAAAAACTCCCAAATACTCAACGTTTGCACATGGCCTAAGGAACTGTGCACTTCACACTTGATTAATCATCAGAGACATGCACAGGAGAGATTTTCTGACGTACCTCATACAAAAACATATCATCCATTTGCTCCTACTGTGACAACTTGATGTGTACAGTGAACTTTTGTTGCGTCTTCGAAGCCCCTTTGTATGTCGTTTAGCAAAAGATGTGACACATAAGATCCAAATGGATCCATCTAAAGGGATTCCAATCTACGGTAAGTTGTCCATGCACATTTGATAAATGTTGGCAGGTCCACGGAACTGGGCAGTATGGGCAACCATTTAGAGAAATAAATGGCTATTGTTGGCAATAAATGAGTATTGTTGAGGGGGGATATAAGGAGGGCATCTTTCTTAAGCGGCCGTCACACGCTACGATATCTTGAAAGATATCGCTTGAACGCGCCAGATTAAATATCGCTTGAACGATGTCTGTGCGTGTGAAGGCAAGATACGACGAGCGAGAATTGATAAAATCGCAAAATCGAGATCTGAGCTCCGGAGCTCAGATCTTGCGATGAACGATTTCACGATCTGTCTCATCGTGGTGTATAACACCACGATGAATGATCTCCCAGCGGCAGAGCCTATGCTGGGAGATGGTAACTATGGTACACGTCGGGTTACTA
The DNA here is from genome assembly GCA_033576535.1 of Allobates femoralis. Classification (NCBI taxonomy): domain Eukaryota; kingdom Metazoa; phylum Chordata; class Amphibia; order Anura; family Aromobatidae; genus Allobates; species Allobates femoralis. Next base: position 329,286,167 of record JARQOC010000006.1, read on the forward strand.
AGCGGCGCGCGGCGCCTAGTAACCCGATGTGTACCATAGTTACCAGCGATCTCGCTGGTCCACATCGCTGGTGAGTCTGTCTGTGTGACATCTCACCAGCGATGTGAGCGATATTGTAAGCGATCGCGCGTGCACGTGATCGCTTACAATATCGCTAGCGATATCGTAGCGTGTGACGGCCGCTTTAGGGCCATGTCACACACACAGATATTTGTGCAGATATTGTTGGCAGATCTCTGGTTGCAGTGAAATCATGGACATATTGTTCCATTTGTACACAGCCACAAAATGGAACAATGTGTCCATGATTTCACTGCAACCAGAGATCTGCGAACAATCTCTGCTCAAATATCTGTGTGTGTGACGTGGCCCTTATGGATAAGGCTGCTTTCATATCTGTGGTATCTTCACTTCCGGCAGATCAAGCAAACCTGAACTTTTGAACTTCAGGTTTGCCTGATCTGCTGTTTTGCAAATCCAGCGGAATTCCGTCTTTTTTGCAACAGGCAGATGCGCCCCACTTGCAGCAAGGTTGCGCTTGTGCTAATGCATTGTAAATGGACCTCTGGACATGTGCAGAGACTTACATTTTCCCCGCGATCCAGCACTTCCAGGCGGCGGCCAAAAACCGCTGCTATGGTAGCTGCAGTATTAAGAGACACCGGAAGTGCCGGATAACTGTCTAAAACGTAAGAGTCCGCACATGTCCAGAAGTCCATTTAGAATGCATTAGCACAAGTGCAACCTTGCCACAATGTTGCCACATCTGGTTTTTGCAAAAAAGGCAAAATTGCGCCCTAATTCAGATGTCCGTATGATCAGTTCATACACTCCATAGACCGCACACAGATCCATTATAGCCAGTGTGTCAGTGCACGTGGCCAATTTTGCACGCGGTCTGATGAATCGTGTATTAGCATAATACACAACTCTGGACAGTTTTACATACCACAATACACCACACCACTTTCATGGCCCAGAATAGTGCATACAATGTAAAGGCAACTCCTGCACCCGTCTGCAATAGGGACAAGTCCACAGAGACATCATGTCTGATATCTGCAGTCACGACTGGCCTGTTTTTCAAAGCTGCAGTCTGAGCATGGCCTTACTGAGGAAGAAACAACGTTACTAGGAGTTTGAGCACGTGTAGGAGGAAGTCAGGACAAATGAGCTATATTAAGTGTATGGGGAGTCTGCAAAGGAAATTACATAAGCATAAATCCATTTTACTTTATAGCTCAAGAAGTGGCGTCTTACTTTATAGTCAACATTTTCTCCTGACGTTTCGGGAAAGTAGCTTGTGGTCCTGTTTTTGTTCTTCAGTAACCACATATGACTTATTATTTCTCACAGTTGGATTCTTCCTGGAATATTTAAATTGTTTAAAGAAGAGAGAATACCTCTCTGTGGATATTGGAGGGAAATCCCCATGGATGTATCCATGTCCATGAAGGAGAGCCTATAAACAAACACTCCTTTCCCCCTCTCACATTCCTAAATCACCATGTAGACATACTTTTTTGACCAGTGGATGTTCTGATGTTCTTGTACTAAAAAAAAAGTGGGGGGGGGGGCAATTTGCAGCGATTTAGAAAATAGCAGTGAAACCCATTCAAAGAAGGGTATATGGATTTACTGCACCTAGGTATGCTTCCGATTTTTAATAGCAACATAAAATCCAGATTTTATAAATGGAAAATATTCCTCCTATAGGTGCTACACGAGAGCTTGAAAAAGGATTGAGGATTTTCTAAATTAGAGTCATTCTTGTGCTCAGTTATGTATATTTCCTGAGATTCTGTGCACTCAGGTCAAACCACATACTGATGGGTGTACTGCACACAGACCTCAGTGCTTGGACTAACCACAGATCCTCCAACCAGATCTTATCTCTGTGTAGACACATGAGAGGCTGTAAGGTAAAGGCAGAGTTACACAAAGATGTGCCAGCGTTCCGACCAATGATCGGGATCGCTGGCACATCGCTATGTGATCGCTGGTGAGATGCCACACAGGCAGATCTCACCAGCGACCCATGTAATGATCTTGACATCGTGGAAAAGCATACAAACAATTCTTTTCCACGATGTTGAGGTCCCACTACTGTATTCAGCGGGAGAATGCTGGTAACTAGGGTACACATCGGTTTACTAAGCACAGCGCGCTGTGCTTAGAAACCCGATGTGTACCCTGGTTACCAGTGTGCTGTGCTTAGAAACCTGATGTGTACCCTGGTTACCAGTGCACTGTGCTTAGAAACCCGATGTGTACCCTGGTTACCAGTGCGCTGTGCTTAGAAACCCGATGTGTACCTGGTTACCAGTGCACTGTGCTTAGAAACCCGATGGTACCCTGGTTACCAGTGCGCTGTGCTTAGAAACCCGATTGTATCCTGGTTACCAGTGCACTGTGCTTAGAAACCCGATGTGTACCCTGGTTACCAGTGTGCTGTGCTTAGAAACCGATGTGTACCCTGGTTACCAGTGTGCTGGCTTAGAAACCCGATGTGTACCCTGGTTACCAGTGCACTGTGCTTAGAAACCCGATGTACCCTGGTTACCAGTGCGCTGTGCTTAGAAACCCGATGTGTACCCTGGTTACCAGTGCACTGTGCTTAGAAACCCGATGGGTACCCTGGTTACCAGTGCGCTGTGCTTAGAAACCCGATGTGTATCCTGGTTACCAGTGCACTGTGCTTAGAAACCCGATGTGTACCCTGGTTACCAGTGTGCTGTGCTTAGAAACCCGATATGTACTCTGGTTACCAGTGTGCTGTGCTTAGAAACCCGATGTGTACTCTGGTTACCAGTGCGCTGTGCTTAGAAACCTGATGTGTACCCTGGTTACCAGGGAACCCATTGGGTTAGAAAGACGTCACACACGCCGATGTCTGCTGCCCAGCGGCAGACCAACTACCAAAAAATGGTCCTGGCCATTCCGCAGCGATCAGTGAGGTCACTGCAACATCTCAAAACCTGTGACGTTGCAGCGATATCGTTAGCGATATCGCTGCGTGTAATAAGGCCTTTAAGGTTGGGAGCCAGTCTGGGCATTGAGGTCTCTCTGAAACTAGCCTTAATTCGGGGTTCCACTTGCCAGAGGGATGCAAATATGTGCAAGTCTCTCATATCGCTCTCACAAGTGGAACCCCCGCCTTCCTGTGGGTCTCAACACAGTTTGGGGGAATCTACAGGTAAAATATAAAATAAAACTATGGCCATCTATAAAAAAATAAATGCCAGAGTGTTAAAACCACAGTAAAACATTCAGTATTGAGTTCACAGATCATCTACAAGGTCTAAAAGGAGTTGTGTGCATATATGCATAGCAGTAACCAGTTTGGAAACTGCATCAACTTGCATTTCAGGGCGGTTTTTTGATGTTGCAAGGTGTGAATTAAGCCTTACTGCCAAGAACCACTTTACTTTTAATTATTGCAAAATATCAATATTGCACGTCTTCTAGAATTTTCTGTTATTTCATTTTCACTATGCATAAAGCACAGATGGAATTAGGATATCCAGCATTTCATTTCTGTGATATCCTGTTAAAAGGTTCTCATGGCCACAGATCCTACAGCCATTAATTGTTCCCTCCTCAGAGCGAAGCAGAGTGAGGTTTTGCTGCATTCCAGAGGGCCAGCCTGCGGCTCCAGGATGTCTGATGGAGAGTGAGCTGCTCCCAGCTATTCATTTCACAAGGAAGTCAGCCGCCCACCTACATTACACAGCATGTCATTACTCCATACCCCAGGAGCAGAGGTGGACCATACCATGTGCGCACTGTATGGGGTCACAAGGCCTACTCCTTTCAAAACTTGCAAGAAATAAAAAAGGCATTTCAATCACAATAAAAAAAAAGAGTAAACCCACATTCTGGTGAGAAGCAATATGTCAGTGCTAAATATTTAATTAGGAGAGTTACAAGTTCCAGATAAAGCCATACAATGTCTTCACGTTAGTGGTATTGCGGTGCAGGAGCACAGTCACACGCAGGCTATACTGCAGTGCTTGGGGTTATACAGAAATCACTTGTGAACTCGGGGAAACCAAACAGCAGTGAAATTGATTTTTTTCTTCTATTGTACATAGGCATCCAGCAAGAAACTTAGCATGGTCATAATATGTAAATATGCTCTAAAACAGGGGTGGGCAATTTATTTTCCCAAGGGGCCAAAAGCAAAACGTGACTGGTGTGGAAGGCCGAACCACGAGGCTCAAATTATTTTGATCAATATTAACATTACATTTAATATTGATATTAATTGTATCACTTCATATTAAACGGAATTTAGGTATGCGGTCATCTTTCAGCATGAGCCTCCACACAGCCCACTACATTCAGTATGAGCTCCCACACAGTTCCCCTATAAACAGCATAGGCTTCCATGTAGCCCACTACATGCAGTATGAACCCCCACACAGCCCACTACATATAGTGTGAGCCCCCACACAGCCTCTTTATACATAGGATATACCCCCACACTGTACGAGCCTCCAAATACCGTATAGACGGTATGTCCCCAAAGGTCCCCCATGAGGTATGAGCACCGAAATAGTCTCTTAGGCTAGGGTCACATCTGTGGTTGGGTTTGCAGATCCTGATCTGGTTTTGAGCATTAAAAATGCTCAAAACCGCATCCGGATCCGCAGTCCATAAGCTTCAATAGAAAAACCGAATTGCACTACTATTTGCAATCCGGTTACCGGATCCGGTTTTGCAGCCTGCGGAAAAAAACATGCAGGCTGCATTTTTCGAAGCGGTTGCAAAACCAGATGCGTTTTTTTTTTTTTTAACATGGGCACCTATGGGAACCGGATCCGGTACCGCAAGGTGCATAAATCTACCTTGCAGTACTGGATCCGGATGCAGTTTTTAAAATTGCAAACACCCACACTCCAAAACCGGATGTGTTAATGCATCCAGATGCGGAATGAGGGTTGCACTTTTACTATCAAAATATAGTATGAAGTCACATGGTAAAACCGCATCCGGTAATGGTTGCGGTTACCGGATTGTGCATTTTAAGTGTGACCCTAGTCTTATACACAGTATGAGCCTCATTATTAATAGTATAGGCCCTCACATAGGGGTTGTGTGAAGGCTCGGAAGCTATTTGTTTAGTCACACATCTCATAGAAGAAAAACACCACATACTCACCTCCCTTCCATTCCCCCAGCTCTGCTCCAGTCTCCAGTGCACTCACATAGCAGACGTAATGACATGGCACATCGTGTCTGCGGTCTCATGTCACACACAGTGATTGCAGGAAGACTGAGCTAATGCCTCTGTCCTTTGCCAATGCATCTGCCACTATCTGCAGCTTGCAGAATGCAGCAATATGGGGATGTGTGTGGTGGAAGGTGTATGGTACAGTGTGGGCCACCAGCCACTGGTTTTAGCCATTTGGCTGTTTCAGTCTGTGAGCCAGACTGGAGCAACCAGAGGGCAAGATATGACCTGCAGGCTGCATTTTGCCAACCCCTGATCTAATGCTGGGGTAAGACTACAATATAGCATCCGATGTGAGAGTATTAGATGCAATATCCTAATGACACTCGGTTCAGGCTCTGCTGTGAGCAGGAGCGAAATGTCATCTTCTGTGATCAGATCACTGTTGAGGAAGAGAGGGAGAGATTTATCTCCCCATGGTTTCGATTGTTGGCCTCGGTGTAGATCGGGCTGCATTCATGTGTCTACTGAGTGCATGCGAGTGCAGTACGAGGTTTCACTTGCAGCCATAAACTTGTATAGGTGTGAGTGCTAGGAGACTCACAGACAATCGCAGCATGCAGTCGGACTGTCTAACACGGGCACAAGTGCAATGTGAGATTTCTACGCATTACACTCGTGCGAGTCACACACCGGTGTGGTTTCAGACTAGGGTTGGTTTCACACTACCGGTTTTTATAATCCGAGCGAAAGTGAGTAAAACCTGCATCCCCCTGGATTTGTAAAACCTGATGCAACTGGATGCTCCCGCACTGGTATTATTTTGATCCGGTTGACGGATCCGGCGTTAACATCCAGTTGCAGATTCGGTGAAATATGACATGCCCCCTATTTGGTGTGTCATATGAAACTGGCTTCTGCGGGCGCTCAATCAAAAAACCTGGATCCGGCATCCGGATCCAGCTCCTGCCGGATCCAGGTTCCATAGCGCTCCATTTGAATGACACCCGGGTAACCACGGATCCGGGTGCTTCCAGGTTTTAACTGAGCACCAATATCACAACATTTTGCATTTTTTGGTATTGGCCAAAAACCAGTGACACCGGATCCGGGTGGAACCGTATATAACAGAATGAACCTACAAGTTCAGCATCCTCATTGACAGTCAACATGGGGCAAAAATGGATGTGTGTGCATCCGGTTTCATCCAGATTACAAAGACCGGTAGTGTGAAACCAGCCTCAGGCTGTATTCACTCATCAGTATTTCTGGTCTGTATTTCATCAGTAGATATGAGCCAAAATCTGTAGTGGCTCCATAATACAGCAATATTGTGAATATTTCCATGAGGTCTCATTCATTCATCCATCCATATTTCATGTACGTGCTCAATTTGTGGTTTTCAGATAGAATCCATTATAGTCTATGGGTCTTGAAGAAAGAGTCATTAGTTTTCTCTACGTGTTTCAGAATCGCAGCTCCTTATTCGGGAAAAAAAAAATCACAGATGTACAACTATGTACAAGACGCTAGTGACCTCATTTACATAATAGGGGCAGAAATGGTGCAACATCAAAAGTTCACTAAAAGCTCATCGTGGGAAGTTTTCTTCCTCTCAAGAATCTACTCCTGATTTTCGGGTTCACATAGGCATATTTCGTTCTGGCGGTAGTTTCACAACTCAAGTACACAGCCTCATATGTGTCAGGAGTCTGCAGTCCATAGGATGTAAAATACGTTCATGTGAACCCGGCCTATGTCTTGCAAATACTGACATTGATTTTGTCATATGCCATGCTAATGGCCGCTTTACACGTCCCAATATTGTATACAACGGCACGGGAGCGCGCACGTTTTTGGCACTAGTCCAAGATCGCATAGGAGATGTTACACAGTGCGATATGGGCAGGCAACGCAACTACGATGTCGTACGCCCCTCTTGCACACTGCATCTCATCAACTCAGGGAATAAGCAATTAACATTGGAGTGAATAGGGGAAGTTGTGCTCCAAATCGTAGTAGCGCTGTCACACAGCACGATCCTGCCAGATCGTCCATCCAATATTGGCCAGTTGGAGAGCATGCACAATTCCCAAACGATATCGTTTTTGCATCGTTCTTGCGTCGCATTGCTCATTTACACCACACAACGCACGAACCACGTGACTTTTTATCGAAGTTGGACAATGATATTGGGACGTGTAAAGCGGCCATAAAAGCTGTATGAAAATAGTCCAAAAACACTTACTATTCATTTTCTTCGGAGATCCATTACCATTCATAATGCTGCAAATTTTTGTGAAATCCACTTCAATAAGGGACATATCATTCATTAGGTTGCGTTCACATGGAGCAGTGGTACTGTGGCTTTTAACCACACCAGTCCAGTGCCACTGCAGTCTTTTAACAGCTTGTCTGCAAAATCACTTTATCTTGCACAGAAACGGCAGTTTCACCTGATAAAATGCACGTCCATTACGATGGGCAACCTGGTCCTGCAGGTGAAGCAGACGTTTCTCTGCAAGATAATGTGATTGTGCCAGGAAAGAATAGAAAGAATACAGCTGATCAGGACTGCTATGGTTTAAACTGAAACCAAAAACACATTTTGGAACAATTTTGGTGACTGTTTAAAAACCATAAACACCGGATCTGAAGCAATATGGTTAAATTGTAATGGTGCTCTATGGAACCCAGATCAGTTTTTTTTGACTCAGTAAGCCCATTTTGCAGCGGATCAAGCAAAAAAATTATGTAAACCTGATGGAATGGGATACTCACGCACTGGAATTGACACTGATTCGTGAGACGGATAAGTGAGTATACCGGTGCGGGTGCATCCAGTTGCAACATGTTTTACAACTGCAAGAGAATCCAGGTTTTACCTGCATTTGCCCGGATTTAAAAAATGGTAGTGTGAAGCCAGTCTTATACTCACCTTTCAATGCCCTCCCCTTCTATTCCTGCCACTCTGATTGATCTCTGGCAATTAGTGACCTGCTGGCAACTCCAGTGTTTCATGGAGCGCACCAGAAGTACAACTCAATGAATATCTATGGGAGCCTTGTTCTGGTTTTCACAGAGATTCATTGGAGCTTGTGACAATACTTTTGACTTTCAGCTAGTCAGAAGTTACAGGCACTGTGGGATCAAAGCAGTGTTGGAAAAAGACATTAGAAGGAGAGTATATGACAGGGGCTTAGAGTACCGTTACATGATGCAATATTGCATGCAATTTCACTGGCAATTTGCTGGTTGCAGTGAAATCATGGAACATATTGTTCTATTTTGCGGCTGTGTACAAATGAAACAATGTGTCCATGATTTCACTGCAACCAGCAAATTGCCAGTGAAATTGCATCCAATATTGCGTCGTGTAACGGTACCGTTAGATTTAAAGCAACACTCCAGTGCTGAAGAATAAAACCTGTTGAAGCAGCAGCATGACCACTGAGTGTGAATGTAGCCTTACATTGGTTTTCACCCAGAATCTGCGGCAAGTAGTAGGAAATTTGCATGCAAACCCGCAGGTTCTCAAAACTGCAAAATTGCTACAGAAATCCTAGGGTCAACCTTGGATGTTATGGTTGCCCCCAGGGCTGTGGATTCAGACTTGGAGTCATGGAGTTGGAGTCAGTGCCCATTTTGGATGGAGTGAGAGTGGGATTCAGGGAAATCGAGGAGTTAAGGTTGGAGTCGGATGTGTGGCTTACTGATTTCACAGCCATGGTTGAGGATTCATTGTCGTGGAGTAGGAGTCAGCATCCATTTTCGTGGAGTTGGAGTCAGATTCAAGGAAATTGAATGTTTAGCCTACTGACTTCACAGTCCTGGTTATTCCGTCTTCCATATGAGAGGACACCATCTTTCAGAAATAACTATATATTTTATATATGTCCACACACTTAAACAGTCCTTATAGCTGCAGGGGTATTTATTAATAACTGACATAGTAATGGGATTGATAGTTCCCTGGCACTTGTCCCGCAGTGTGTTCTCTCCTCCATCCACTGTATGTACATTGTGAAGTATATGTATATTGGTCTAGGTTGAATAACTTGGTGAAAGACAAATATGGCTTCCTCCTGTGAAAATCCCATGCCCCTGCAGGTTGAGCAATTTTAGGAAATAGAAATCTGTATTTTCCCATTTTTACCCATCAGTGTAGAAATCCTGTGGTAAATAGGCCTGAGTGATTAGAATGAGAAGAATTGTTTGGAAGTGAGCTGAGGCCATAGTGAGAATGCTTTGTGTGTTGCCACCACATCAGTAAGTCAGCTAATAGGCGGCTTTCTGCAAAGGCCTCTGGGAGGGGTGATTAGCCACACAAAGGCTGCTCCTTGCATGAAGGAAATGTTTTGTCACCCAGCTGAGTGGGCTGTTCACATAAATACAGGGCCTCGGATATTCAGGAAAATCGCCATCTGCCTCAAATAAAATTCAGTTTCCGAAGGGAAAGGGAAAAATCATATGAGCGATTTAGTCAGAGATAAACATGATGATCCTATGGTCCAGGTCATTGTATGATAGCATACAAGTGGTTAAATGCATCAAGCACATCCCCCCACAGTCCAGGCCTTCAGTAAACTCGAAGACCCAGACACCTGGTGGGAAGCGTTGAAGTGACTCCCAGGTGCCATAGAAGTCACACACCTGCCAGGTGGCCCTACACACCTGGCTGCTCCCACACCCACAGGCGGCATGTATTGTCTCCACCTCATACATGTCGTAACGACTACACAAACGTCCAAATCAAGAAAGGGCTCATATATATGTGTGTATACATATCCACAGGAATTACGTTCCTACTCTTAGTCATAATGGCAATGACTGGTAATTGTGCTCATCTACATGGATGTGACCCTGGGGTTCACGTGGAGTTTATGGTCTTATTCTGCTTTAAAAACGTTTTAACTAGCTCCACCGATTAATTTCTATTAGGAATTCCACTTTTCTGTTTACAGAAGGACATTTTTGAGCATCCCCCTCCCCGAAGAGATTTTGATAAATGCCTGGTAGAAATAAATGAACTGACATGTTTTGACTTTGAGGCAAATTCCTTTTGGAATCAGCTCCAAACTTGACATCAAGTGAAAAGGCTGTAAAAGATCCACAAGGGATTGTCGCTCGGAAATTTTTTTACTTGGTTATTGGCATGGATTCTTCACCAAAATCTACATAAAAAACACCTCAAGTCTGATTTCAACAACATTCCCATTCACTCGAATGAACAACGTGACTATAGTGCAGGTGGTGAATATTTCCTTTTGTATTTTAATATGTACTCAAAGGGGCCCTATAACGATTTTGAAAAATGAATTTGAACTTACATATATGGTCTCCGTTTAGCTTTCGGCTAAATGATTCCCTCCTCGCTGTGTCCTAGCACGCCCCGCTGGGTCTCATCCCTCCTGGTGCTTTGCCATCTCCTTTTGGAATCTCCCACCTCTCTGACACTGTAATGCCCGGGCCGGAACTTCATATCCGGCCTGGTGCATTGTGGATCTAATCACTTGATCCTCCCGATGCATTGTGGGCCTAATCACGTGATCGTCCCGACTCTGGCGCATGCACAATGCGCATATTGAAGTCGGGCCGATCATGTGATTAGGCCTATAATAATCATTATAGGGCCCCTTTAGGTCAGAGAGGGATGGTTAGGGAACAGCTAGGAAGGTGCAGGGATAGCTAGTGATAGGAGTAGATCGAGGTGACAGGTTCTCTTTAAAGAAGAACATTATGGTAATTTTTAGGAGTGTAAATTGTGCTTTTGCAGTGAAATACGTCAAAAACTCACCTTACTATACATAAAATAGTATAGGTAAAGATTAAATGAGTAATTAAAAAAGACTGTCAAAAAAAAGATCAATGTTTTTTGCTTTATAAACGTTATTTATAAAGAGTATAAACTCTGTCATGGGGCCCTTACTTTTTTCAATCTATACACTTGGTCTAGGACAACTTAAAGTCCCTTGGTTCCAGTACCACCTATTATGCTGACGACACTCAGATCTACCTCTCTGGTCCAGATGTCACCTCTCTACTTTCCAGAATCCCAGAGTCTATCAGCCATATACTACTACTTCTCCTCTCGCTTCCTAAAACTCAATGTAGACAAAACCGATCTCATCATCTTTCTCCATCTCACACATCTCACCTTCCTTACCAGACCTATCTATCACAACAACCCTTGACTCTGCCTTGTCCTTCAAACCGCACATCCAAGCCCTTTCCACCTCCTTCCGCCTCCAACTCAAAAATATTTCCAGAATCCGTCCCTTCCTCAACCCTCAATCTACTAAACTACTAGTACATGCCCTCATCATCTCCCGTCTCGACTACTGCAAGCTCCTCCTCCATGGCCTCCCTGCTAACACTCTTGCACCCCTCCAATCTGTCCTTAACTCTGCTGCCCGACTAATCCACCTCTCTCCTCGCTATTCCTCCACTTCTCCCCTCTGCAAATCCTCCACTAGCTCCTAATTCACCAGCGTATCAAATTCAAACTACTAACATTGACTTACAAAGCCATCCACAATCTGTCCTCCCCATATATTTTTTAACTAATCTCCCGATATCACCCGACTCGTATCTTCAATCCTCCCAATCTTCGATCCTACCAATATATCCTTCTTTCCTCCACACCTGTACATTCCTCATCTAACCGCCTACAAGACTTTGCCCAAGCATCCCCTGTTCTCTGGAATTCTGCACCCCAAAACGTCCAACTGTCCTCCCCACTCGGAACCTGAAAACCTATCTCTTCAGAACAGCCTACAACCTGTAATGACCACAATGCCACCTCACCACCACTGGATCTGGTGCCCCAACCCCACTGGACCTGGTGCCCCACCACCATCGGACCCGGGGCTCCACCACCACCAGAGCAGACCCAACCTACTGTCTCTCTCCTCATTGCCTGGTAGAATGTAAGCCTGCAAGGGCAGGGTCCTCTCTCCCCTCTGTATCAGTCTGTCACTGTTAGTTTGTTCATTGTATTTTTAACTTGTCTGTATGTGACCCTTACTCATGTACAGCACCATAGAATCAATGGTGCTCTATAAATAAATAGTAATAATAATTTAAATGTGGATTTTTCAGGAAAGGAAAATCCATGTAAAACACTGTGTAGTTGCCACGAAATACAGCTTTAAAAAAATGATTTCAAGAAAAGAAAAAGTCCCTAAATTCCACCCCAAAAAAACAGTTCTAAGGGTGCCTTCACACTGCGACACGATCTGGTCCTGGGCTGTCCAGGATGACCCTGACAGCCGCGGACCGGATCAGCACACAGGACTGGAGGGCTAATTTGCCCTCTGGTCTGGTGTGCAGCGCACGCAGCTGCAGCCACTGACAGGTCAGGACTGCGGCGCCCGCCCTCCAGTCCTGTGTGCTGATCCGGTCCGCCGCTGTCGGGGTCATCCCGGACAGCCCCGGATCGTGCCGCAGTGTGAAGGCACCCTTAAAGTGTTTTTTTGCTAGAAAAACTTGACAGTTTTGTCCACCTCCAAAAAACCACCTTAAGTAGCCTAAGCTACATTCACACATTGCACATTTTTTGCGCTTTTTTCCTGCAGTTGCGCTTTTCCCGAGCCCATTTTAACATGTGGGCAATGGGAAAAGCGCGCAGAAAAGCGCAAAAAGAATTGTCATGTCTATTCTGTTTATGCATGCGCTTTTGCAATGACAGCGCGTGCGTAAAGAAATGCGCAAAATCGCAACATGTGAATGCACTTCAGCAATACCCATAGGTTTTGCTGGACTGTGCTTCCATAACTGTGTTTCACTGCATTTAAGCGCGCGCAAAAAAATGCAGGAAAACACAGTAACATGCTGCAAATACGTAGCATGTGAATGTAGCCTAAAGGCCACTTCACACGCTAGGATCTCGTTAACGATATCGTTGAAACGTCACGGATGTGTGAACGTTTTAACAAAATAGTTTGTGCATCGTTGCGTGTAAATGAACGATGTAGGAGGGAAAAATCGTTGGAACGTTCATCCAAAATTTGAGATCCTGACCTCAATTCTATCGCTCGTCGTCCAATTAACGTTCTGGGAAGCAGCAACATCGTTCAGTGTGACACCTTTTTGAACGATGTCGTTCATAATTCTCCTATTCCTGCTGCTTAAACGTTCTTTTCAAAATAGCTGGAGCGTTGCCAAATTTAAGATCGTCAACGATATCCTTGCGTGTGACAATGCACTAACGATGTCGGAAGGATCGCGGTCACGTGACATAGCTAACAACCTCGTTCACCTATATCCTAGTGTGTGAAGTGGCCTTAAGGCCGATTTCACACTGGCGTTTTTGCAGCTTGCATAGGCAGGCAGCACAGCGTGTGCGCAAATGCATGTGTCCTGCGTCCCTATGTTTAACATGGCGAAGCATGGTATCTGCGTTTGGCTGTGGACACATGCATTTGCGTTTGCATCCGCGGTTTTTGAGTGCCCTGAAAACGCATTTTTTCTGCGTTTGAAAATGCAAGCTTTATACGCAGGCACACAAATAGTACATAGAACTCTATGGATCCGCAGTGCCATCCGGATTGCAGCGCAACCAAACACAGTCTCCCCCTCTCTTCCTCCCTCTCCCTGTCTCTCTCCTCCCGACCGCTATAATGCCTTCCTATGGGACCGAGCTCATTGTAATGTATTCACATGAAGTTTTTCTACCTGTGCGCATCTAGACAATTTCCACTGCATTTGCATCAGGATAACTGGGTTCGACCATACGTCTGCCGCTATGCACTCAGATCATTGCAGATCAACCGCTAATGTGAAACCAGCGTTAGGGTGCGTGCCCACATAGTGGTTTAACGTCGGTTTAGCAGCGAAAACCGCCGGCGGTTTAGCATAGGTTTTATTTCAATTCATGTAAATCCTAAGCAGCGTTAGTACTTACAAGTAACCCTATGTAATTTAGAAACCGCTGTGCACACATAGTGGGTTTATGTGAGCGGATCTGCCAGAGGTTGAGCGGTTTCCTAGCGTTTTAGCAGCATACAACATGTCAATTCTTCTCAGCGGTTTTTGAGCGTTTCTGAGGCACTACTCTACCCTTCCATGAACAAAATCCTCCATAGAAAACCACTTTTAAAACCGCCGGAAAAAACCGACTGTAAAACGCTGTTCAACAGCTCTTAAAACCACTGGAAAACCGCTGAGAAACCGCTGGAAAATCGCTGGAGACTTCTGAGCTCAGGAGTCTAGGCTCCTTGAATTTTCCAGCGGTTTACTGACGATTTGAACGTCACTAAACCACTATGTGGGCACGCACCCTTAAGGGCTCGGACACACTCATCAGTTTGACTGAGGAGACTCTGAAAGGGCTGGAGCAGTGACCCTGAACGGCTTCACCCTATCTGGACGGGGCTATCAGCTGCTTGTGTTTTTGTGCAGCTCCAGACTCCCTGTCCAGAGAGGGAGAGACCGTTCAGGGTCACTGATCCAGCCCTTTCAGAGTCTCCTCAGTGAAACTTTGAAGGTACCGTCACACACGGCAATTTTGCAAGCAATTTCACTGGCAATTTGCTGGTTGCAGTGAAATCATGGATACATGGTTCTGTTTTGTTGCCGTGTAGAAATGGAACCATGTATCCATGATTTCACTGCAACCAGCAAATTGCCAGTGAAATTGCTTGCAAAATTGCCGCGTGTGACGGTACCTTGATGTAACTACCGTGTTTCTTCGAAAGTAAGGCCCCCCCGATTGTAAGGCCGCCTAGGGGTAAAGGGGGGGCCTGCTAATGTAAGGCCTCCCCCGATTATAAGGCCTTACAACCGGGGGGGCCAATGTAAGGCCCCTAGCGGAGGGGGGGGGGGAGCGGGAGCTGCTACAGACATCTTACCCTCCAGGGTCTTCTTGCAGCAGCCAGCGCGTCGGTCCTCTGTCCTCGGCTGTCTCCCGGATCATGTGACCGGCCGGTCGCAGTCGCGATGACGTCATGCGCTGCGACGGGTCACATGATCCGGGAGACAGCTGAGGACAGAGGACGGACGCGCTGGCTGCTGCAAGAAGACCCTGGAGGGTAAGATGTCTGCAGCAGCAGCAGGGGGGGCCTCAGAACAGGGGGGTAGTGTGCTAGCAGGAGGGGGCCCATATATACCGTATAATGCACTGCTCCCCTGTCGCTGATTGACAGGGGGATGCAGTGCATATGTAATAAGCGGGCGCACGTGACGTGCGACCCGCTCCCGCAGTGTCCCAGCAGGAGGGGGCCTGTCGGCCACACTGCTGGGGCACCCAATGTAAGACCCCCCCCCCCCCCCCCGAAAGTAAGACCGGGGGCCACGTTTGGCCCCCAAAAAAATGTAAGACAGGGTCTTACTTTCGGGGAAACACGGTAGGAAAGTGTGTCCAAGCCCTAAGGCCCAGTTACACACACAGATAGTTGAGCACAGATTGTTCGCACATCTCTGGTTGCAGTGAAATCATGCACATATTGTCCGATTTTGTGGCCGTGTACAAATGTAAGGGTGGAGGCACACGATCAGTATTTGGTCAGTATTTCACATCAGTATTTGTAAGCCAAAACCATGAGTGGGTGAAAAATGCAGGAGTGGAGCACATATTTCTATTATACTTTTCCTCTGAGAGTTCCACTCCTGATTTTGGCTTACAAATACTGATGTGAAATACTGACCAAATACTGATCGTGTGCCTCCACCCAGGCCACTTTACACACACCAACTTAGCTGTCCAACTTCTGCCAACTTGCTGGTTGCAGTGAAATCATGGACACATTGCTCCATTTTGTGACTGTGTACAATGGAACAATGTGTCCATGATTTCACTGCAACCAGCAAGTTGGTCAGAAGTTGGACAGATAAGTTGGTGTGTGTAAAGTGGCCTTAAGGGTACCTTTACACGTCGCAACATTGCATGCAATTTCACTTGCAACTTACTGGTTGCAGTGAAATCAAGGACACATTGTTACATTTGTACACGGCAACAAAATGGAACAATGTGTCCATGATTTCACTGCAACCAGAGATCTGCGAACAATATCTGCACAATTATTTGTGTGTGTAACTGGGCCATTAGACCAGGTGAATGAAACTCCATGGGCCACATGTTTGAGACCCCTACCTAAGGGCCACGTCACACACACAGATTATCGTGCAGAGATTGTTTGCAGATCTCTGGTTGCAGTGAAATCATGGACACATTGTTCAAATTGTAACCGGCCACAAAATGGAACAATGTGTCCATGATTTCACTGCAACCAGAGATCTGCGAACAATATCTGCACAGATATCTGTGTGTGTAACGTGGTCCTTAGACTATGGCTGAAGGCACATTGGCGTGTGGCTCGCGCGAGTGTAATGCTTGAAAAACTCGCATTGCACTCGGACCTGTATCTTTAAATGATACAGTTCACAGCAATGCGATTTTCATGCACTACCCTCGCTTTGTGAGGGCAATGCGAGTGCAATCGCAGCATGCTGCGATTCCCTTGCACGCGAGGCCATTAGTCAAACTCGCACCCATACACCACATGGTGCGATAGTCGCACCTGTGCTTCTATTTCCCCCACTGTGCAGTACAGTAACTAATCATCTTGTACCGCACTCACAGAAGCGGTACAAGGTGTTTAGCTAAAACACTGATGACAATTGAACTCTTCTAAATCACGGGGCCACTGTGTATTAACCCTATCAGTAGCCTCTGCACGGCATGTCTGCACAGAGGCTGCTGATGCGGTTGCAAACTCTGTGTGCAAAGGGTTAATAAGATGTTCTTGTGGTGACACCATGTGTAAAGAGAGTGCTCTCACTCTCTTGACATATGGTGTCATCACACCATGGGTCTGAAGGGGTTAAATCTACTTTTCAATATGAGCCGCTAATTGCCGGATTTATATGAGAACTGTCAAAAGCCGGTGGGTCTGTACGCAATTTGCGTACCTAATAGAGCCCGCAGCTTCTGGCAGGGAAATGTCCATTGGAACTGTAAGCTCATTGCATACAGTACAAGCGGAGCTGTCCCTCTGCTGTAGTGCTGAACGCTTAGGCGCTGAAGCCCTGTCTCGGCTTCAGCACCTGAGCACCGCAGGCTCTATTAGGTACGCAAACTGCGTACAGACCCGCCGGCTTTTGACAGTTCTCATATAAAACCACCGGCAATTAGCGGCTCATATTGAAAAGTAGATTTAACCCCTTCAGAGGGCACTCTCTATACACATGGTGTCACCACAAGAACATCTTATTGACCCTTTGCACACAGAGTTTGCAGCAGTATCAGCAGCCTCTGTGCAGACATGCCGTGCAGAGGCTGCTGATAGGGTTAATACACAGTGGCCCCACGATTCAGAAGAGTTCAGTTGTCATCAGTGTTTTAGCTAAACATCTTGTACCGCTTCTGTGAGTGCGGTACAAGATGATTAGTTAATGAACAGCACACCGGGAAATTTAAACCCTGTGACTAAAGGGGGTGTCACACGCGTCAATATCGCCTGCACGATATCGGCTGCACGTGACGTTGCAGCGATATTGACGCGTGTGACATACTGCATCAACCAGCGATAAATCGCTGGTTGATGATCGCCAGGTTTCAGAACCAGCTCTGAAACCTGGCGATTGTCGCCCGGTGGACACGCAGCATCGCTGCGTGTGACACCGGGACTAGCGATATTCCAGCTCCCAGCGCCTGTCACAAGCGCTGGGAGCTGGTCTCCAAGGTACACTGCGGGTAACTAGGCAGCGCGCGCTGCCTAGATACCCGACTGTGTACCTTAGTTACCAGCCTCCTCCGCTGTGTACCTTAGTTACCAGCCTCCTCCGCTCACCGGGTGAGCGGAGGAGGCTGGTAACTAAGGTACACGTCGGGTATCTAGGCAGCGCGCGCTGCCTAGTTACCCGCAGTGTACCTTGGAGACCAGGCTGCTCCCGCTTCCAGCAGGCTGGCAGCGGGAGCAGGACATCGTGGAAACGATATTTAAATCGTTTCCATGATGTCACTGGTCAATTGATCGCTGGTGAGTCTGTCTGTGTGACAGCTCACCAGCAATCAGCCGTCAATGTCGTCAGCGATCAGATCGCTGACGACATTGACGCGTGTGACACCCCCTTTAGACAGCCGCAGAGATAAAATTCCCCCGACAAATGCTGTCCGCAGTCCTTCAGGACCACAGACAGTATCACACTCACACGCAGCACACACGCACTCACACCTCACACACGCAGCACACTCACATCTATACAGACAGGCACACTCAGCACATGCACCACACTCGCACCACACACACCCACAGACACGCATTACACTATGCATCACTGTCGTGCATCAAATATGCTCCGTGTTTGCTGCATGACAATGTGCCTTCAGCCTATATGCCAAAATACATTCACTCTTGCTCATCTTGCAGGTGCCAATGCACTCTCCAAACCATGGCACTCTATCCCTTCATTGCTAGGTTGAATACATTTTATGAATTTATGTTTACTTCCACAAATATTTTGGAAATGGCCTTATCTGCCACGTAATGATATATCATTGCAGATCAGTTTCTTCGTCTGTGAAGAGCCACCCACTTCTTGGTACGGTCTTCTTCACAAATTGAATATTCTGAACAAGGCCATTGATGGAATATATGAAGTTCTGCAACTTTCAAAAAATCACTACCTGTTCCTTACCATCTTTTTCACTGGTTGAAAACACTCTGTGCACATAACAGGTACATAAATATTCACAAATGTTACCATTGCAGTCGGATGTCACAGCAAGGCATCTGAAATCCACATGGTTTGGAATGCGTATTGGTCACAATCAATTTTCTATTACAGAATTAAATGGAAAAAAAAGATAACATACTGTGTACAGTCTGTAATGGGGACGTCACACACATCAATGTCGAAAGCGATCTGATCGCTGGCGACATTGAAGGCTGATCGCTGGTGAGCTGTCACATAGGCACACTCACCAGCGATCAGTACCAGCGAGATCACTGTTAACCATGTAAACAAGAGGGTAACTATGTGCTGTGCGGCGCTTAGTTATCCGCTGTTTACCATGGATACCAGCTCCCAGTGCTTGCAGAGAGGCGCTGGGAGCTGGCTTCTCGCTCGTCTCCCGGTGTCACACGCAGCGATGCTGCGCGTCCACCGGGCGACCATCGCCAGGTTTTAGAGCGAGTTCTAAAACCTGGCGACCATCAACCAGCGATTTATCGCTGGTTGATGCGCCCTGTCACACACGTCAATATCGCTGCAACGTCATGTGCAGCAGCGATATTGACGTGTGTGACGTCCCCATTACTCAACTGTCTCCCCCATGCACTCTTAAGCCCCTGTCACAAATAACGAGATCATTAGCGAAATCGTTGTAACGTCACAGGTTTTGTGACGTAACAACGATCTCGCTAACGATGTCGCTATGTGCGAAACTTAGCAGCGATCAGGCCCCTGCTGTGAGATCGCTGATCGTTACAACGTGCTCTGGGTCATTTTTAGGTCATTGTTTTCCCGCTGGTCAGCACGCATCGCTGCGTGTGACAGCGAGAGACCAATGATCAGCACACCGGGTATCTAGGCAGGGCGCGCTGCCTAGATATCCGGTGTTTATCATGCTTCCCAGAGCTAAGCAGGGAGGACGCTGGTAACTATGATAAACACCGGGTATCTAGGCAGTGCGCGCTGCCTAGACACCCTGTGTTTATCAGAGTTACCAGCGATGTGGAGGTGGCTCCCTGGTCCCTGGTGAGATCTGCCTGTTTGACAGCTCCCCAGCGACCAGGTAATGACGCATTAACCATCCCTACAGGATCTTTATCGTTGTCGGGATTGCTGGTGCCTGTGAGCTCTATGAAAGAGCTGATGCTAGACATGTTTAGGCTGGTTTCACACTGCAGTTTTACCTGATCAGGATTCATCAGGTTTTGTGTGTCAAAACCAGGAGTGAAACTTGCAGAGTAAGGGTATGTGCACATCAGTAGTTTTCTGGGCTGTTTATCAGCGTTTTCCGTCGACGGTTTCCGCTGAGTTTTATGTTAATTTATGTTAATCCTAGCCTCCGGTTGGATTAACATGCTAGTCAATGGAGTTTAGAAAACGCTGTCTTCATTAGAACGTTTTTATTCTGGTCGTTTTCAGTTTCTTCAGCGTTTTTCCACCGGTTTTCAAAGATAGAGCAAGTGACTTCTTTTGGTCGTTTTTCCAGCGGTTCCAGCTTACAA
The DNA here is from genome assembly GCA_033576535.1 of Allobates femoralis. Classification (NCBI taxonomy): domain Eukaryota; kingdom Metazoa; phylum Chordata; class Amphibia; order Anura; family Aromobatidae; genus Allobates; species Allobates femoralis. The sequence goes on from JARQOC010000006.1 coordinate 329,306,519, forward strand.
GTGCAGCAAAAAACTCAGTTTTAAAAACGCTCAGAAAAACAGCCGACAAAACGCTGTATAAACGCTATAACAAAGGAGCAAAAAACGAGGGACACTGCTGAGCACAGAAAACTCAGTTTCTGCTATTCTACACCGGTTCCCGGTCGGTCTGCAGAGATGCACAAACGTCTGATGTGCACATACCCAAAAAGTATAATTGAAAGATTGACACCTGTTCTGTGTATTGGAGGCACTCCTGGTTTTGGCACACAAAACCTGATGAATCCTGATCAGGAAACAACAGCAGTGTGAAACCAGCCTAAGGGTATGTGCACACTGGGCGGGTTTTCGGCGGTTTACCTGTGTAAACCGCCGTTTTGGTTACATTAGTTTTATGTTAATTTATGTTAATCCAAACCGGCGTTTGGATTAACATTAAAACTAATGTAGCCCGCCCAAGGCTGTGCACATACCGGCGGTTCCCCAGCGTCATCCGTTGCTAACCCGCAGGTTTCCCAGCGGGTTAGCAAAGAATGAGCTTGTTCTAAAAACCGGCCGGTTCTGCAGCGGCTGCAAGCAGAATCATGTGCTGCTTCCAGCCGCTGCAGAATCGCCGCCGAGAACCCGCTGGGCAGCCGCCGGATACCGCCCGGATCCCGCTGCACATACCCGCCAGGAAGCCGGAGGACGGCGCCGGAGCTTCCTGGCGGGTCCCGCCCAGCCGCCGAGGCAAACACGCCGGGTAGTGTGCACTTACCCTAAACATGTCTAGCATCAGCTCTTTCATAGAGCTCACAGGCTGAGCGAGTAGTGGTACTGTCACACGGGGCGATCTCTCTGGCGATGTTGCCGGCAAGCTAGGGGCGTGGCTTAGTAGCAGCAACATCACTCATAAGTTGCCGCGTGTGACAGGACGATAATAAGGCGATAAGTTACCTAAGCAACATCGCCAAGTTTCCTAACATGTTGCGAAACCTGGTGATGTTGCTCAGGCGATCTGCCTGCATCGGCCCTGTGTGATGCTGCAGCTGCGATGTTGCCAGCAACTTCCCCCATAGACTCCCATCTTATGGATCGCTGCTGCGAGAGTTGCCGGCGATATCGCTGCGTGTGACATCGCAACAGCAACTATGGCAGCGCGCCAAAAAAGTGCACGCTCCCGTGAGTTGCCGGCAACATCGCCGCAGAGATCGCCCCGTGTGACGGCACCTTAAGAGTGCATAGTGGCTTATCCCTTTTAGGGTATGTGCACACAATCCAGAGGCACTGAACGTTGGACACAATGCCTCCGTACCTGAGGGAAGCCGCGGGTGAATGCAGGGACACTACTGCAACCACCCTGTGCCCACGATCTGCTTTCGGTGCAGAGCAGCTTTTCCCTGCATTCACCCGCTGAAGATGGCTTCAGACTCTGTAGCAATAAATTAACCAACTGGAGATGCGGAAGCACGGCAACCCGCACTGCACTGCGAATGAAACCAGTATTTAACTAAAGAAAAAAATGTTTAACTAATCTGCCACTTGTCATTAAAATATTTTTAAAATGTTGTTATCTATGGTCTATTTGAGCGACCTCAGAGCCAGCATTACTGTTTATGTAAAAGCAATCTAAAGCAGCACCCCCCCCCAAAAAAAAAACCAAACACATTAGATGGCTGTTTGCCAGTTATTTGGCCGACAGCTATCTTGGCCGTCTCTCTGGAGTGTTCACTCGATCGAGTGCTGCTGTGATTTCTATGTCTGGAGGAGGCTTATCAAGGGAAACAAAAACTATATCGAGAGCCCAAAATCAGACATGCCGGAATCCTTATGTCTTATGACACACATCTGTCTCATTTGACTGTTGGCCGAATTTTTCATTATTGGCAAGTTTAACAGACATTAGTCTAATGTGTATAGGGGCTTGTTGAGCTTTAGACCTCATAACTGTAAAACAAAACGAATATAGCACCCAAAGATTACTACATTACATTACTACTGTTCCTCTATGGTAAATCCCATCCACTCTAAATGGCCATCACCCAAGAGGCAAACATATATTCTTCCCACATACATACAAGGTGGATTTGACTAAGCATATACGCATTTCCAAAACATGAGTGGGGCTCAAGTGATGAACACACCTCTGGGGAAACTAATTAAAATCAATGAACTTAAACATGTCCAATCTTTCCTTTCTCCTGACAACATCTATCTATGTGAGGGGGCGTGAATGTAGGCTGATCCTGCAGCTCCCAGCATCCACACCCCCGACACACCACCTCTTCTCTGCTCCTAGATGAAGCTGACATACAGAAATCTAAGGTTCCGTGAGGTGGGGGCCAGAGCAGAGGAGCAGGTATGATTTTATCAATTTATAAGAGATCTATAGATCCTAGAACTGCAGTGTACAGCTCTGTTTCATCATGTAGGAGGGCAGGGACTGTACTAAAAAGTTTTCTCTCACTGGAGTTCCCCTTTAAGGCCTAACCCCTCCCCCCCATACAAATTTACTTAAAACTGGTCTACCAATTCTGATCACTGGATGAAAAATCCAACATTTCCAACTGATGTTTTGAAGAATTATGAACGTTTATCGGTCTGTTGGAATGAATGATTGTTCAATTTACTTTACAATGTTAAACAATTACAGCACACAGATGCCATCAGTGAGTTTTATGTGTTTTTCATGGATCCATACATTTCTATTTGCCCTTGTTATACATGCTGCCGGAAAAAAAATCTAACATGTCTCCTTGTGTTTTGCTCAGACACACGAACCATATAAGAACACAGACATGTGAATAGCACCATGGATTATCTGCGACTAAAAAGCTGTTTGATTATTTTCATCTAATTTCCATGTATTTTGGTGTGCTGAAAACTAAAAAAATATTGAAAAAAATCCTGAATGTCAGGATTTGCCACAAAATGCAAAATTCTCTTCAAATTTAGTAAATTTTTCTCAATTTTTGGTATTTTTTTTATCTTAGGGTTTTGAAAGTCAAAATTACTATTACGGTAATTAATTTACATCAATGCATTGAAGATATACAGTGCCAAAAAAATATAACTTTCAAAGAAAAGAACTTTCAGAGTGAGCTAATGAAACCAGCATCAACATGTTGCATGAGCACCTCCGAAATTGGTTCAAGGGTAAGAAAAAAGCTTTCCGTTATGGGATTCTTATGGTATGGCGAGAGCAAAAGAACCATAGTGACGATTGTTACTTTTTTTTTTTTCAAAAATGTTTGACGATTGTTACTTTTGTTCATGCGATGTGAAAGGGTATAATTCAAAATGGAAGCATTCCATTTCATACCCCAATATTCACTCAGCAATTTGTCCCATCCCCCATGGCACAGGTATACCAGTACCCAAGGCCCCTGCTACCTTGGAAGAGATAACTAGCTCCGATGAGGGTGGAGTCATACCTGAACCAGATGACGAATCAAGTTCTGACTTTGAAGATGATACAAGACCAAAATTGTTTTCCCAGGAGGAGATAAATGATTTGGTAAGAGACTTGAATCTTCCCAAAGATGCCGCTGAGATACTTGGCTCAAGGCTCAAAAGCAAGAATTTATTGTTGCCAGGAGTATCTTTTTCATGGTTCAGACATCGTGAAGACGAGTTCGTTCCTTACTTTGCCCAGGAAGATAAGTTGGTTTATTGCATCGATGTCGAAGGTTTGATGGGTCAATTCAAAATCCAATATGATTCAGCGCAATGGCGTCTTTTTATAGATTCTTCAAAAAGAAGTCTCCAAGCAGTTTTACTCCACAACGGCAGTTTTTATGCTTCCATCCCTGTAGGTCATTCCGTACACCTCAAGGAAACCTACGAGAACTTGGAATTGGTTCTTCGGTTGGCAAGTGTGGGGGATTTGAAAGTCTTGTGCATGCTGCTCGGGCAACAAGCTGGGTATACCAAATACCCATGTTTTCTGTGTCTATGGGACAGTCGATACCGACAAAATCACTGGACCAAGAAGAATTGGCAGCCAAGGGTGCTCACAGTTGGTGAAAAAAATGTCCTCCGAGAAACTTTGGTTCCTCCCCATAAAGTTCTTCTACCACCTCTCCACATCAAATTGGGATTGATGAATCAATTCGTAAAATCACTTCCAAAAGATGGAGAATGCTTCAAATACTTGGTCGCCAAGTTTCCAGGCCTCTCGGAGGCAAAATTGAAGGAAGGTGTGTTCGTCAGACCAGCCATTAGAAGGCTTATAGCTGATCAATAGTTTATCAATACCATGACGCATCCGCAAAAAGAAGGGTGGATTGCATTTAAAGAGGTCGTAGAGAAATTTTTAGGCAATAACAAAGACCCTGACTACAAACAAATCGTCGGACGAATGCTGAAAGCATTTCAAGCTTTAGGTTGCCTGATGGGTTAGAAAGTGCATTTCCTCCATTCCCACCTTGACAACTTTCCTGAAAATTTGAGAGCTGTGAGGAATTGGGGAATGTTTAGCTTGCAATAAAGAAAACTGAGAGGAGACTTAGTAGCTGTCTACAAATATCTCAAGGGCTGTCACACTGTAAAAGGATCAGCTTTATTCTCATTTGCACAAAGAAAGACTAGAAGCAATGGGACGAAACTGAATGGGAGCAGACACAGATTAGATATTAGAAAAAACTTTTTGACAGTGAGGGTGATCAATGAGTGGAACAGGCCACTCATTGAGGTGGGGATTTTTCCTTCAATGGAAGTCTTCAAACAGAGGCTGGACTGACATCTGTCTGGGATGATTTAGTGAATCCTGCTATGAGCAGGGGGTTGGACCAGATGGCCCAGGAGGTCCCTTCCATTTCCACCATTCTATGATTCTATGATGTGAGCACTGCAGATAATAACAAACACTGGTAGGATTGGTGGAGACTTGTGCTTGACTGGTTAGGGTGAATGAAACATAGTTAAATTTTTTTTTAACAAATTGCAGCCAAGGGACAGGGAATTTCTAAAACTGAAAAAAAAACCACCTTTGTTAGTTGCTGTAAATAGAGGTATTCAACTACAGAATAGGAAGGAATAGGAAGGTGGTGCCAGGTGAAGGGACCACATGGTGAGACCCATAGTGTTTCTTTACAATGTAATATGCCTCCACATACACAGTTGCCATTTGCATGAAGCCTCATAGCAACATAACACAATGTAGATGAAATGCAGAGTGGTCCTGAGAGACAAATGGAATGTGCACAGGTAAAAAATGAAGGAACCAATTAACAGAGATATTTATACAACTCATTCTCTAGAAAGCCTGGAGCCTGAGGTAAAATCTGGCAGCTAGACTGTCTGGCTCCAGAGATGTATTGCTAGCATGAATCTCTAGTACCTGCACACATGTGCGCTACATATGTGTATAACTACAACCACATGTACGGACGCTCACACACTAAACAGTTTGATTTCCCTTTAAGGAAAAAAAAGTTACTTCAAGAAAACTTCTATTTATATGCAGGCGAGCTGTGTCTGTCTAATCAATGGAGTCTCGGACGTTAATCTATAGCAGCTGCTCTCAGAGACTGCCTGGCTCTGTGAAACCTCACACACCATAACACGAGCCAGGCCTGGGCCTGATAATGGCCACCGAGCAACCAGAACTCAACTGCGCATTCCCTTGGCTTCTTGTCAACTTTATTTCTCTGAGGTGAATTTTGCTTTAAGTCATATAACATATTTGTTCTACTTGGTTTTGGCTCCATCTCTAATCCTAAAAAAATGAAATTTAGGTTGCAATGTAAAAGAAAAAATGTGTTTAACCAATATCAACTTCTAACGTCCATTTATATATCATACGCATAATAATCTTATTTACTTTTCTGTATACGCTGGAGACAGGGAAACATATGGTTGCAGTTAGTTACTGCAACTCGATACAAGATATTATCTATTTATATAAGTCGGTACATGGGATACATCCTTAAGAAACCATTCCAGAATGCCATAATACATAAATAAAAGCCTTCTTATGGCACAATCAAGATATAATAAACTTTCAATTATTAAAGTGCTTGAATTTATCATCAACTGAAGTTGTAGGCCCGAAGCCACCATATAACCAATTTGTGTCCTCATGGTAACACTTCCTTTTTGTGGCTTTTGTTTTGTTATATGGACACTTGATGGGAGCCAGATGCTATCGCATCGGGTGGGTGGTGACATCATGGTGGGGGCGGGCACTATGGAACTGGGGGCAGCGTTCGCCTCTCCTCCCTGTGCGGTCTCTCCCCTGCCCACTGTTTTTTTCTGCCCCCCAGTGCTGCCTTGTCTCTCCTCCCCCCAGTGCTGCCGGGTGACCATAGTGCGGGCTGAGTGAGTGCGGGGTGACCGTGGTGCGGGGCGAGCGGGGTGAGTGAGTGCAGGATGACCATAGTGCGTGGATGATCGTGGTGCGGGCTGAGTGCAGCGTGAGTGCAGGCTGAATGAGTGCGGGGTGACCGTGGTGTGGACTGAGTGGGTGTGGGCTAAGTGAGGGATGACCACAGTGCGAGATGACCGTGGAGCGGGCAGAGTGAGAGCAGGCTGAGTGAGGGCAGGCGGAGTGCGGGATGACTGTAGTGTGGGCTGAGTGAGTGCAAGGTGAGTGCAGGCTGAATGAGTGAGGGCTGACAGTGGTGTGGGATGAGTGAGTGCAGGCTGAGTGAGTGCAGGCTGAGTTAGTGTAGGCTGAGTGTAGGCTGTGTGAATGATGACCGTGGAGCGGGCTGAGTAAGTGTGGGCTGACTGCCGACTGACCATGGGGCGGGCTGAGTGCATGCTGAGTGAGGCAGGCTGACTGCAGGATGACCGTAGTGTGGGGTGACTGTGGTGCGTACTGAGTGAGTGCAGGGTGAGTGTGGTCTGATTACAGAGCGACCATGGTTTGGGCTGAGAGCACGGTGAGTGTAGGCTGAATGAGTGCGGGTTGACCGTAGTGCAGGGTGCGAGCTGAGTGCAGGGTGACCGTGGTGTGGACTGAGTGCAGCATGATCGTAGTGCAGGATGACCGTGGTGGGGGCTGAATGCGGGCTGACCATAGTGCAGGCTGAGTGAGTGCGGGCTGAGTGCAGGGTGACCATGATGCGGGCTGAGTGCGGGCTGAATGAGTGCAGGCTGAGTGAGGACAGGCTGAGTGAAGGATGACCGTTAGTGTGGGGTGACCATGGTGCGGGCTGAGTGCAGGCTGAGTGCGGGCTGAGTGCAAGGTGACCATGGTGCAGGCTGAGTGCAGGGTGAGTGCAGGTTGAATGATTGCGGTCTGACCGTGGTGCGGGCTGAGTGAGGCGAGGCTGAATGAGGGCAGGCTGAGTGAGTATAGGTTGCGTGATTGTAGGCTGAGTGAGTGCGGGATGACCGTAGTGCAGGGTGACCATGGTGTGTGCTGAGTGCAGGCAGAATGAGTGCAGAGCTGACCGTGGTGCAGGCTGAGTGACACAGGCTGACCAAGGATGTGATGTCAGTAGGCCAAACATCTGACTCCGACTTCTCAATATCCCTGAATCCGACTCAGACTCCACCAAAATGGACACCAACTCTAGGACTCTGACTCCACAGCCCTGCGAAACACTAAAACCTTTCAATAGCTTTACTCCTGTATTACACCTTGATACTTGTGGATCAAAAAATGGGATGATATTCTTATTATATGAGCAAGCCGGGTTGTGGAGTCGGAGTCAGTGCCCATTTTGGTGGAGTCGGAGTTGCAGTCTGTATAAAATGGACCGACTTCGACGCCTAAAAAATATATAACAAATTGTGTACAGTACTTCAATGCAGAATGAGCAGAATATTATTATGAATTATTATGTTTTATCTAAATGCATTGATTATTGTATCATAATAATGATCAAATGCCAGATGTTCACATTGTACTACACTAAATGTATCACTTAAACATGAGTCATGTATGAGTGAGTCTAAGTCGTGGAGTCGGAGTTGGAGAAGTCAGAGTCGGTGATTTGGCTTACCAACTCCACAGTCCTGTGAGCAAGAGCTACAAAAAACTGGTAGGTAATTCAATATGGAGCCCTAAAACGTAAAGAAAACTCTATCTACCAAAATCAGTTGTTTGAAAAGAGAACTGGTCTCCAATGGCATGCCACAAACATGGGTGCTGCAGAGCAGTATATTACGGTATATACCATATATACCCACTGTAAATATGCCTCATTATGGAGGAAAACTGAACAATGTTCATATATGGACTAAACGGCACCAAAGACATTAGACTAAAGTCGGCTATACAAAGAGATATCAGTGGAATTGGCCGAAGTCTAATTTGTATTGAGGACATCCCGACTCTCCCCCAAGAGCTCCCGACTTTCTCCCAAAAGCTCCAATTAAGAAAAGCGGAAGTCAGTTAAGATAGCTGTAGGCTGACCAATCATTCAGCCGACAGCTATCTAAAAAGAGAATTTTGTTTACGTACCGTAAATTCTTTTTTCTTTAGTCATCAATGGGAGACCCAGACAATGGGGTTTAGGGCTCTGCCCTCCGGAGGTCACACTAGGTACTACAAGTTTGTAGACACCGCCTCCTCCGCTTATAAACCCCCACCGTAGGAGACATCCTCAGTTTAGTCCATAAGCTGCGAGGAGAAATTAAACCACACCCGAAACATCGGGAAGAATGCCGTGCACAGACGGTTCAACAACCCGGCAAACACTGTCTCAACAGAGAACAGAACAAGTGCAAAATATGCAACGGAACAACTGGGTGGGTGCTGGGTCTCCCATTGATGACTAAAGAAAAAAGAATTTACGGTACGTAAACAAAATTCTCTTTTTTCTGGTCGTCATAATGGGAGACCCAGACAATGGGGATGTCCTAAAGCAATACCCCAGGGCGGGAAGAGTTCCTCAACAAGACGGATAACACATGGTTCCCTCTAAAGGTGGGCAACCGCCGCCTGGAGAACCCGCCTGCCCAAACTCGCATCCGCAGAGGCATGGGCATGCACCATATAGTGCTTAGAGAAAGTGTGCAGGCTGGACCAAGTGGCCGCCTGACACACCTGTAGAGCAGAAGCTCGATGTCGCAAGGCCCAGGAGGCACCTACAGCTCTCGTAGAGTGTGCCTTCAAACCCACCGGGAGAGGCAAACCAGAAGACCGGTATGCCTCCTGAATGGGAGCCTTGATCCATCTGGCCAAGGTCGACTTCGAAGCCGCGGCCCCTTTACAGCGACCCATCGTGAGGACAAATAAAGAATCCGAACTCCTAAAGGAGGCGGTCCTGGACACATAAATGCGTACAGCTCTCACGAGATCCAGAGTATGGAGGTCGCGCTCAACCTGATGAACGGGAGCGGGGCAAAATGATGGGAGAACAATCTCCTGGTTTAGGTGAAACGTTGAAACCACCTTCGGCAGAAATTCAGGCCGTGGGCGCAACACCACCTTGTCTTGGTGAACCACCAGAAAAGGAGACTTGCACGAAAGTGCAGCCAATTCTGAGACCCGTCTCAGAGACGTAATCGCCACCAGAAAGACCACCTTCTGGGACAGACGAGAGAGAGAGACTTCTCTCAGTGGCTCAAACGGCGGTTTCTGCAGTGTCGCCAGGACCATGTTGAGGTCCCAAGGATCCAGAGGTCGTCTATAGGGCGGAACCACCCGAGACACCCCCTGCAGAAATTGACGTACCTTCGGGAGGAGCGCCAAGCGCCTGTCAAACAGCACTGAAAGTGCTGATACTTGACCCTTCAGAGAGCCAAGGGATAATCCCAACTCCAACCCCGACTGTAGGAAGGCCAACAATGTCGGGACAGACAAAGGCCACGGTGAGCGGCCACCAGAGGCACACCAGGTAAAAAAGATTTTCCACGTTCTGTGGTATATCTTCCTGGAAACAGGTTTCCTCGCCCGATTCATAGTGGCAACCACTGTAGGGGAGAAACCTCTGGATGTTAGCAGCCAGGCCTCAAGAGCCATGCAGTCAATCTGAGGGCCCTGGAATTGAGGTGGAAGAACGGGCCTTGCGCGAGTAGATCTGCGCGTTCTGGAAGAGCCCACCGGTGTCCGCCTGACAGTTGCCACAGGTCCGGGTACCAAGACCTCCTGGGCCAATCTGGAGCCACTAGAATGGCCACTCTGCATTCTGTCCTGATCTTCCACAGGACCCTGGGAATCAGAGCCAGAGGCGGAAACACATATGGCCGCTGAAAGCTGGACCAGCTCAGGATCAGGGCATCCGCCCCCAGAGACTGGGGATCCCAAGATCTCGCCATGTATTGGGGCACCTGATGATTCAGCCGTGAGGCCATCAGATCCACGTCCGGAGTGCCCCATCTGCTGCAGATGTCCCGGAAGACGTCTGGATGTAGGGACCACTCTCCGGCGTCCATCCCCTGTCGGCTCAGATAGTCGGCCTCCCAGTTCTCGACCCCTGGGATGTGAACTGCGGAGATCAGGCAGCCGTTTTCCTCCACCCAGAGTAGAATGCGGTGGACTTCGGCGAGGGCCTGAGCACTTCTGGTCCCTCCCTGATGATTTATGTAGGCGACGGCCGTCGCATTGTCGGACTGTACCCGAATGGGGTGTCCTGACAGGAATTTCTGAAACGCCAGTAGCGCCAGAAAGACCGCCTTGATCTCCAGCACGTTGATCTGCAACGCCGACTCCGACTGAGTCCAGAGGCCTTGAGCCCTGTGGTGCAAGAACACCGCACCCCAGCCCTTCAGACTGGCGTCGGTGGTCACCACTAACCATGACGGTTTTAGGAAGGACCGGCCCCGTGACAGGTGATGTGGCTGGAGCCACCACTGTAGAGAGTCCCTGGTTGGTTGTGACAGCGTCACCAGCCGATTCAGAGAGATCGTCCTCTTGTCCCATCTGCGAAGAATCTCCAGCTGGAGAGGACGGAGGCGAAACTGTGCGAACGGCACCGCCTCTATCGCCGCTACCATGCGACCCACCAGTCTCATCAATACCCGTAGGGATGACTGTGGCGACAGGAGGACATTCTGCACTCCTGATTGGATCGCAAGCTGCTTGGCTTGAGGTAGGGACACCAGGGCCGAGTCCGTGTGGAAGTCCATGCCCAGATATGTCAATGACTGGGTCGGAACCAGGGTCGACTTTTGAATGTTGATAAGCCACCCGAACCGTTCCAGAGACTTCATGGTCACCTCCAGGCTCACCCGACAAAGGTCTTCCGATGGCGCCCTGACCAACAGGTCGTCCAAATAGGGTATGACGGCGTGTCCCTGCGCATGCAGGAGAGCCATCATGGAGGCCATCACCTTTGTGAACACCCGTGGTGCCGAGGCTAGCCCGAATGGCAGTGCCACAAATTGGAAGTGCTCTTCCCCCACTGCGAATCTCAACCAGCGCTGATGAGCTGGTGCAATGGGAACGTGAAGGTAAGCGTCCCTGATATCGATGGACGCTAGGAAGTCTCCCTGTGACACAGCCGCGATCACTGAGCGCAGGGATTCCATGCGGAACTTCCGAACCAACACGTGACGGTTGAACAACTTGAGGTCCAAAACCGGGCGAAAAGAGCCGTCCTTCTTTGGGACAATAAAGAGGTTGGAGTAAAAACCCCTGAACCTCTCTTCCGTGGGCACAGGGACCACCACTCCGTCTCTGCGGAGCCCCTCCAACACCAGGTGAAAAGCCTGAGCCTTTTCTGGAGATGGAACCGACCGATGGAATCGGGCTATTGGTTGTGACGTCAGCTCTATCCTGTAACCTCTTGAGACTACGTCTCGAACCCACTGATCTTGAATGTGAAGAAGCCACTTGTCCTGAAAGCAAGACAGGCGGCCCCCCACCTGTGGGGAGGCAGGATGAGAGAGCGAGTCATGTCGAGGCGGGCTTGGGGGTGGCAGCCGCTGCCCCCGCCGGCTTCTTCTGACGACTCTTGGAACGCCACTGAGTAGCAGGCTTGCCCCCTCGGTCTGAGCGAGTGGACGTCGTTGATGACTGTGAACCGGAGCGAAAGGACCACTGCTTAGGGTTCCTTTTCACGGTGTACCGTGGCTTAGGCTTATTCTGCGGGATCTTAGACTCAGCAGAATCCTTTATCAATTTGTCCAGTTCGGTGCCAAAAAGCCTGTCACCAGCGAACGGAAGATTTTGTAAAATCTTCTTAGATGTGGCATCTGAGTCCCAAAGACGCAGCCACAACAGCCTGCGGATCGCAATTGCATTGGCCGAGGCCACAGCAGAGCGAGTGGCAGTTTCCAAAGATGCCGTCCTGGCATAGTCCGCATAGGCCCTTGCTCTCTCAGTGAGCGCCAGGACCTCTGGACTGGACCTAGCTAGATCAGTGATACCATCCAAACAGATAGTGATCGCTTGTAGGGTCCAGACTGCGGCAAAATTAGGGGCAAACGAAGACCCCACAGCCTCATAGGAAGACTTGGCGAGTTGCTCGACCTGTCTATCAGTAGCATCCTTCAATGAGGAGCTATCAGAGGCAGAAAACAAGGAGCGCGCAGCAATCCTAGTCATGGAAGCGTCCACCTTTGGAGACTGCGACCATTCCTGGAGCGCCTCCTGGGGAAAGGGAAAGCGATTGTCCTTAGTTTTACGGACATAACGCCGCCCAGGATGCAACCTGGGAGCTTTAATCACCCTTCCGAAATTAGTGTGGTCCATGAAGGAGCCACTTGGTCTAGCCTCTGGTCGCAGCCATTGATAGACCTCCTTGGGGTGTACAGTCACCTCCTCAGGAGGAGTGACAAGACGCAATGTCTCATTGATGGAGGACACCAGATCCTCCACCCCATCTGGAGGTTCAGACATAGACCCGAGAGTAGAACCCCCATCATCTTCCTCACCATCAGAGGAACGCTCCTCCTCAGAGAGAGTCTGGAGCTCAGGAGAAGCCTCACGAGCTCGCTTAGGGGGTCTTACAGCAGAAGTAAGAGACACCCGGGGGTAACTAGGAGGAGTAGCTGGGTTCTCCAGTCTCCTATGCAGTGCCTCCAGGGTTTGCGACATGGAGGACATCTGGGACAGCAGAGATTCATTGATCTTATTCTGCGTTTCCCATGGCCCTGGGATCACCTGAACCTCAGGGTATAATCCCGGATTTGCAGACTCAGTAGTAGCAGACCGGGCCTCTGGGCGTCCGCAGTTATTGCAGGACCCCTCCACCAGTGTCCCGTTGCATGTAATACAGGCAATGGAGACCACCGCCGCCTTAGCAGCATGCTTCCCAACTGAGGACATCTCCACAGTGAGGGGAATATAAGCCAAAGTTCACAAACAAACCGGGAATCCCGGTGGCTTACCGACCGCAGTAAAGCGGTAGGAGGAAGCGGTGTGTGTGTGTGACCTCCGCGAGTTCCGGTCTCCCTTGTAAGTGCAGACACGCGCTGCCGTCAGATCCCAGCCGGGAAGTGAGGGAGAAGATGGCCGCCGACAGTGAAGATGTGGGCGGAGCCTGGAACACGCGGGAAGAACACACAACACGCCCAGCGGTGATGTCACCACAAGGGCTGCCTCCTCCTCCTCCAGGCTGCCTCAGTAATGGAGGTGCCGGAGCCCGCAGCGCGGGAAAAGAGTGTGAATATCACCACACACACACTCAGACTGCATGTACACACAAAACACCCGCAGTCTACAGCCTCAGCCCCTGTGAGACACAGGGCGGTCAGCCAGGGAGACCCCAGCACAGGGTCACCGCCAGAACCGCGGACCCGAGGGTAACCGCGCGGTCTGAGTGTCATGACACAACAGTGACAGACACTACCCCCAGGCACACAGGAGACACACCAGGTGCCTCAGTGCCGGTCCGGTCTGTAAGCACCTTTAGGGAGGCCTCGGACGGGGGTACAGCACCAGTCCGGAGTGTAAGCACCATTTAGGGAGGCCTCGGACTGGGCTGGCTCCGTCCGGTCTGTAAGCACCATTTAGGGAGGCCTCGGACGGAGCGGAGCTGTGCAAGGCTCCAGGCTCCCCCTTACCAGAGCCTCCATGGAGGGATGGAAAGGAAGGAGCGCGACAGCGTACCGGGAGAACACTGAAGTGTCCAGGCTAAAAGCCCTCCGGTACCTCCACCAGCGTGTTCCGCAGAGGGTGAGCGGGGAGGCTGTCGGGGGTCCCGAGCGGGACCATTTTACCTTGTCTTCAGACGCCATCACGTAAGTTGTGAGAATGCAGTGAAGTGCAAGCAAAGCGTGATCCTCCGAGCACACTAAGTTAAAAACTGAGGATGTCTCCTACGGTGGGGGTTTATAAGCGGAGGAGGCGGTGTCTACAAACTTGTAGTACCTAGTGTGACCTCCGGAGGGCAGAGCCCTAAACCCCATTGTCTGGGTCTCCCATTATGACGACCAGAAAATTGTACTTTAAAAGGGATGTCCACTACCCTTCTCATTCCCAGAAAAACAGGAAAAAGCTCATACATGACTGTGCAGCCGCCACGGCGCCGGTGCTCGTGCTTTTGGGGTTCACGTGACATTGCGCCCAATTAGTGAGGGATTCACTGAACCCGCCTTCGGATGTTTAAAGGGGTTGTCCCACAAATAAAGTTTATTTTAATCCATAGATCTTGGAATATTAATAAATTCCCCAATAGGATGTGTTTAAAAAAACGTTCCTGTACCGAGATAATCTTATAAGATTATGATTCCAAAATGTATTGATTAAAATCAACTTTGTGGGAAAACCTTTAGGTAACTAATAGGAATTGCAGCTACCGCTCACTTTCTGTAATTATTCACATGTCTGAAGGCAGGGACAGTGAAGCCGGTGGAGATTGGGCACGGGGCTTGTATGTCATAACAATGTCACATGAGCCCCAGGTACGCAAGCGTCGGCAGCACTGGAACCGCACCAAAGGTGAATATAGGCTTATTTATTTCTATGGTGAACATGGGGAATGAGAATAGGTTGTCCACAAGTCTGTGGAGTCGGTAAACCAAACCACCGACTCCGACTCCTCAATTTCCCAGACTCTGACTCAGACTCTGACTCCACGACTCCGACTCCATAGCCCTGGTTTTCCCCTTTAATGCCCCCACCACTGAAGCTGCAGTCACCAAGCTCTGTAATCCTGGGACAGTATACCTTACAAAGATTGCTTACAGTACCTATGGGCTTGTTCTGATAGATCTTTTAGGAACATACCCTTAGCCTGTGTTCCCACATGGGAAAATATATACTTTTTTTCAGTGCATTATTTTCTGCTGCTTTTTATAATCTTTCTCTTTTTTTTGGTTGGATTATTTTTGGCACTTGTTGAAATCAGAAACACTGGGATTCTGCATTTTAAAATGCAATTGCAATTTTTAACATCCAATTTCTAAGGTTTCCCATAGCAGCCTATAGAACACATTTACACTATGTGGGAATATAGCTTTACACGAGGTTTACTGTACATCTCTGCTATGTTTTCTATTTAAAAAAGGATAATATCAGATTCCCAATGGCACATCATGGATCCTAGTGACCATAATAGGGTCTGTTAATTTATTCGGTAAAACAGCACTGCATGCAGGCTGGATGGATTCTCTACCAACATCAAAAACTGCGCATGTGATCCCTATAAACAGAACCTAAACCCTATAACATAACTATAATAACTTATCCGGCACCACCGAAGTTTAAAGGAGTCCTACCTACCATATCGGGAACTGTCGCCACCGAAACGTAAATACAATGAAGTATGGACGGCATGATCTGGCCCATAGTCAACAGCCAAAAAAGGATCGACCTGTACTACTGTATATAGAGGCTAGACCTCCCGCTACATTGTATACGCTGCGCTCATTTTATGGTGAGATAAACAGTGGAGACATAATATTTATAGAGCAGAGCACGGACTAGTACTAACATCCAATATATACACACACATGATACACATGCCATCACATCATCCTCCTGCAGGAACATCTGTCCATTCAGCAACAGTTTGGAGCCAGTAGACCACATCAGAGCCACATGTTGTCCTTGATGTAGAGTCATAGGATGGTAGAGTTGGAGGAGACCTCCTGACTCATCTGGTCCAATCCACTATACTATATTGGACCACCAATCCTATAGTGATTCTATAGTGACTATAGACTCACTATAGGATTGGTGGTCCAATTATACCACATATAAAAACATACAAATGGCCATAGACCACGCCAGACAAGACTTTTTTAAGCACGTCACGTTGTACCCATAACAATCCGATTATGACGCAATCAAGAATCCAAGATGATCTTTCATCCTCTACCATGGGTTCAGCACCACAACATCACGTATGTACAGTATATGTGACATGGGCATTACTACTTTAACCACTTCGCAGCCAAGACCTGGCTCATCTAAACAACCCATATCACACGTATCGTGGTGACATTACCAAGGGCAAAGTATAACACAATGAACCATTCACAACCAGAACTGTTGTCCTTCAGGCATCTACGACCTATGACGTACATGTTTATGAATATTTGCTGATAGCTTTTTTCTGGAATGAAAGAGTTAAAAGTAATATTCTACTAAAGAGTAGACCCTAAATAAGTGCTCTCAGTATCCACAGGACTTAGAGGACACAGTAACTCCAACCAACAAGTGAGAATGAGATAATGAAGAAGATACTTACACTGGAATGATCCTGGAATTCCCACCATCTTGTATATCCTCTGTAGCAAGACAATCTACTCTGTGCCCTCCTGCTACAGCTCCTAACCACACAAGAGGTTACAGGGCCTCTGCTGGAGGAGCCTGGAGGGCTGGAGGATAGGGGGCTGGGAAGAAGACAAGGGAAAGGGGGCAGGGAAATAATACTCCTTCCCAGCTCCAAGGGTGGACCTTCCACTCTACAGGAACACCTCCCTCTCATAGTACATAGCATTACATGTCCACATAGCTGAGCTGTTCTACTGAGGCTGTGTATAGGAGATAAGAAGGCAAGCAAAGCTCATATTAGATCAATCCTCTGAGCTGGTAGAAAACTACAACATATAGTTCTTTCTAAAACACATACATACTGTGTCTATTCTCAGTTTGCATAAAGATTTCATATAGATGAAACAATGTAACGTCTTTACAATCATGAATTTCATATTTGATTTTTTACAAGTGTGTGACATATCTAATGCATGATGAATATGTTCTGTATTGTGAATATGCAGCATGTGCTGTGTGAGGACTGCGTAGTACAGCAATGGCATCGAGAGCGAGATTTCAAGAAATGTACACACTGCAGGTTAGTAATGTGACCCTAGCCTAAGGCTAGGGTCACATTAATGTCAAAGGGGGATTGCGTTAAAAACATAGGTTTTGGCAGCCATGGTAGCGCCGCATTAACGCTGCCAATGTTACCCTATGGTGACGTGGCCCCTAGCGCAGCTCAAGGGTACCTTTAGGGTACCTTTACACGCCGCCACTGTTGCTAGCAACAGGTATCCACCGCACATGCACGCGCACATTTTGAATGGTGGATACCGATCGCTGATGCCGCATATACACGCCGCCACTGCGTGCTCCACAGAAGGTATCTGCATTCCCCGGAAGTGCCGACAGCTCCTACGGCTTACTTCCTGTTGAATACCTTCCCTGGTTTACACGCCGCTACCACAAAGGAATATGGGCGTACATCTTTCGCACCGTAAGTACATAGGCGTGACAGAGTTGTGTATTCCGTGATGCACAAGCGTTGATTGGACAACGCAATAGAGTCATGATTGGCCAGCCTCGCAGGAAGGCTGGCTAATACATGACGCCAGTGCAATTGTGGACTGTGAATGGATAGCTCTTTAAATATGGCGCCCTGTTAAGGGACAACCAATCGTAACGCAGGAGCCTCCACCAATGATCGCTGATGGGGCGTGGTATCCATGACGCCGTGGCATGTCCCTGGAAATTCGTAGGCAATGCAAATACCTTGCCTGTGCCCCGATTACACACCACCACCATAGGAATTGTGCCTTCCTGTTTTTGAGCACGGCTCAGCAACAGGTATCCAAAGGAACTGCAGGACACAGGAAGGGATTTCCCGATTTACACGCCGCCATTTCGTAGTGATTTCATGGCAACAGCCACAATTGTCCACAGTGCCCGGCAGTTGCTGCCTTCCTGTGGCGGCGTGTAAATGGGCCCTTACAGATAGCAGTGGTCACTTAATCAGGGTGATGGTGTGGCTGTGAATGTGCCCAGTTTAAATAACCTGCTTCCGGGTTCGGAGCAGCGCCCACGTGACCGGAAATGACACGCTGCCGCTTGCCGGAAATGGTTCTCCGTCCCCACCCGAAGTCATCACTAATCGCGCATGCACGGTCGCCGGACGCATCACCTAGGCAACCGTGCATGTGTGGGAGCGATATAGACGTCGTGTTGCAGCAGTGGGACCACCAGGAAAAAGGGGCAGCGCATCAGGTCACAGGAATTTATACCTTATAGAAACACATACAAAAGCAATAGTAACGGCCCATGAATTGATATATAAGTAAGTAAGGCTAGGGCCCACTTGGGAACCTGCATCCACTAACTGGATCCGTTAATGGATCCGGTTTTGTTCCTTGTCATTTTGGAGGCATTTTTAGCCCTTGCATTAACGCATGCGTTACCCATGGACCCCCATGTTACAAAAATGCATGCGTTTTTGAAAATGCACCAAAAAACGTTGCATACCCTATTAAAAACAGATTTGTCAAAATCGCAATGCGTTAAATGGATTGCACTTTTGCAATGCGTTTTTTACATTGGAGTCTGTGGGCGCGTTAACGCATGCGTTTTTACACATTTTCACATGTCAAAAATGGATCCGTTTAGCGGATGCATGACGCAAGTGCAGCCCTGGCCTAACACTTGATTATCTTTGGGCCAAGATTGTTTGCACTTTGTTGTGGTCCAGGATGAACATCTTTAATGGTGCTGCATCTTGAAGTTCCCTTATGAAGCGGATCCCACTGTTGGGCACTAAGGTCACAGCCTGCAAACAGTACCCAAATACAAACAGATGAAATCAAGTAAAAAGGACACAAAAAATGGCACAAATTTAATAAACACGGTACATGGTACCAGGGATATACCAGCGGTGACGGTCATAGGAAGGAGGCAAAGCTTATATTTTCATTCAAGCCCCTAGGTGACATTTTGTCCAATGACACTATCCACCTGGATTCGTGTTGGGATAAGATCTTTTGGACGTTGTGACCCCGCACTCCTCCCTGAATCATGTCAATTTCTCTTATTTGTAAACAGGACGAATCGCTATTATGACATGATAGTAAGTGGCATGGCAGCGTCTTTAGGGTCGACCTGTCCTCCACCATGGGGGGCAATATCCCTCACATGCTCCCTATCTCTCCTCCTCAGTTCTCTGCATATCAAGCCAACATATATCAGTGGACAAGCACACGTGGCATAATCTACCACGTTGCTTGACCCACGTGATATATATTTCCGAATATCATATGTTTTTTGACCATTGGAAGAGGTGAAGTTGCAATATAAAGGACATTGTTGCAGGACACACAGTGGCCACAAGGAAAGCAACCCTTAGAGGGGTCCTGGATCTGAAAAAATTTGGTGTCCTGGGAACATAATGGCTCTGGACAAGTTTGTCTTTAAGATTCTGCAAAAGTCGTGTAGTCATCATTAGAAAATCAGATAGTGAGTCCTTCAGAAAAGGGTCAGAGTGCAGGATCAGCCAGTGCCTGCTCAAAATCCCACGCATAGATTCCCACTCCTGGTTGTATGTTGATATAAATCTCACCGGTTGTTGTAGACCCACCCCGGCTGGCTTCGTGCCATGGAGGAGGTCATTGTGTGGGGTATATTTTGCGCGCAGGTAGGCACTCTTAATTGCTCTGTTACTATAGCCCCTCTATCTGAATCTTTTTTCAGCACCACAAGCACCAGCGCCTGCCCACCAGATTGCTACCCTGCTGTATGCATATGTGGCGCCCTGCTCACGCAGGTAGCCACAGCCTTCCCTACTAAACAGCTGGGTTTCCACAGCAGGTACCTACTACATGCAACACCTTCCACCCCGGCACAGTAGGGGGAGCTAGACTCACTGACTTTAGGTGAGTTCCCCTATAAATACTGCTGCTGGGGGAGGAGTTAGTTAGAGTGTGCAGATGCTAGGAGAGCTGCGAAGACGTCCTGGTGATCGGTGCCGTGGTTAGGCCAGAACCAGTGACCCGGAGTGGCCCTTCTATGTTCAGCCAAGCCAAAGAGTGGAGACAGAAGGCACGGAGCTTAGCCAAGGGAGCAGAGGAACTAGTGGAAGTTTACCCAAGACGTACCGGACTTCGGGGATCTGCACCTGCAGAAAACCCCGGCACACCGTGGAGACTTCAGTCATCCGGTCCCTCTGCATACCCAGAAAGAGGGAGCCAGACACCGTAGTGTGGGAACACACAGCAGTGATCAGAGAGGGTAACCCGTGGACCGCGCAGGAGGAGAGCGGACCAGAGAAAGTGAGGAGGCCAGTCGTGTTGCATACAGACAGGGCTTCAGCGACAGCTGGGAACCTGAGGAGGCCTTATACCCACTAGCTGTGGAGACTCACTGTGCACCTGGTCACCCGACAGTGCCCTGGACATCTTTACCTGTGCATACCATCAGTAAAAGATAAAGAGACTTTCTTCAGAGTGTGTGCGTTATTCCTCTCCATCCCCTGTCTCCCTATAGACTGCCTTAGTGCTTCTTACCCTGGCCTCAAGTCCCACTCTAAGCTTCCCCTTTACTATACGCTGCCCCGGAGGACCTGCTCCACCTGTAGGGAGCTTTGCCATCTTTGCCGCAATACCATCGTCCTCCTAAGGACTGTGGCGGCGCTGGTGATCCCTCACCAGATGCTACAGGTGGCATCACGAGACAACAAACTCTTATCCCCTGTACATAACCCCTCTATTGTAGTGTCACCCAGGCCACGGGCTCAAGCACCGCCACCCATGACATCCCTGTGAACCCCTCTGAGCCTGATACCCGAGTACCAAACAGGCCTGGGGCTCGACACATACACCATAACTTTTCACAGGGCAGGCTTTGGTGCTTGTATCACGCGCATGCGCCGTTACAGCAGCCGGGCCCCATTCACTCCAAGTGCTCGGTGTGCGTCTGCGTGAGTTGACATGCTTAGGCGCAGGCGCCGAAAAGGAGGGAAGACCCACACAAGAGGTGGCGGAACACACAGGCAGAAGGCGGGGAGGACTGTGCCAGCGGCAAGGACAGCATAATCAGATAAGACCCATCATACCCCTTAACTCTCAACTTTCCAAAGTATTTTTTTGGGGTTACAGGGGGTATAGAGACATGGTACACACCTTGCTTGAATGCAGCATACACACTGGATTTAGTGGTGCTTTCACTTTGCAAAGCACCAGGAGAGTGACAGGTTCTCTTTAATGCAAATGCTGTGTTTTTGGAGGCAAAACGGGGTTTTTTTTGTGTGTTTTTTTTTAATTTTTTTTTTACATATTTCTTTCACTTTTTCACTGTGAGTCCCACTGTGGGACATGAATATTTTTGCTGTGATCACTGGTTCAAGCATTGCTTAAGCTGCCGTCACGCGCAACGATTTCTTGCCCGATATCGTTTAAGCGATCTCCTTTTTGATCGCTTAAGCGATATCGGGCAAGAAATCGTTGCATGTAATCAAGCGATTTCACACCCTAAGGCTGGCTTCACACTGCGGCGGCGTCCGGTCCGGGGTTGTCAGGAGTGACAGCCTGGACCGGAGTTTTGCTCCATAGGATAGTATCGGGCTGCACGGAGCTGGATCGCGGCGGGTGTTAATTATCTGCCATCCGGCTGCTAGCTCGCCGGATGAATCCTGCAGAAGTGGGGTTTTTCTTCCGATTCCAAAAACGGTGCATGCAACGTTTTTGGAGTCGGCAGACAAATCCCCACTTCTGCAGGATTCATCCGGCGAGCTAGCAGCCGGATGGCAGATAATTGCCACCCGGCGCGATCCAGCTCCGTGCAGCCCGATAGTCTCCTATGGAGCAAAACTCCGGTCCAGGCTGTCACTCCTGACAGCCCCGGACCGGACGCCGCCGCAGTGTGAAGCCAGCCTAAGAAAACTTGTTGATGGCCATTACACCATTTTTCAAATATAGATGTAGCTAGTAATTAAATTTAGGAGAGCCCAAAGAAATGTGACTGCGTGTAGAAGCCTGGGCTTCCCTGTGAATACGAGGTCATGTCATGTAAATCAGCTGTTTGGCATATAAAAGGCACACAGTGGGTCTTCACCAACAGTGAAGTGGCCTTCAGCCTGCCACCTGCCCTGCTGACATTGGATACTTGATGAACATGCAATGTGACAGCCAGAAAAGGACATGTCCTCAGGAAGTCAACCCACGTGTACAAACACAGACAGGCAATGGATATTTACACTGCACAGCAAACATCAGTGTCCTTCAGCTGTCATGCTCTGCGTTGCATATGGTAGTAGGTTGATGTTGAACCTGGCGTTGGATTATGAGGAGTTCATTTTAAAGATTATTTTAAACAGCCGGTATATAGACCTGGATGTAATTAGCACCCGTCTATAAATACTGCATACGCACATGATATATTATTCAGCTGGGGCTGCACAATGCCATATTGCACGCAATGCAAGATGACACTGCATGTCAAGAAGCACCTCTAGGGGATTTCTGGGGATAACTTGCATGGAGACTTGCATTGCTGTGTCTATTCAAAGATTTTAGTACAGGTTCAGATGACCCTTAAAATTACCAGGTTAGTCAGGTCGGCAATGTGGGGAATATGGCTACGCCCATGTACTGCACCGTTGGCTCCAGTGGCGTAACTACTGTCTTGCGGGCCCCGGAGCAAGATTCGCTCAGGGGCCCCTAGGTGAGGACCGGGGGGGGTGCTGTTGGTGTTATGCCGGCCGCATGATTACCTGCTCTGCCTCCTGGCGGTCGGGGAGGCTGGAGAAACAGGCAGCAGGGCCCTCCGGGGAGCTCAGGGCCCCCCCCAGGTGACCTCTCAGGGAGGGGGGGGTTGCCGGCCACACGATTACCTGCTCTGCCTCCCAGCGGTCGCGGCGGCTGGAGACACAGGCAGCAGGGCCCCCCGGGGAGCTCGGGCCCCCCCCAGGTGATCTCTCAGGGGGGGAGGGGGGTTGCCGGCCGCACAATTACCTGCTCTGCCTCCCGGCGGTAGAGCGGTGAAGGGGCGGGCACTGGTGAGCGGCTGCAGGAAGTCACAGTGTCACTTCCAGCAGTCCTCCCTCAGCCTCGGCGCTATCGCGGCGGGGGCGGCTGGAGACACAGGCAGCAGGGCCCCCCGGGGAGCTCGGGGCCCCCCCCCAGGTGACCTCTCAGCCCCCCACCTGACGGTCACACAAGGTAGCTGACCGGCATAGCAGCGTAGCGGCGCTGGGTCCGGGCCCCCCACAAGCGCCGGGCCCCAAAGCGACCGCTACGTCTGCTATGCCGGTAGTTACGCCCCTGGTTGGCTCATACATACCATAGGGTGCAGGAGCTGTCTGCAAGTACACTTTTTGTTTGTAAAACGGATAATAATTATGATGATAGTGAATGCTACAAATTGTTTTGTAGGTCAGTGTACAGCTTCTAACACACATTATGTAGACAAAAGTATGGGGACATCCTATTTAGGCTGCCTTCAGACTTGCAGATGCATCTGCAGCGTTTTGCAGATGCATCTGCAAGCATCTGCATGCAGACCGCGGCCCCTATGTTTATAATGGAGCGCACGGCGGTCTGCAGATGCTTGCAGACCGCCGTGCGCTCTCATTGCCCGCCATTAGTGATCTGTGCGCACGCGGATGCCTGCGTACAGATCACACACTCCCGCCCGCACCATGGACGCGAGATGTTGCGTCCGTGGTGCGGGTGGGAGTGTGTGATCTGTACGCAGGCATCCGCGTGCGCACAGATCACTAATGGCGGGCAATGAGAGCGCACGGCGGTCTGCAAGCATCTGCAGACCGCCGTGCGCTCCATTATAAACATAGGGGCTGCGGTCTGCATGCAGATGCTTGCAGATGCATCTGCAAGTCTGAAGCCAGCCTAAGTCAATAGGCTTGACCTCCACTTTGCAGCTATAAGAGCTTCTACTTTTCTATGAAGGATTTCTACAAGATTTTGGAGTGTCTGTTTGAAGTTTTGCCCATTAATCCAGGAAAAAAAAACATTTCTGAGGTGAGACACTGATGTTGGTAAACAGGGTCTGAATCACAATTTCAACTGCATCCCAAGAACTCTGCATAGCCATTTAGGTTCATCCAGACCAAACTCATTTAAAAGGAATCTGTCACCAGGTTTTTGCTATGTACAGTTGTGTTCATAATAATAGTACATTGAAAAACATGGGTTAATACCAAAATCTTTGTAATGGTTTTATTTCCATGCATTGGGAGCATTGCACACTGTTTACTAAATCAAAACAGAAAAGAAATGTATAGAATTTTTTAACTACTTTACAGAAAATAGCAAAAAATTAACATTGGGCTGTTCAGAGATATAGCATTGTCTGCATTTGTCTTTTCAAACACAATATATGTACTTTTTAAAATTAGATGTAGCATTCCTGTGAATCACTAACTTAATATTTAAAAAGGGCCTGTCACCCGCCTGGTTAAACTTTACAAAAAGCCGGCACTTGGATGGTTTCTTCAATTCTTCAAATTTCTTTATTCAGTGTTCCAGGGTTATAAAAACAAATCAGGAACGCGGTCCCGTACAGCTGAACGCGTTTCGGACGTCCAGTCCTTTGTCAACAGCAAGTATAAAATGACCACACTGTACCATTTATACAATAAAAACTCCTCCCCTTAGAACACCTCATTTGAATATTCTCATTAGTTATACTGATTAGTTCAGGCTGTTAGAGCAAGGCATGCAACCTTATTTCAGACAAAAATAGAAAAAGTGCGCATATGCATGAGTACATAAATAAATGAATATCATAACGTGAATATAATTGAATCAACAAATGTGCAAACATACATGTTACCCATATAAAAAAATAAAAAAAATTAAAAAAAAGAAGGAAAAACCGCATCAAAGTTTCCATATAAGACTGTACTTCAGGGGGGGGGCGTGTCCAGCTGCTTATGGCGCCGGTCGCAGTTTAGGTGAGCTCCGCCGACCTTCCACAAAAAACGGCACCCTAACGACTAGCCCCAGCTTCAGCTGCAGCCTCCCGCCTCTGCACGCCTCTGAGACGGAGCAGAGATGCCCAAACCGGCACAAGCAAGGCGCCGGACCGAGCACAGACTTACTGAATATTTTGGTCCTGAGCGGCAAGGCGACTCCCCAACCAAAATGGCGCCGGGTCGAGCTTCACAGGAGCGACCTCCTCATGATCTGCGCTCCCAGCGCTCCACAGAAAGAAGAGACCCGGGCCCGAGTGGTGATTCTCCGGTCACCCAAACAGTCCTCCAGGACTGTCTTGCAGCCTTTCGAACCTCCCTCATGGCGGACATGGCGGCACTGATCGGTACTATGAGGGAAGACCTGGGGGCCCTTGCGGCTCAGACCTCACAGTTGGAGGGCAAGGTTACAGAAGTCGCTAAAGCCCATAACGCTCTGGCCGACAACTATACGGACTTAGACCGAGAGATGGGCTCATTTGCGGGAGCCCTGAACCACATTGAGGACCGGCTCCGACGTAATAATTTCAAAATTCGCGGGATGGCGGAGGAGAATAATAATGCATCGGATGCGAGGATAACGGCTGCCACCTTCCTATCGGCGGTTTTCCCTGACCTGCCTTCAGCGGAGCTCGCTATGGATAAAGCTTTCCGCATTCCCAAGCCTCGGAGCCTCCCCCCCTCGGTCCCCAGAGACATACTGGTGCATATGAGACATCCGGGGATCACCGACGCGCTGTTCAAACGGATGAGACGGGGCCCACCGCTCCCCAGCCCATATGAGCACATCTCCATCTACCAAGACCTGTCCCCGGGGACGCTGGCGAGGCGCCGGATTTTGCATCCAGCTGCAGAGTGCTGAGGGACAGGGAGATCCCATATGCCTGGGGCTCCCCTGTGTCCCTAAACTTCAGGTTCGATGGAAGGAGACAGTCGTTTGACTCGCCGACCCTGCTGAGGAAGACGCTCAGGGCATGGCGACTGACCTCTGCCCCCTCACCGCGGCACCCGGACACGGCAAGGGAGGCTCCGGCGGGAGGCGATCAGCCTGAGGAGGAAGCTGCTCCTGAATAGACTTATACAACAACTATGGATCAATGGGAACTTTACAGCTTTATTTGTGGATTGCTGGCGGAGATCTCTGATGGGTTATATCCCACAAGGTATCGTACTTATTAGTGTTCCCGGTGATCACTGGCCTCCCCCTGAGTGGTGGTTGGTAGTGGGGGCTGGGGAACTACCGGGAACCCCCCCCCAAGAACTCGACTCCGATCTTGGGAGTCCCTTTACAAGTGTGCGTTTTATGTATATTGATTTGTGTGTATATCTCTCCTTTTTCACTTAAATGTAGTTCTTGCAACCCCCCCCTCTACTAGGGGCTTTCCAATCCTTTAGGAACAACCCCCCATCTTTGATTTCTCACTTCAACCCTCCTCACCCTTCACCCATCCCACTCTTCTCTCCCCCGCTTCACCTTCCCTCTAACTCCTCCCTTTCTCCTCTTCTATCCCTCTCTCTCTATGTGGTCCTCCCCGGGTCCCGAAATGCAGCTGAAAATTCTTTCACTGAACGTAAATGGCCTCAATTCTCCCCCCAAGAGGTCTTACCTATGGAGGGAGGCTAGGTCCTCTGGGGCTGACATCCTGTGTTTCCAAGAGACCCACCTGCTGGAGGCTGACAATGTGCGGCTTCGACATCCGAATTACCCACATAGTTTCTTTGCAAATGCACCCCAAAAGAAGGCGGGGGTTTGCATTTTTGTCAGCCACAAGACGCAGTTTTCCCTCATTTCCTCCTTCTCTGACGACGCAGGTAGATTTGTAGGAGTGCGTTGTGAGATAGGAGGAACCCGGTACACAATAGTCACGATCTATAGTCCAAATGTGGGCCAGGCGAAGTTTCTGAGATATCTGTTCGGCCGCATTCGGCAAGAGACAGAAGGGAGACTTATCATCTGCGGCGACTTCAATGTGGTCATGGAGCCCCGCATTGACTCCTCATCCTCTGTGTTTAGGAATAGGAGTTCGTTTGGAGACCTCTGCCAGGAGTTCCACCTCCATGATGTCTGGAGATACCAGCACGCGGAGGAGAGGGACTATTCCTTCTACTCCCCGGCGCACAAATCCTATTCCAGAATAGACTTGTTTCTGCTTAATGACATAGCCCTGGATAGGTGCCGTTCATCGAAGCTTGGTCTGATCACGTGGTCGGACCATGCCCCGATTGAATTGGAAATGGACCTGGATGTCGGAGGTGGGGCTTCGAGATCTTGGAGGCTCCACGCGGATCTCCTGACTGACTTGAAGACTGCTGATGATTTGGGCTCAGCTTTGAGGGAGTACTTTGAATTGAATGATGTAGATCAGATTCCGGATGACGTGCTCTGGTATGCGCACAAGGCGGTGATGCGTGGTCTGTGTATACAAAAGGCATCGATTGCAAAACGTCGCAGAGAACGTCTTGTTAAGGACTGGACGACAGAATTGTCTCGCCTAGAGGCACTCAATAAGGCGTCGCCGTCTTGTGCGCTTATATCACAGATTGGTCAACTCCGCAATGATCTTCGGGCACTGTTCCTTAAACAACATGAGACTGGTCTCAGAAAGCTCCGCACTAAATATTATGAATCGGGTGACCGGGCAGGTAGGCTGTTAGCTCGCAGACTAAAAAGAAGGACGGCAAAGGGAATGGTGACGGCAATAAGAGATGAACGGGGAGCTCTGGTTAGAAACCCTTCGGACATAGTGGAGGTTTTTGCCTCGTACTATGAGCAACTATACAATCTCCACTCTGATCCACAGACACCCCAACCCGCCACGGGGAACATACGTACGTTTTTGGGCACTCTCGACATCCCCACTCTCTCGCCTGATTTACTGGCCTCGCTCAATGCCCCCTTTACTGAGCTTGAAATTACCGGGGTCCTGAAAGGCCTGAAAAACAATAAGGCACCAGGCCCAGATGGGCTGATCAATGAATATTACAGGCTCTACGGACAGATCCTTACGCCTTATCTCTTACGCCTCTTTAACACGTGGCAAGCGCAGGGTTGTATTCCCGACAGTGCGCTGGAAGCCACGATATCGACAATCCCCAAAGCGGGGAAGGCTCGGGACCGTCCGGAGAATTTCAGACCCATATCACTACTAAACACGGACCTGAAACTGTACGCTAAACTCCTGGCCTCACGCTTGAGCAGTGTGATCCCCCTTCTGGTCCATGAAGACCAGGTTGGATTTGTGCAGAGTAGACAAGCGAATGACGGGACGAGGAGGATGCTAGACTTGATAGAGGTGAGAGGAGAGGTACCCCCAGTGTATTCCTGTCGCTTGACGCCGAGAAGGCGTTCGACAGGGTACACTGGGGTTACCTCCGGGAGGTCCTCTCGGCCTTCGGTATTTCGGGCCCTATCCTGTCAGCTATTCTCGGTCTTTACTCGAACCCGTGTGCAAGAGTTTTATCTTGTGGATATAAGTCCAGGCTCTTTCGTATCACCAATGGCACCCGACAGGGATGCCCACTGTCGCCTCTGGTCTTTGCTCTGGTCATGGAGCCGCTGGCAATATCTCTGAGAGCGGACCCAATGATTACTGGAATTATGGTCGGGCGTCACAGGCATGTTGTTGGTTTGTACGCCGACGATGTCATTGTGGTTACGGAAGACCCCCTTTCCTCCCTCCCTGGAATTGTACAGAAACTTGACTGCTTTGCACAGATATCATACTATAAGCTCAACGCAGCCAAGTCCGTGCTGCTCCCTATTGGGCTTTCGGAGGGGGATACGGCTGCCCTCACCGCCTTGTTCCCCTTTGCATGCTCACCGAAGGGCATACCGTACCTGGGGATCTTTTTGTGTCCCTCCAAACGTGTAGCGGTGGAAAATATGGACCGACTTTTGAATGACCTTGACAGAGCTCTTTCGGATTTTCCACTGAGCTCGATGTCATGGATTGCCAGGATCCAGGCGGTGAGGATGCTGTGGCTCCCTAAAATCCTGTATCTCTTCAGATGCATCCCAGTCCACTTTCCCAAAAAGCTGATCCTACGCCTACAGCGCATGATCTCCAGATGTGTATGGGGGACCGCGCCGGCTAGAGTTAGGGGATCCCTTTTATACCGTCACCTGACGAGGGGCGGGATGGGAGTGCCGGATGTGGAGAAATACCGAAGGGCGGTGGTCTTGGAGGCAGCGGGGAAGTGGTGGCACGACGAAGACTCACAGGGATGGAAGCAGATAGAACAGGGTTCGCTGAGGGGGGGATCCCTGCGATCTCTCCTCGCTGCAAACTCAGTGGCTCCCCTGCTGGATACTGATTTTCTCCAAACAATCCTTGAACTACTGAAAGTACATCGCTCAGTACGAGGGGAATGGACCAAGGTCCCTCCTGGAGACTTTCCCTTGGAGGCGTTCTGCTGGCTGATTCCTACCTTTTCGGTGACACCATGGAGACACGTGGGCCCCAGGACCCTTGCGGATCTTCTTCGGGGCTGTAGAGGGCTCACGGTGGAGGAATTATTGGCCAAATACCCAGACCTCAGGGCCACTTTTCTACACTTCCATCAGATTGTGCATTTTATCTGCTCCCCCGCTTTCTCTCATGACTTGGGCACCCCTGGGACTCCCTCGGCATTTAGACGTTCCTTGATAGCGGTACCTAGACCACCAAAATCATTATCGGCTCTGTACTTAGACTTGATTGACAGAGAAGCCCCTCCGAGACTATCATACACAATCAAATGGGAACAAGACCTCTCATTCAGGGCAAGCGAGGAGGATTGGGAAGACGCTATACATTGTATCAGGGAGGCATCTAGGTGCTTGAATCATGTTGAACTGCTCAAAAAAATACATCTGCGCTGGTACACCAGCCCGACAAAACTGGCGAGCTTTGGTAGAGGTGCTTCCCCGCTATGCTGGAAGCAGTGTGGTATGCGGGGAGACTTGTCCCACATGTGGTGGGGTTGCCCGGGGGTGGCACGGTTCTGGCTGCTAGTCTCGGGGCTCTTAGACTCGGTAACTGAGACGAAGATCCCTTTGGAGCCGCAGGTTGCTGTCCTCCATGTGGGGGTTATGGCATACCCTCCGGTGATACGCCGAGTGGTGACATACATATTGACGGCAGCCAGGGTCTGTGTCGCCTCTAGGTGGAAACAACCCTCCCTTCCGACGTTGAGTGATCTCGCTGACAAGATAAATTTGATTTTTTGCAACGAGTATTATTTAGCACTAGATCGAGGCGAGTGGAGGTATGTGTCCGAGGCCTGGGACTTATGGGGGGCACACCCGCTGGCTCGGCGACCTCCGCTGTAGGCCTAGCGGGGTTGCCTCTGGAATCCCTCTTCGTGATGAGTGTGGAGCGGACCCGGGGCAGACCAGCTTACTCTTTTACTCCTTTACCCTCCTATACCCCCCCTACTTACCCCTGTCCACTCTTTATTTTTATCTTTCTCCTAACCTTTTCCCTCCCTACTCTAAAGTATCCCAGTGCTCCTGTTATCCCCCCTCATCCCTCCCCTTCTCTTTATCTCTCTATAATTTACTCAGGATTATAGTAACTATGCACCAGATTGTCAGGCCCATCACCATTCGCTTGGCAGAGAATATTATGCATGTGACTCCTATCCAATACACCAATTGTATAACCGGTTATGAGTTGATCTATATGGACTTAGCCTTGCAATTTACACCAGAAGCCTCTACCATCGAAGACCCATACAAGGCACGAACTGCAACGGATAAAACTTCCAACATCAAACACTACAGTATCAAAGATTGTCTTAATACGGACTGCGACTGCCCTGTTTATACCAAACTCTCTGAACTCTATACCATTTGGAGTTACATATAACGAACATAATGCATACAAAAATATTAAAGAGCTGTCCTGACTGATGTTCTTGTAACACCCCTGGGAATACCTTCTTCTTCTCCTTTCCCTACTCTGTTACTTACCCTCCCATCCTCCCCTTTTTTCCGTTTCTATGTATGATAATGCATTCATTATATGTCTGTCATGTTGTATATACGAGAAACTGTTAATAAAAAATTACTTATGAGAAAAAAAAAAGACTGTACTTCATGTATATTACTATATGATGACTTACAATATAGATTACATCCTATAATGGAAACTAAATAAGCAAAACAAAATAACCTGATCTCCCCTCAACACAGATTTATTGTCAGTGTGATGGCCACTTTACACGTCCCAACATAGGGCCGATGTTGGATAGAACGGCGCGGGAGCGCGCATTTTTTGGGCAGAATTCCAAGAACGCATACGAGCTGTTACACAGCGCGATATCGGCAGGCAACGCCACTGCGATGTGTACGCCCCCTTGTAGGGTCTACCTAGGAACGACCATTTAACATGAGAGAGAATAGGGGAAGTTGTACTCCAAATCGTTGTTAGGCTTTCAGACAGCACGATCCTGCCACATTGTCCATCCAATATACACCATACAACGCATGAACGATATCGGGACCTGTAAAGTGGCCATTAATAGTGTCGGGCCCACTGGGACAGGGGGTACTCGGTACCGGACCGGTCTGCTACTGGGGAAGTCACGGGTGGTCCTGGTCCGGACCGTGTCCCTGGCTCGACAATAAAAGGGGAATAGTTACAGGGGATTGTCAGTCGTGACGCCACTCCTATGTGCGGCCAGTGATGGGGCCGCCGCTGCTGCAGAACCTCCGGGGAAGATGGAATGGCAGCGTGGATGGGATAGTTCCAGTGGGTAGAACTGTGTTCCCCGGGGCAGTAAGGGTTAAAAGTCTATGGTGTAGTGTGCAGGCTGGGTGTAATTCACTTACTAGCCAGATGCTGCAGAAATCTCTCCTCGGTGCTGGAGCTGACAGGCTGTGGCTCTGCAGGTGGAGGGCTTGCTGTAAACCTGTATGGAGGGAATGGCACTCAAGCAGATGGAAGCAGACAAGGGAGGCAAGTTCAGGGTCTCCGTGTTTACTCTCAAAGTTCTTCAAGACAGCTTACACTTCAGTTACAGTTCTTACAAGTCTCAGTTCAAGTACACGGGCACACTCTCCCCTCCGGGGTTCCCTTAACCTCTGCAGCCAGGTCTCTCCCTCTGTGACCCCTCACACTGTCTCTGTGTCCTTTCCGGGCTGTTAACGTTCTGTGTACACTTGGTGGGTGTCTCCGGACAGTATGGCGGTGACTCGGGCCCCTGTGGCTCCTCCTGGTCGTCACTGAGGTGCCTGTCCTTTGGGGTAGGGACCCTAACGTGTAGCTGTGGTCCCCCGTCGTGTTGTATGGGGATTCCGGGTAAAACTACGGTCCCCTCTTGAGCCGACACTGTACTCAGCCCAGCCTCCAGCAGTCCTCAAGTGTGAGGCTCTACCAGGCTCTTTCCCTCTGCGTCTTTCAGTATGATAGGTGGGCTACTCCGCCTGCAGTCGGTCGCTTCAGCTGTACGTCTAGGGCCCGGGTATCACCGTCCCTCTCTGTCTCCTCACACTCCTGGGGATCTGGCTCCGGATAGGCTTTCTCTCTCCTCCGGCTCACCCTGGCTCGGTACAGATTCTGCGCTCCTTACACCTCACTCTTCCAGAACGTGTGAGTCTTTCTCCTGCTCAGCTTAGCTCGACCTTCTGCTGTCTTTTGGCCTGTGCCGTGTTCCTAAGCCTGCTGCTGGTCTGTGTCTTTGCTGCTCGGCACCCTGAGCCTACTGAACTCGTTCCTCCTCCCCCTCACTATTTCTACTGTCAAGTCACCTGACTACGTGTGTGTCTAACCCACTCCTCTAAATCCACCACCCCTCGCTTGCCTAGAGTCTCCAATCTTAGGGCTGGATGCTACCATCTACTGCACGTGGGTTGTGTGGGCTGTGAGGGTGTTGATGTGCAACAACTGTCCTACCTGCCTGGCTGCAGTTCCCTTTTGTGGCCTCCTGGACGCAGGGCACCACAATAGAAATAGGTCAAATCCGACCCGTAATTCAACCCATCAGGTGACCTAACATTTAATTTTAGGATCCACAATAATTCTTTACTTCTTACCAATCTATCCCGATCTCCTCTTCTTTTACCATTGTGCACTCTATCGATTCCCCTCATACATAGGCTACTTAAATCCCCCTTATGTTCGTCTCTGAAATGTCTAGATAATCCGGACAGGTTTTTTTGTGAAGAACTATTGTCCGGATTTGATGCAGAAATATGTTTGCTGATTCTTTTTTTCAGAGTCCTGATTGTGCAGCCAACATAATCCTTGTTACATTTCATGCATGTTGCCAGGTACACCAAATCTGTCGTGTTACAATTTATATATCAATTGATATTGAAAACTTTGCCAGATTTTCTATCATGAAATTGCTTGGTAACCTGCATATAACGACAAAGATTACATCGATTACCACCACATTTGTAATTGCCCTTTACAGACAACCAAGTAGGAGACTGCACATTACTGACAAAAAGGGACGGTGAAACAATATGGTCAGGGATTTCCTAGGGACACATCTGTATCCTTTTTGTAATATTTTATTCAATATTGGATCTTGTGAAAGAATCGGCATATACTTATGAATGAGTCTGACAATTTTTTCATAATCCTGACTATAACTTGTTGAAAATGTGGGAATACCAAAATCAGGAGCCTGTCTCTTTAAGAGGTGCAGTTGTGTGCTATTACCAGAATTTAAAGTGCTGGATGTCTGTACATCTCCTATGTTCTCCCTATTTAACAATAAAAAAAGGTGGGGGAACAAGAGGCGCAATAGTGCCCTATCACTAGTGACACTCAGATGTGAGTGGTGTAATGCAGTTACACTCACCTATTCCAGTTGTGAGACCCACAACTGGTTTAACAGCATATCACAGTATCAGCTGCTGCAGGACCTCCATCGACCACTCCAACGTGGAAAATCAGCCAGAAAATATGGGAAGCAAGGTGTACCACGGTCCGCGCTGCTGAGTCCACAAAATCACCTGGGATGCAAGATGTTGTAGCAGTATACTTCTTTATTCCTTCCTACGCGTTTCGGCGCCCTTCCTTGCACCTTCCTCAGGGATATCCCTGAGGAAGGTGCCAGGAAGGGCGCCGAAACGCGTAGGAAGGAATAAAGAAGTATACTGCTACAACATCTTGCATCCCAGGTGATTTTGTGGACTCAGCAGCGCGGACCGTGGTACACCTTGCTTCCCATATTTTCTGGCTATTTAACAATAAGGATTCCCTAGATCTTACATGCACTTTTGATATGGCCCTATTCACACAGTCTTTGCTGTAGCCACGTTTAGACAAGCGATATTTTATACGTACAACTTCAGTTTGATATGCCTCATCATTACTGCATGTTCTTTTTGCCCTGATCAGCTCTCCAATAGGCAAATTCTGTACTACATGCCGGGGATGACAACTGCCCGCATGGAGTAATGAATTGCCACTAACCGGTTTACGGTATAGCGAGGTGCTGATTGTACCCGTTACACTGTCGCCCTGCAAATTCATATCCAAGTACGGAGCCTCATCATTATACACCGTATGGACAAAACGAATATTATATGGGTTATCATTGATATACTTAATGAAATCCGCAAATTCAGATGTTTCTTGGGTGGGCACACCGCCGCCGCCGCCCCAAATGATGACGACATCATCGATGTACCGCCCCCACCATCTGATCCTCTGCAAAAAGGGATTGTCCTGACGGTGTATGTAGAGTCTCTCCTAATATAACATATACAGGTTTGCAAGTGATGGGGAGAACCCCGCACCCATTGGGCAACCACAGCACTGCATAAAATATTGTGAATCAAATTGGAAGTAATTGGTTTTAAAAAGATGTTCTGTACACATTATTATGAACTGTTGTAAATCAGGCGAGTAAAGATTGGTTCGTTCCAATATGTTGGTCAGTGCTTCCAAGGCATACTCATGGGAATGCATGAATAAAGAGAGATAACATCACACATTACCATTGATAGCCCCCCTGGTGCTATGATAACTGAATGCAGCCCTGAATGCAGCTTGTCTGCTGCATTCAGGGAAGGGGTCCCCCATGTCTCTAGCCCCCCTGTAAACTGTTAAAAAAGACTGTATAAAGTGTACAGATAAGGAGACCGGAGGGACTTACTCAGTAATGAGTCCTCGCTGCTCCCTGGTGTCCTCCCCACCTCCAGCCCTCTCTTGTTCAGCCTCCTGTATGTGTGTGTGTCATCGCTGAGGGCTGGAGGTGGGGAGGACACCAGCAACAGCGATGACACATACTGGAGGCTGATCAAGAGAGGGCCGGAGGTGGCACAGAAAGGGCTGGAGGTGGGGAGGACACCAGGGAGCAGCGAGGACTCATTACTGAGTAAGTCCCTCCAGACTCTTAATCTGTACACTTTATAAAGTCTTTTTATCATTCAGTTAGCATAGCACCAGGGGGTGACAGGTCCTCTTTAATTGTATAACCACAGTTTTTAGAACTGCTTCACATCTATGTTACATAACGTCAACCAACTTCTGGCACCTGTCAACTGTTATTCCAGCCCAGGATGCTTTGACTACACCCCACAATTTATTTGTATTTGTTGTCTTTGTCTCAGAAATTGCATATTTTATGTCACCCCACAAGTGTTCTATTGGATTAAGGTCCGGGGATTGGACTGGCCACCCCATAACCTCAGTTTTGTTGGACTTGAACCAAAGATTTTGCTTAAATAGACCCAGCACCATAGTAAGAGAAACGTGTGGCACCTCTGAGGGTCCAGTCACCACAGAGGTACTGCACCTCAGCCAGAGGTGTGGTACCCCACACTCGGGTAAGGAAGAGACACCACCGGTTTTGGGGGTTGTCTAATGAACTGTCTGTGATCCTTGGACCCAAAAAGAATAATTTTACTTTCATTAGTTCACACAATGTTTCACCATTTCACTTTAGGCCAATTGATGTGTTCCTTGGCAAATTGTATCCACTTCAATACATGTCTTTTTTTAATAGTGTGACATTCTGGGGACTTCTTCCTAATAGATTAGCTTAACATAGGCGTCTTCTAACTTTCATAGCACTCACAGGTAACTTGAGACTGTCTTTGATCATCCTGGAGCTGATCATTTGCTGCACCTTTGCCATTCTGGCTATTATTTAATCCATTCGAATGGTAGTCTTCCATTTTCTTCCATGTCTCTCTGATTTTGCTTTCTATTTTAAAGCATTGGAGATCATTTTAGCTGAGCAGCCTTTTATTGTCTGCACTTCTTTTTCTACCCTCTCCAATCAACTTTTTAATCAAAGTTATCTGTTCTTCTGAACAATGTTTCGAATTACCCATATTTCTCAGGCTTTCAAGGAGAAATGCTTGTGCTTGTACAACATGCGCTGGCTTCATCCATAAGGGCCACCTAATTCTCACTTGTTTCATCACAGAATGATTGACCTCACTAATTGAACTCAACACTGCTATTATTTTGAACACACTCCCTTTGAATTAATTATTCAAACACACAGACTCAAACATATACAAAAATATACATATCAGGAATGCAGAGTCTGTCTAAGAATTCAGTGCACCAACTGGTAAATTGTTTGACATGTGGTAATATAATTTATACCAAAAACACTGAATATTCTGATTAGTCATATTGGACTGCTATTATTTTGAGCACTACTGTAATCTTAGAGCAGCAAGATGCAGGGGCTGATACTCTGATTCCATGGATGTCTTGCTTGTTTGCATGATGTCATTTTTATAAAATCACTGTTTTCTGTACTGTAGATGTAGCAGTGATAATCTCCAGCTGATAAAACACTTATTGAAACAGAAACACACGGCCGATCAAAAAACTGCTGATAGATTGCCTTTAACCTTACTTTTACAGAACTTGTTTTCTGCACTGGGATAGTCATGCTAGAACAGAAAAGGGTTTTCCCCCAAACTATTATCACAAAGTTGGAAGCCTACAATTGTCCAAAATGTGTGGGTGTGCTGAAGAACTAACAGGGTGGTCCTGTTTCAAGAAACTGTCAACTACTGGAACTATACTTATCATCCATAGTTTTCCTAGTTTTTAAGGTTGAAGGTAGACTTTAAGTCCATCTAGTTCAACCCATAGTCTAACATATTGATCCAGAGGAAGGCAAGAAAAACCCATGTGGCAACACTAAGCTCCACATTGGGGAAAAAAAGTCCTTCCTGACTCCACATACAGCAATCAGACTAGTTCCCTGGATCAACGCCCTATCAAAGAATCTAGTAAACATAACCAGAAATATAGTTTTTGAGAAAGGCATCCAGGCCCTTCTTACATTTTAGTAGTGAGTCACTCATTACAACATCACGTGGCAGAGAGTTCCATAGTCTCACTGCTCTTACAGTAAAGAATCCACGTCTGTGATTATGATTAAACCTTCTTTCCTCCAGACATAGAGGATGCCCCCTTGTCCCCATCTCGGGTCTAAGAGTAAAAAGATCATTAGAAAGGTCTCTGTACTGTCCCCTCACATATTTGTACGTTGTACTAAGATCATCCCTAAGCCTTTATTTTACAAACTAAATAACCCCAAGTTTAATAACCTGTCTTGGTATTGCAGTCCACCCAGTCGTCTAATAACCTTGGTTGCTCTTCTCTGCACCCGCTCTAGTTCAGCTATGACTTATACACCGGAGACCAGAATTGTACACAGTATTCTAAATGTGGTCACACTAGTGACTTGTATAGAGGTAAAACTATGTTCTCCTCATGAGCATCTATGCATTTTTAAATGCATCCCATTATTTTATTTGCTTTTGCAGCAGCTTCCTGACACTGGCCACCAAATGTGAGTCCATCGATACACTCAGGTCTTTTTCAGGGACAGTTTTCTCCAGTGTTTTACAATTAAGCACATAATTATACCTTTTATTTCCTCTACCAAGTGAATGACTTTACATTTATCCCCATTAAAACTCATTTGCCATTTAGCAGCCCAAGCTTCTAGTTTACATAAATCCTCCTGTAATATAAAATTGTCCTCCTCTGTATTGATTACCCTGCAGAGTTTAGTGTCATCTGCACATCTGTATGCCCCCTACAAGGTCATTAATAAATATGCTAAAAATAAGCGGGCCCAATACTGTTCCCTGTGGTACCCCACTGTTAACTATGACCCATTCTGAGTATAATCCATTAATTACCACCCTTTGTTTCCTATTCCTGAGCCAGTTCTTAACCCAGTTACACATATTTTCCCCTATCTTCATTTTTCTCATTTTATGTATCAACCTTTTGTGTGGCACTGTATCAAAAGTTTTTGCAAAGTCCATATATACAACATCCACTGCATTTCCTTGGTCCAATCCGGAACTTACCTCTTAATAGAAGATGATCAGATTTGTTAGACAGGAGTAGTTCCTCATAAACCCCTGTTGATATTGTGTGATGAGGTTATTCTTCTTCAGTTACTCCAGTTATAGCATCTCTTAGAAAACCCTCAAGGATTTTACCGACAGTAGAGGTTAAGTTTACTGGCCTATAATTTAAAAGATCAGTTTTTATCCCCTTTTTGAATTCTGGCACCACATTTGCTATGTACCAGTCCTGTGGTACAGACCCTGTTATTATGGAATCATTGAAGATTAAAAATAATAGTCTATCTATGATGGTACTTAATTCTTGCAGTACTCGGGGGGGTGTATCCCATTCAGGCTCATGATTTGTCAAGTTTAGTGATTTTTAGATGGTCCCGTACTTCCTGCTGGGTTAAGCAGGTGACATTTAATGGAGAATTTATGTTATCACTGATAATGTTGTCTGTCATGAGATTTTCTTATGTAAATACTGTTGAAAAAAAGTCATTTAACATATTGGCTTTTTTCTCATCCTCAGCCACCATTTCACCCAGACTATTTTTAAGGGGGCCAACATTATCATTTTTTAGTTTCTTACTATTTATGTAGTTAAAGAATATTTTTGGATTATTTTTACTTTCTCTGGTAATGAGTTTCTCTGCCTAAATCTTTGCTACCTTGAATTGTGTTTTACAGAATGTATCTAATTTTCTGTACTTATTGAATGCTTCATCAGTACCTACTTGCTTAAATTCTCTAAATGCTTTCTTTTTGTCACTAATTGTGCCCCTTACAGCCTTATTTAGCAATAGTGGTTTCCTCCTATTTCTAGCATGGTTATTCCCATAGGGTATATATTGTGCACAGGTTCTATTCAGGATGCTAATAAACGTCTCCCATTTGCCTTGTGTACTTTTATGTCTCAGGACATTGACCCAATTTATTGCACTAAGATCTTCTCTCAACCGTTGGACATTTGCATTCCTGAAGTTTAGTTTCCTTGTAGCCTCCACTACACATCTTATTAAAGGGTACATGAAAACGTATTATTTTGTAATCACTATCACCCAAGTGACCCCCAATCCGTATATTTGATATGTGGTCTGGCCTGTTGGTTAATATTAGGTCCAGCAGTGCCCCCCTTCTTATTGGATTCTGAACTAGTTGTGAAAGGCAATTGTCTCTCATAGTTGTCAAAAAACTATTACCTTACCTGAAGTCCCCCTTTCCATTCCTAGTGTCTGTCATTGGCTATATCCAAGAAAAAGACCAGAGAGAGATCGTGCTTTAGTGATCCGCGCTGCCGTACCACCGTACCTGAATAAATGCCAGGGAA
This sequence comes from Allobates femoralis, assembly GCA_033576535.1. Taxonomy (NCBI): domain Eukaryota; kingdom Metazoa; phylum Chordata; class Amphibia; order Anura; family Aromobatidae; genus Allobates; species Allobates femoralis. The sequence continues at coordinate 329,346,105 of JARQOC010000006.1, forward strand.
GCCAAGAGTATGCAAGCTGCTTCTTTATTCCATCAGTATTTCCATCCAATGCATTTCGGTACAGACCTTGTACCTTCCTCAGGGGTATGGGAACATATCCCTGAGGAAGGTACAAGGTCTGTACCGAAACGCGTTCCCTGGCATTTATTCAGATACGGTGGGAAGGCAGTGCAGATCACTAAAGCACGATCTCTATTTGGTCTTTTTCTTGGATACATCACCACTGTTACGTGGGAGTGCGGATCCAGTAGCAGCTTTCTGAGCTAATTTACCAGTTGTGGGGAAACAACTGGATCAGGTGAGCACATACACCTATGATGGTACTACCTTTTCCGTAAAACGATAAGACCCATTTGAGCCTCTTTGTCTCCCTTTTTTCTTTGTCATTGGCTGTGGCACTGATGTCATAGGAGCAGCCATTCATTGAACTTAGCAGCTCTGCCAATGTAAACAGAATACCACTATTAAAGTCACTGAGCTTACTGATTGGTGACTGCGCTATCTCTGCAGGCACATAGATAAGCCAACCTCTGAAAAACCTCCCCATATCATTATCCCTTTTTCAACTTGGCAGATGGCAAAATGCAGTCAGGCAGGCAACATTCTTCTGGTATTAATCAGAACCCAGATTGATCCATCAAACTAACAGATAGAGAAGTGTGATATTTGACTCTATGGAACAAGTTTCCAAAGCTTCCAATCCAGTGGCAGTGTTCTTTACATCACTTTATCCGATGCTTGACATTGTGCTTGGTGATGTAAAACATGTGTTTTTACAGCATGGGTGACCCATGCTATAAAGCTTTTTGCAAACATTTCTTGTGCTGATATTAATGCCAGAGAAGGTTCAACAACTCTTGAGCTATATAGTCAGCAGAGCGTTGTTAACTCTTATGCACTTTGTTCTTCAGCACTCAGTGAACATTCTCTATAACTTTACCACTTTGTGGCTGAGTTGCTGTGTTTCTGTGGCGCCCCTATGGGAAGGCGCCACAGGGAGGTACTGCAACCCAAACAGAAGGTGTAGTGCCTCCATAGTCAGGGATATGGGGTTTCTCACAGAGTCTGCCATAAGCACCCATACACTAGGCCACCTTAGGATAGGGGACCGTATATTCAGTAGGTCCCAGGGGGTGGAGCCTAGAGTAGACCTGGAGACTTGATTGACAGTAAGTGACAGAGTGAGTCAGCGAGTGAGTCAGCAGGAGGACGGACGTCAGGAGACTGCGTCCGTGACAGGAGGGCACCTCTTTGGAGAGAGGTGACCCATACATCGGAGGGGACAAAGTAGGACCGGGTAGAGCCAGCTGAGGAGTCCGGGGTCGACACCGGCATACCAGAGCTGAGGCAGTCAATCGGTCTATCCCTGACTGGGAACCGACAAGCTGTGGGACTGACATAAGGAGGCCATAGCGCCACGGACTGAATCCCTACCTCAGTTCCAAATTGGGTCCAGGACACTTTAGGGAAAGGACCGAATTCCGGTGGCGGGAGAATTACTCGCTTACTGTACCTAACAGTAGCAGACCAGGGGACTGGTGAAAGGGCTCTGCAGTGTGGTTAAAGAGAGTTAAGAGGAACCCAGACCCAGAAAGCTATTACAAAAGGAACCACCGACAGACTCTGCAAAGATACCTCAAAATCTGTGGCGACGTCCCCAATAAACCAGACTGTACTGTGTACTTGTTTTTCATCTGGAGACAGTAAAGAACTTCTTGAGCTGATGTGGTGTCTGTTCTCATTACCTCCGCCACCCGGAGGGCTCTTACAGCATCAAAACGGTGAGGACTACTACTCCCTTCATCCACCCCTGCTGCCCTGAGGTAAAGCTCCACCTGTGGGAGCTGTACTACTCTGAGCTGCACCTCCATCACCTCAGCAGCCTGCCGGAGCACTGGTATCCACATTACCAGGTATCACGGGTGGCATCACGTTATCATTCCCTATCATCATCACCCCCATCCCCGCCATTGAGGGTCCAGGGCACGGAACGGGAAACCGACCAGCCGTAATCCCCCACCGAGGTAACAACCTGTCCCAGTATCCGAGTACCCCCTACCTTGTCGACCGACTCAGTTCCATTAACGCTTCCACTTTTCAATTATACCAGTAGAAAATGCATTATTTAGGAGGGAAGACATTTTCATGAAGCATAGTGTAATTCTACAACAGGACTACACTTGAATTTACTAAGGTATTTAGAACATTCCATTCTTTCATAAATGTGTATGAAGGCAGACTGTAGGGTTAAGGGCTGGATTTTAAAGGAAATCTGTCACCAGGCTTTCCCCATATAAAGTGTGGCCTTCCCCTTTATATCCTTATTTACAACATTATAGAATGCTATATATACGTCCCTAAGCCAATTGGCATAAACTATGGGCCGATTTGGACTGATTTCTAGTATTGATCCAGTAGTGCCCATCTTCAGAGGTGTATCTAGGTTTTCTGGCACCCGGGGCAAGAGTTCAGTTTGGCGCCCCCCCTCTCCCTCCAAGTGGTCTCAGTAGACGTCATGTGACCAATCATCCATATGCGATTTTTGCACTTATAGGTACAGTGACTGCTGGAACCAGCAAAAGCTTTTTGTGACAGTGAGTATATTACACATTGTTAGGAGTGGGCTAAGGTGTTTAATATTATAATTAAAGGGCTTGTCCAGGTTTGAGATGAAAGTTTAGGTAACTGCAGGACTCCAAATTTTCATGGCGCGTGCCCTGCATGCTTTCAGGGTTCTCCCATGTCAATGGTAATATTGGACGCTTATGTGAACACAAGTATGCGATTTCTATAGTTCTGGCCACATTCTGACTAGACAGGTCCAGCTTTGCTCAATTTATTTAATTGATCAAAGCCTAGCATGTCTAGTCAGCACGTGACTGCATGTATGTAAATTGTATACCTATGATTACGTGACCTTCTACTCTCACCGCCGGCACCAGACAATCTTGACAGTGAGCAGTGTGCGCTCTGTGAGAATTCAGAGGTCTGCAGTCACATAGAGACACAGAGTGATTGCAGACTCATCACATGCTTTGGACAACCCCTTTAAGGCTTCTCACAAATAAATGCATAGAACCCTTAACTTGTTAGAATGCACAGCACTTTATTAACATAGCCATGTATCAAGAAAGCTTTACAAGTTATGGATTGTTAAATGTGTATAGTATCAGAATAATTAACACAAAACTACATGACCAGACCCACTAGAGGTACAGAAATACATCCATATAACCCCATCAGTACAGAAATACATCACCAAAACCATCATCAGTACAGAAATATATCACGGGACCCGCTAGAGGTACAGAAACACTATGTCAAAACTTCCATCAGTACAGAAATACATAACCAGACCCACCAGTGGTACAGAAATAAATAAATAGAACCCCCATCATTACTGAAATCACAACCCTCATCAGTACCAAAATTCAACATCAGAACCACCATCAGTACATGTTAAAACAATTGTAATGTCAGGTCAGACCATACACATTTGTACTGTATGAACCTACAACTCCTACTACATCCAGGGCTGCCACTAGGAATTTTGGTGCCCCTTACTGGCAAAAGTTTGGGGCCCCCCTGAGACTCCACCCAATTTCCGCCTCCACCAATCTCTGCCTCCATCCAGGCCTCGCCTCCACCCATGCACCGCCTCCACCCCTCGAACCTTCCATAGTTTCACCGCCTACTATTTGAAAAGCTCCCCTTCTGCACCACGTCCGCCCCAGTCAAACATGAATCTTTTTTTATACATTGTTCTTTATGTGAGCTGAGGGATGTGAACAATAAATGCCACATGAGGCAGAACAATATTGGTGGTGTTATTTGTACAGGGGAACCATTTTTCTGCCGGGGGGACATTTGGAAATTTCTGCCATCATTCAGGGGCTGCACATCATGATAAAAATTACCCGGCTACATTTATTTAATTAATTAATTACCTCACCTAATTTGATGGCTGCAGCTGCTTCTCTGTGTCCTGCAATGTTCGGTGATAACTGATCTTCCAGGTTTGCGTTGGTCTGGAGCACAGTCGACTCTGTGACAATAAGTTTTGTAAATCAAATACATCACATAGGAGACTGCTATATATACATCATACAGGAGACACTGAGGGCATATACACCACTGTAGAGGGATAGGCGCACATAGACTGAGAGCTGAGCTCTGCAGGAGCCACAGGGATGTATAATCTCTCCTTGGGCCCCCACCTATTGAGGGGGTGATCTGAGCTCAGGAGGCAGGGGCCACAAGCTTCCAGAAAATGGCCGCAGATCTTGATTTGCGCATGTACCGCCTCCGCGGCCATTTTCTGGAAGTCTGGACAATAGAGGCCGAGTCACAGCTTGGCAATGCCCCACTCTGTGCATGTCTCTCCCCCTCTGTGCCTGTCACCCCCTTTGCGCAGTCTTTGTCCCTCCTGTTTGCTTTCTCTCCCCTGTGCCTGTCTCCAACCTTTGCACTGTGTACCACCTGCGCGCTGTGTCTCTCTCCTGCACCTGACTCCCCCTTGTGCCCTGTGTCTCCCCCCTGCACCTGTCTCCTTCCTGTGTGCTGTGTCCCCGTGACGGATGACAGACACACAGCTCATGGATGACAGACGCTCACTGCATACGGATAACAGAGACACGCGCACATGTGAAGGTTTTACCTGTACTGTAGTATCTATCCTCAGTGCTCTGATGCAGATGACGCAGAGTTTTCTGCCTAATGCGTCACTGCTGTCCGGTGCTGTTTGTAAACAAGTTTGGGAAGACTCCATTCCCGTCCGCTTTCTTCTGCTCCCCCATCCAAGATGGCGGCAGGAGGGAGTGGCGGTGGCCTGTCGTTCCCTGGGGTAGTGGGCAATAGCTCCCCAAGTCCTACTGAATAGACTGTTAAAACTTGTATTATGGCAAGAAAAAAGCAGCTAAGTAAAGAAAAACGAGTTGCCATCATTACTTTAAGAAATGAAGGTCGGTCAGTCTGAAAAATTGGGAAAATTTTGAAAGTGTCCCCAAGTGCAGTTGCAAAAACCATCAAGTGCTACAAAGAAACTGGCTCACATGAGGACCGCCCCAGGAAAGGAAGACCAAGAGTTACCTCTGCTGCGGAGGATAAGTTCATCCGAGTCACCAGCCTCAGAAATTGCAGGTTAACAGCAGCACAGATTAGACACTAGGTCAATGCCACACAGAGTTCAAGCAGCAGACACATCTCTACAACAACTGTTAAGAGGAGACTTTGTGCAGCAGGTCTTCATAGTAAAATAGCTGCTAGGAAACCACTGCTAAGGACAGGCAACAAGCAGAAGAGACTTGTTTGGGCTAAAGAACACAAGGAATGGACATCTGTGCTTTGGTCTGATGAGTCCAAATTTGAGATCTTTGGTTCCAACCACCGTGTCTTTGTGCGACGCAGAAAAGGTGAATGGATGGACTCTACATGCCTGGTTCCCACCGTGAAGCATGGAGGAGGAGGTGTGATGGTGTGGGGGTGCTTTGCTGGTGACACTGTTGGGGATTTATTCAAAATTGATGGCATACTGAACCAGCATGGCTACCACAGCATCTTGCAGCAGCATGCTATTCCATCCAGTTTGCGTTTAGTTGGACCATCATTTATTTTTCAACAGAACAATGACCCCAAACACACCTCCAGGCTGTGTAAGGGCTATTTGACCAAGAAGGAAAGTGATGGGGTGCTACGCTAGATGACCATGCCTCCACAGTCACCAGACCTGAACCCAATCGAGATGGTTTGGGGTGAGCTGGACTGCAGAGTGAAGGCAAAAGGGCCAACAAGTGCTAAGCATCTCTGGGAACTCCTTCAAGACTGTTGGAAGACCATTTCTGGTGACTACCTCTTGAAACTCATCAAGAGAATGCCAGTTTCTTTGTAGCACGTGATGGTTTTTGCAACTGCACTTGGGGACACTTTCAAAACTTTCCCAATTTTTCAGACTGACCGAAACTTCATTTCTTAAAGTGATGATGGCTACTCATTTTTCTTTACTTAGCTGCTTTTTTCTTGCCATAATACAAATTCTAACAGTTTATTCAGTAGAACTATCAGCTGTGTATCCACCAGACTTCTGCACAACAGAACTGATGGTCTCAACCCCATTTATAAGGCAAGAACTCCCACTTATTAAACCTGACAGGGCACACCTGTGAAGTGAATACCATTTCCAGTGACTACCTCTTGAAACTCATCAAGAGAATGCTAAGAGTGTGCAAAGCAGTAATCAAAGCAAAAGGTGGCTACTTTGAAGAACCTAGAATATAAGACATATTTTCAGTTGTTTCACACTTTTTTGTTAAGTAAATAATTCCACATGTGTTAATTCATAGTTTTGATGCCTTCAGAATGAATCTACAATTTTCATGGTCATGAAAATAAAGACAACTCTGAATCAGAAGCTGTGTCCAAACCTTTGGTCTGTACTGTACATGCATCATACATCACACAGGTGTACCCACACCCCGGCACACCATCATATATACATCGCATACAAACTCAGGTGCACCATCACATGTACATGACACACATACACCCAGCTATGCCATCAGATATAACACACACACACACCTAGGCATACCCTCATACATACATGACACATACACCCAGGAACAGTGTCTTACATACATGACACATCATTCATACATGATACATACACCCAGGAACATCATCATACATACATGACACATACACCCAGGAGCACATCACATCCATGACACATACACCCAGAAACACCATATTACATACATGACATACACCCAGGAGCACTGTTTTACATGCATAACACATACAACCAGGCACAGCACCTTAGATACATGACACACACCCAGGAGCACATGACACTCACATCACACTCATACATGATATCTGTATCACACACACACACACACATATATATATACTCACTCTCTTCTTCTTCATCATCATCATCATCATCATCATCATCATCATCATCATCATCGTGTACCCAGTGAGGGAGGCCTGTAGTTGGAATCAGCAGAGGATGTCTGTACACACATTCTGGAGGTTCCTGTTAGCACCCTTCTCTCCCCCTCCCCTGCTCTCGACTGCTGAGCAGGTGGTGACATTACAGGAGGAGGGGTGCTCCTGTGGCTGCACACTTCACTCCCCTCTCCTCATGCATGGCTTCCGGCTCTTGTTGTTCCCCCCCTTCCCCCCCGACTTGGCTCTGCCCACACAATTGATGCTGTGCAGGATACATGATTCCTTTGCCATAGATAGGGCCGAAGAGGAGACTAGAGGAGCAGCTGAGGAGGCGCATCATCATACATTAAAGCGGTGGAGCCGTGGCCTTGTCCCCCAGTAACCAGGCGGTGTCTATGGTCTTTATCCTCCAGCGGGGCTTCTCCCTCCTGCGGCACCGCCTCCAGTCCTTTCTGTTCAACAAGGAGGTGCTCAGTGACGTGCACTTCCTGGTCGGGAAGGGAGTGGGCAGCCAGTGGATCCCTGCACACAGGTACTCGTCAGTGGGGGGAGCGCTCACGCAGATCAGGGGGCCCCCTGGCAAGGGGGCCTCCTTGCTTCAAATGGGCACGCCTCCCACCGGCATGGTCGGGCCCCCCCCGCCCTTGTCCAATGACCACGCTCCCTGCAGTCAGGCACCGGGCCCCTCACCGCAGTAAGGGCTGTAACCCCCTAATGGCGGCTCTGACTACATCATTAGCAATGGTAAGGACATACTGAGAGCTGTTGTTGCTAGCTGTCAATAAAAGCATACCACAGCACTGATGAGAATTAGTTATTATCACAAATAATCATGTACATCTGGGTACCTTATAGATGACATTGTCTCTGATCGGGGTCGTCTTTTTCTTTTCTTCATCTTGTTCAGACACCATGATGATTTTTCACATCCACAGCTCGCCTCTGCAGATTTCCATCTTCTCCAGTCTTCTGCAGCACATCCCGACACGATATCCTTAAAAGTAGCAGAATGATCAACATTTTCCTGAGTAAAAATATCTATCCTACACTGAGCCCTGGAAAAAATAATTGCTCCTTCTCACTGTTCCCTACGCAAAATATGATTTATACTCTTCTGGCGCATGCCCTCCACACTGCCACCACACCACACTGCCCTCTCCTTTACATACTGGGCTCCCTGGTCACACTATCCTCTACACCAGGGGTGGGGAACCATTTTTCTTCTGAGGGCCATTTGGAAATGTCTACTATTCTTCGGAGGCCTCACAAAATTATCAACTTGAAAATTACTGGCTATATTTGGTTACACAATCAACTCGCCCCTACTGTGGTGGCTGGAGCTGTCTCTCTTTGGCGTGGGCGATATTGATCATGTTGCTTCTAAACTGCTTTTCCAGGTTTGCTAGAGCCCTAGACATCATAGGAGAGGCAGGGAGCATATACCTCACTGGGGAGACTGAGGCTGGAGCATAAAGATCACTGGAGAGCTGGATTTAAAGGGCAGACAGTCAGCAAAACACATCTCGCAGCCTGAGCACTGCAGTTCCCAGGAATCTGCCCGGGGGCCGCAAAAAAGTCATCGAGGGTCGCATTTGGCCCTAGGCCTGAGGTTCCCCACTTCTGCTCTACACTGTGACCCCCTATACTGCACACGGTTTATACTGTTCTCCCTCATCAAACTCCCCAAATTCTATATACTGTCCCCGCATGCTGCCCCCTCTCCATACAGCTCCTCACATGCTCAGTCTCTATTCTGTGCCCCTTTACATTTTTCTCATCCCCTACTGTTTCTTCATTACTTCATCCCTTTCTCACGCTACATACTGTATCTACACCCATCCCCTCCTCACTCCCTATACTGTGTGGGCACATACTGTGTGGGCACATACTGTGTTCGCACCCATCCCCCTCTCACTCCTCATCAGTGGCGTAATGATCGCGATCTCAGGGGTCGCGGCTGAGACAGTGCCCGGACCTATAAGGGTTCCGCGCCGCCACCTGCCCCCTGCAGCTGCCGATCGCAGCACCAGGCGCCCGCTTCACATGGATGTGCGTCCCCGAGGACACACATCCATGTGGCGGCGTGGCAGCACAGGCTCCGTGTGTCAGGGAGAGGAGAGGAGGGGAGGGGGGAGTCTCCTACTTCCTGCTGCTGCTCCCGCCCCTCCCCTCCTCTGACCTGCCGGCTTCCTGCCCTGCACTCCACTGGGAACCGCATACAGCAGGCCGGCACCACCTCCTCCTTCGTTTATAATCTGCAGGAGACACCGAAGCAGCGAGGTAACTAGAAGAGGTAAGTAAAGATTTTTTTTTTTGTGAGTGCAGTATGGCCAGAGCACTTTACATACATCATCACATCTGTCCCCATTGGGGCTCACAGTCTATATTCCCTTAGGCTATGTGCACACAGCACTTTACATACATCATCTCTGTCCCCATTGCGACTCACAGTCTATATTCCCTTAGGCTATGTGCACACAGCACTTTACAGTACCTCTTCCTTTACCCTTCTTTGGGCTATCCTGCTCATTTTTGTAGCCTACATGTCCTGAAACGTGTCACTTTAGTGCTTGGAAAGCATCTGCTTTTACTTGGTGAGAGGATTATGGGGGGACGGGGTGTCATAGATAAGGTAGATAAGGATGCATATACAATGCTGCACTGTATGGAGAGATATAAGGCTGGATATATAATACTGCACTGTATGGAGAGATATATGGCTGCATATATAACACTGCACTATATGGAGACATATGAGGTTGTATGCTGTATGAATGGAGGACTATAGGATGCATTATAATACATAAAGGACTATGGGGATACATTGTAATACCGTATATGGAGAAATATGGGAATGCATTATAATAATTGGACGACTATGGTGACGGGAGGAGGCGAGCCATATAAACCAGGATGGGTGACATATATACCTCAATAAGGGCCATATTCCAGGAGGAGGACCATATATATAGCAGGATGAAGGACATTAATACATAATGAAGGGGGAGAGGGGTCAATTTGTGAGTCTTTAAAGGATTTAGAATGTTACATGAGGCCTGTACATTTCATCAACATGCGGGGGGGGCAAGGTCTAAGTTTTGCACCGGAGCCTGCCAGACTCTAGTTACGCCACTGCTCCTCATACCTTGTCAGCAGCCATCCTCCCTCACTCCAAATATTGTGTCTGCAGCCATCCCTTCTCCCTCCCCATACTGTGTCCACACCAGTCCCCCCTCACTCCACGTACTGTGCCACATCCATCCCCCTTACTCATCATACTGTGTCCATACTGATCCCCCCTCACTATATATACTGTGCCACATCCATCCCCCTTACTCCTCATACTGTGTCCATACTGGGCAGCTCCAATGTGGAGGCTGCCTGGCACTGAATAGTCATATATATCACCAGGCCCGGCGTCAGCACCCGGCGCACCCGGGCAAGTGCCGGGGCCCGACTGCTTGGAGGGGGCCCACCGGACCCCTGGGGGCTAGGGTCACACTTGCATTGTGACCCTAGCCTGACGCAAGTATTGTCTGCTGCAGCGCAGAGCATTTAATGCTTTGCGCTGCCAGCAACGGAGCCCATAGAAACCCGATGTTTACATTGCCAACCAGTGGTTGGCAAGGTAAACACCGGGTTTCTATGGGCTCCAGCGCCTAGCATTAAACGCTATGCGCTGCGGCCGAAAATACTTGCATCAGGCTAGGGTCACAATGCAAGTGTGACCCTAGCCTCAGGGGCCCCTGAGCACTGCCCCCACAGCCAGGGCCATATCCAGGGATCAGGGGGCAGCTGGGGGGTCATTTTCAGCTTCATACAGCACCAGAGGTCTCCCTCCTCCCCCCTCCATGGGAGCCGACAGAGCCGCACACTCTGGGCTGACAGGACCTGTGATGATGTCAATGGAGGGTGGAGTCAGGGATCACATGATCAGATCCTCCATGTATACAGGACTCTGCTGTGCTGCCCATCATGAGGCTCAATTAGGTGAAGTTTGTGTGGGGTCAGGAGGGATTTACAGTGTGAATGTAGCAGAGGCGAGTGTGTACTAGGTGTATGGCAATTAGGTGAAGTTTGTGTGAGGTCAGGAGGGATTTACAGTGTGAATGTAGCAGAGGCGAGTGTGTACTAGGTGTATGGCAATTAGGTGAAGTTTATGTGTGGGGTCAGGGGGGATTTACAGTGTGAATGTAGCAGAGGTGAGTGTGTACTAGTTGTATGGCAATTAGGTGAAGTTTATGTGTGGGGTCAGGAGGGATTTACAGTGTGAATGTAGCAGAGGTGAGTGTGTACTAGGTGTATGGCAATTAGGTGAAGTTTATGTGTGGGGTCAGGAGGGATTTACAGTGTGAATGTAGCAGAGCCGAGTGTGTACTAGGTGTATGGAACGGAGCCGCGTGCGTACGAGGTGTATGGAGCAGAGCCGTGTGCGTACGAGGTGTATGGAGCAGAGCCGTGTGCGTACGAGGTGTATGGAGCAGAGCCGCATGTGTACGAGGTGTTCGGAGCAGAGCCGCATGTGTACGAGGTGTATGGAGCAGAGCCGCGTGCGTACGAGGTGTATGGAGCAGAGCCGCATGTGTACGAGGTGTTCGGAGCAGAGCCGCGTGCGTACGAGGTGTTCGGAGCAGAGCCGTGTGCGTACGAGGTGTTCGGAGCAGAGCCGCGTGCGTACGAGGTGTTCAGAGCAGAGCCGCGTGCGTACGAGGTGTTCAGAGCAGAGCCGCATGCGTACGAGGTGTTCGGAGCAGAGCCGCGTGCGTACGAGGTATATGGAGCAGAGCCGCATGTGTACGAGGTGTTTGGAGCAGAGCCGCATGCGTACGAGGTGTATGGAGCAGAGCCGCATGTGTACGAGGTGTATGGAGCAGAGCCGCGTGCGTACGAGGTGTACAGAGCGGAGCCGCATGCGTATGAGGTGTACGGAGCAGAGCCGCATGTGTACGAGGTGTATGGAGCAGAGCCGCATGCGTACGACGTGTACGGAGCAGAGACGCGTGTGTATGAGGTATGTGTACCAGTGGTAGCCCCCCGAGGATTCCGCTCCCGCTCCTATAGTCCCAGCCACCTTTGCCAGCAGCATTCTTCTCCAGAGTCTCTTCTGCCGCTGTCTGCATTCTGCAGCTCAGCATGGAGGGGCACGATGTTGTCATCACTGTGCTGATATGTACAGAGCGACCGGAGGAGACCGGAGCGGCGAGAAGAAAGGTGAGGAGAAAGAGAGATCCAGACGGCCAGACATTCCGCTTGGCTGCGGTGCCACCCATATGTCAGTGTAGCTCCATTGAGCTGCATGCATTATTTGTATGTTTGAGGATGCTTGCGTATATACCAAGCATCCTCAGATGCACAAAAATGCAACATTTTGCATTTAAAGGGTATATTTAAAAAGCGCAAGGGAACGCAAATGCATTTTGGAAGTGCACTGAGATACAGGCTGATTTTCTGCTAAGGGAAAAAAAACCTCTATATATCTGAGTTGCTAGCGAGTGTGACGAGCTTTGTGTGACAGAGCGCAAGTGCGACAGAAGTAAGTGTGTGACTTGTGATTCAGTGACTTTGGATTCAGGGAGTTTGGAAGGGAGGATTTACTGAATTGCTGGTTGTATTTAATTAATACTTTGCATTTCTTTTTACTTATCATTTCTGTCTGGTGCAATCCCCATTAGGAAATGAGCTCCATGATTGGCAATGCCATCCAGTGTACATCTTGCCACATGTATGCATTCCTTGACCAGCCGGCCGAGGGTGCATACTGCTGTGTGAGATGTGAGTACGTTGTGCATTTGGAAGCCCAGATACTGGATCTAAATGAACAACTGACAACGCTGAGATCCATAGACAATATGGAAAGGAGTCTGCTGCTCACTGAACAGCTGCTCAATGGGATAGATGTGGGGGAGGACGGTAGTATGGAGCTGCAGGACCGTGAGGTAGCTAGCTGGGTGACAGTTAGAAGGCGGGGGTAGAGGGAAGGGTGCCAGGGAGGCTAGCCCTGATCTGGCACACCCCAATAAATTTGCTATGTTGGCAGATGAGGGGGGTGTGAGTTCAGGGATAGCACTGCTGCAGCAGGGCATGACCTCTGAAAGCCAGAGGAGTGTCAGCTCCAGTAAGGGGGAAAACAGGAGAGTAGGGCAGGCCAGACAGGTGCTGGTAGTGGGGGACTCAATTATTAGGGGAATAGATAGGGCAATCTGTCACAAAGACAGGGATCGTCGAACAGTGTGCTGCCTACCTGGCGCTCGAGTTCGGCACATCGCTGATCGGGTTGACAGATTACTGGGAGGGGCTGGTGAGGAGCCAGCAGTCATGGTGCACATTGGCACAAATGACAAAGTTAGAGGTAGGTGGAAGGTCCTTAAAGATGATTTCAGGGAATTAGGCTGCAAGCTTAAGGCAAGGACCTCCAAGGTAGTATTCTCTGAAATACTGCCTGTACCACGTGCCACACCAGAGAGGCAACGGGAGATTAGGGAGATAAATAAGTGGCTCAGGAATTGGTGTAGGAAGGAGGGGTTTGGGTTCCTGGAGAACTGGGCCGACTTCTCTGTTGGCTACAGGTTCTATGCTAGGGACGGGCTGCACCTCAATGGGGAGGGTGCAGCTGTGCTGGGGGAGAAAATGGCTAGAAGGTTGGAGGAGTGTTTAAACTAGGGATTGGGGGGGAGGGTATTCATTGTATAGGAGGGGAAGATAGTGTAAACAGTAACCTGGGCACAAGTAATAAAATTGGGGGTGGCATGGGGGGTGGGGTTAGAACAGTCAAACTAGTAGGAAGGAAGAGAGGTAAAGAGAGATGCATACAGTGCATGTTCACTAATGCCAGAAGCCTCACCAACAAAATGGAGGAATTAGAATTGATTTTATTGGAAAATAATTATGACATGGTGGGGATTTCGGAGACTTGGCTGGACGAGAGCCATGACTGGGCTGTTAATTTACAGGGCTATTGTCTGTTCAGAAATGACCGTACAAATAGGCGAGGAGGAGGTGTATGTTTATACGTAAAATCATCCTTAAAACCCATCCTGCGTGATAATATAGGTGAATCTAATGGAAATGTAGAGTCCCTGTGGGTGGAGATAAGGGGAGGGGGAAAAAATAATAAATTACTGATAGGGGTTTGTTATAAGTCCCCAACAATAATGGAAGTGGAGGAGAATATCCTCATAAAGCAAATAGATGAAGCAGCGACTCAGGGAGAAGTCATTATTATGGGGGACTTCAACTACCCTGAAATACATTGGGGATCAGAAACCTGCAGTTCCAGCAAAGGTAATAAGTTTTTGAAAACTATGAGAGACAATTATCTTTCACAACTGGTTCAGGAACCAACAAGAAGGGGGGCACTGCTGGACCTAATATTAACCAACAGGCCAGACCGCATATCAAATATACGGGTTGGAGGTCACTTGGGTAATAGTGATCATAACTTAATAAGCTTTCAAGTATCCTTTACTAAGACGTGTAGTAAAGGGGCCACAAGGACACTAAACTTCAGGAAGGCAAATTTCCAACGGTTGAGAGATGATCTTAGTGCAATAAACTGGGACGATGTCCTGAGACATAAAAGTACACAACACAAATGGGAGATGTTTATTCGCATCCTGAATAGGACATGTGCACAATATATACCCTATGGGAATAAGCATGCTAGAAATAGGAGGAAACCACTATGGCTAAATAAAGCGGTAAGAAGTGCAATATGTGACAAAAAGAAAGCATTTAGGGAATTAAAGCAAGTAGGTAGTGATGAGGCATTAAATAAATACAGAAAATTAAATAACATTTGTAAAAAGCAAATCAAGGCAGCAAAGATTGAGACAGAGAGACTCATTGCCAGAGAAAGTAAAAAGAATCCCAAAATATTTTTTAACTACATAAATAGTAAGAAACTAAAAAATGATGGTGTTGGCCCCTTTAAAAATAGTCTGGGTGAAATGGTGGATGAGGATGAGGAAAAAGCCAATATGCTAAATGACTTTTTTTCAACAGTATTTACACAAGAAAATCCCATGACAGACAATATGATCAGTGATAACAAAAAGTCTCAATTAAATGTCACCTGCTTAACCCCAAGAGGAAGTACGGCATCGTCTAAAAATCACTAAAATTGACAAATCCCCGGGCCCGGATGGGATACACCCCAGAGTGCTGCAGGAATTAAGTACTGTCATAGATAGACCATTATTTTTAATATTTAAAGATTCCATAATAACAGGGTTTGTACCACAGGACTGGCGTATAGCAAATGTGGTGCCAATATTCAAAAAGGGGACAAAAACTGATCTTGGAAATTATAGGCCAGTAAGCTTAACCTCTACTGTGGGTAAAATCCTAGAGGGTTTTCTAAGAGATGCTATACTGGAGTATCTGAACAAAAATAACCTCATGACCCATTATCAACATGGTTTTACGAGGGACCGTTCCTGTCAAACTAATCTAATAAGCTTCTATGAAGAAGTAAGTTCTGGACTGGACCAAGGAAATGCAGTGGATGTGGTGTATATGGATTTTTCAAAAGCTTTTGATACGGTGCCACACAAAAGGTTGATACATAAAATGAGGGCAATGGGGATAGGGGAAAATATGTGTAAGTGGGTTGAGAACTGGCTTAGTGATAGGAAACAAAGGGTGGTTATTAATGGAACACACTCAGAATGGGTCACAGTTAACAGTGGGGTACCACAGGGGTCAGTGTTGGGCCCGCTTCTATTTAATATATTTATTAATGACCTTGTAGGGGGCATACAGAGTGGAATCTCAATATTTGCAGATGACACTAAACTCTGCAGGGTAATCAATACAGAGGAGGACAATTCTATATTACAGGAGGATTTATGTAAACTAGAAGCTTGGGCGGCTAAATGGCAAATGCGCTTTAATGGGGATAAATGTAAAGTCATGCACTTGGGCAGAGGAAACAAAAGGTATAATTATGTGCTTAATTGTAAAACACTGGGCAAAACTGTCACTGAAAAAGACCTGGGTGTATGGATAGATGATAAACTCACATTTAGTGGCCAGTGTCAGGCAGCTGCTGCAAAGGCAAATAAAATAATGGGATGCATTAAAAGAGGCATAGATGCTCATGAGGAGAACATAATTTTACCTCTATACAAGTCACTAGTGCGACCACACTTAGAATACTGTGTACAATTCTGGTCTCCGGTGTATAAGAAAGACATAGCTGAACTAGAGCGGGTCCAGAGAAGAGCGACAAAAGTCATTAGAAGACTAAGGGGTCTGCAATACCAAGACAGGTTATTAAACTTGGGGTTATTTAGCTTGGAAAAACGAAGGCTTAGGGGTGATCTTATAATAATGTATAAATATATGAGGGGGCAGTACAGAGACCTTTCTAATGATCTCTTTACTCTTAGGCCTGAGACGGGGACAAGGGGGCATCCTCTACGTCTGGAGGAAAGAAGGTTTAATCATAATCACAGACGTGGATTCTTTACTGTAAGAGCAGTAAGACTTTGGAACTCTCTGCCTCATGATGTTGTAATGAGTGACTCACTACTAACATTTAAGAAGGGCCTGGATGCCTTTCTTGAAAACTATAATATTACCAGTTATATATACTAGATTCTTTGATAGGACGTTGATCCAGGGAGTTAGTCTGATTGCCGTATCTGGAGTCAGGAAGGAATTTTTTCCCCCAATGTGGAGCTTAGTGTTGCCACATGGGGTTTTTTTGCCTTCCTCTGGATCAACATGTTAGGCTATGGGTTGAACTAGATGGACTTAAAGTCTTCCTTCAACCTTAAAAACTATGTTACTATGTTACTATGTTACTATGTTATTTTAGCCCTCTCCTAACAACGTGTAATATACTCACTGTCAGAAACAGCTCTTGCTGGTTTCGGCAGTCACTGTTCCTATAAGGCTGCCTTCACATAGTCGTCTTTTAAAAATGTGGCACTTGCGGTAAAAAACCCCCACATCTGCCGCATTTTCCGCCTAGCGGCAGCACTTGCCACGCTTTTGCGGCAAGCCCCATGCATTGTCTATGGGGCTTGCGGTAAGTGTGCGGCAATATATATATATTAGTCCGCGATAATGTGCTAAAGGGGGCCCACTGAGACCTTTTCGCCCGGGGCAAACAGAAACCTGGAGCCGGCCCTGTATATCACGATTCAGCACCGTCCACACACCACATGCAATGACCTGCATCCTGAGCATGAACAAGCCACCACTACACTAAGCTGGGAAAATGGCATGTCAAATCTCAACAGACCACGCCTCCTCCTAAAACACTTAGCAAATTACAAGCACCACACACGGGGCTGTCCAGAGCCAATAGCAGGGGCTGTCCAATTAGGTTGAGCAAAGGATGTGAGACTGGGAAGGGGGACGAGCACCACCAGCCAACCGCCGCTCGGGAGAAACATGGCTGGATGCCTATATGTACCGAGGTGTTGCACTGGACCTGGTGTGTAAGTTATGGACAATCAGTCCTGCAGCAGAGGGACTATGCATCCTGCACCAGGGAAATACATAGAAATCATGGGGCCCCTTAGTAGAAGTTCTTATTGTCCCCCCAAAAAATATTTGCCTCGGTCACATAATAGCATATCTCACAACTTTGCAGCCCTTACAAAGTAATTTTCCTCCTATTGAAGCCACTTGATTCCCCTTTCGTTACAGCCATTAACTGTGATGCCAACAAAAGTGCCCCCTAAACACTATATGATACCCCACAGTAAATTCCTCCATATGCACAGTGTGATGACCCTACTGTAAGCCCATCAACTACTCTGGCACAGCATGATCTCCAACTATGACCCCCATACAGCCCTCCTTGCAGTGTAATGGACCTACATACAATATAATGGCCCCTACACCTCTTCACACTGTAAAATGGCACCCAAAACAACCCTCAAACAGCCCTGCAAAAGTATAATGGCTCCTCCCACCCCTCCAAGTATTATCATGCCCCCCACAGAGCCCTCCACCTAGTACACACACGGCTCTGATCCGCACGACCCGTACACATGCGGCTATGCTCCATACACCAAGTACACTCTCAGCTCTGTTCTGTACACATGCGGCTCTACTCTGTACATCTCGTACACTCTCAGCTCTGCTCTGTACACCTCATACGCATGCGGCTCTGCTCCGTACACCTCGTACACACACGGCTCCACTTTGTATGCCCCATACACATGCTCTGTACACCTCATACATACTCGGCTCTGATTGGCATGCCTCATACACACGCGGCTCCGCCTCGTACACACTGGCGCAACATGCGGTCGGCAGGGAGACAACTCCGGCACTGCAGGTGGAGGCTGAGGGTGCCCCCCTGCCTGCTGCGCCCGGGGCAGATGCCCCGCCAGCCCCCCCAGTTATGGCCCTGCCATCTTGCTCTGTCTAGATGACGTGTCGTACGTCATCCTCAGCCTCCACGTACGCAGCAGCACAATGGAAGACAATGTGTGGATGACATAGGATGCATCATCCTCAAGAAGCAGGAAAAGAGTACGGCGATCGCAAGAAGGGACGAGACACTGGATCAAGACCAGCAGAGCACACCGCACCGGACAGCCCCGTCTGAGTATAACAAAAAGTATTTTGGATTGGAGAAGTATATACAGCATACTGTACATAGGATACGGTATAGCATGGTGGCTCAAGTGGTTAGCACTGCAGCCTTTGCGGCACTGGGGTCTTGAGGTCCTGGGTTCAATTCCCACCAAGGACACGAAGGACAACATCTGCAAGGAGTTTGTATGTTCTCCCTGTGTTTGAGTGGGTTTCCTCCGAGTACTCCGGTTTCCTCCCACATTGTAAAGACATACTGATAGGATGTTTAGATTGTGAGCTCCAAGAGAGACAGCATTACTCATGTATGTAAAGTGCTATGGAATTAATAGCGCTATATAAATGAATAAATAAATAGGATACTGTATATAAGGGTATAAAGGGGTGGTCTTACTTTTTATGGTGACAGCAGGTACCCTTTAAACTCGTGACAATGGAACTGAACGAAAAATCTGAATTCAATGATTAAGAGTGGTGACTCATTTCTTTTGTCTGTAGGGCAGTGAACAGTCTGTCATCACATTTGCAGAAAATATACTTTTCTGAATCGCTATAGGTTACAGGCAATATTATATTGCCTTCAATAGTGATATGGTTTTATGAGTAAGTCATGCCTTATAAAACTATGTGCCTACTGGAAGAATTTTTTGTGCTGCGTTTGTCAGCTGCACAAACGCAGCTGTTTAAAAACAAAAGTAGTACAAACATATTGCGTTTGTGCAGTGTTTGTGGAGATTACAAACACAGCACAAAAACGAAGCAAAAATAAGGGGACACACACAGGCACACACATACAGTGTTGGAATATGTTTAGTGCAACAACTCCATTCCTGTATATGTAAGTGTTCTATTGCTAGGTTTGTGCATTGTCTATAAAGTTAGATTAAAAAAAACACTCCCAGAGGCTCACACACAGGAAGGAACATGTGACTGTACCCAGTTTCCTGTGTAGGGTATGAGAGAAGAAGCAGCCTGCTGATGCTGCACAGAGGCACTTAAAATATGTATATTCCTGATTCCATAAAGCCTATCATATCTGTACCTGTTTATTGCTAATTAAAGCTCTGTTCTGTTGTCAACACGCTTAAGAGTATCCTGAATGATCTGCTGCCAACATGTTATGAGCCCAGCGTGACACAGAACCCCAGGAGTTACACGGAACCCTAGGAGTTACATAGAACCCCAGGAGTGACACAGAGCACAGAGTGACACAGAAGAGTAATACAGCAACAGAAGCCCAAAGCAAGAGCAGCACAGAGCAACAGAGAAGATGTCCACAAGCAGCGATCACTGCAAATTCCCAGCGCAAAGTAAGTCTCACCAATCAGAATTATTAATACTGGAAATTCAAGGTGAAGATGCTGCTCATAAGAGAAGGTACATGGAAATATATATGCAGGAACAAGTGTCTCATCCATTACCAGATGATTGGCTAGAGAAGGATCAGAAAGCACAAAGCACTATCTCCCTCGTACATGATGATCAGATTGTGCATATATGCAAGTGTGCAACTGTAAAAGAGATGTGGGATGAATTACAAAAAGTGCATGAAAGATCAAATCTCAACAATAAGCTTTATCTCATGAGAAAGCTGTACCAGTCTAAGCTAAGTGATGGCCAGAATATACAGGACTATATAAGAAACACCCTAGAGATTGTAGAGCGTCTCAGGGGTATTGGAGAAGAAATCAAAGACTTTTATGTTGATGCACTACTATTAAGTGGTCTTCCAGAAAGTTATGACACACTTGTCACTGCACAAGATGCATGGCCAGATGATGAGCTCACACTAGAATATGTCAAAGGCAAGCTTGTAGATAATAAAGCTTTATTTATATAGCGCCAACATATTCCGCAGCGCTTTACAATGTAGGGTTAGAGTACAGAAAATATACAGTAAGTAATTACAATAGAGAACAAATAAAGTACAATCAAGTAGATGAATTCAAAGTTGCAGAATGTAAGCAGCAGTAATGAATCCACAGCAGAAACAGCATTAAAGACACAGGAGTTTCCTAAAAATAAGAGTAATCTAAGGGAAACTCATGAATGTGTTTGTCAGTAAAATGCCCGGCCACATTAAAGCAGACTTCAGAATTTGAAAAGCAAGAATGAGTCAGCTTAAAAAGCAGAACATTGATCAAAAGGGGAAAACAGCTATAAAAGAAAAATCTGCATGTGTTGAAGCTACATTTAATACCAGTACAGGCTCATCTGCAAAGCATATATGGTGTATAGACTCTGGTACTAGCAGCCATATGACGAATAACGAGGATTTCTTCACTGACCTTGATAAAAGCAAGTCAGAAAAGGTCATCTTAGCTAATGGTCACTATATAACTTCAGAAGGAGTAGGAGACGGCTACCTCCACTGTCCAGTTTCCTCAGCAGAAAGATCCCTGTAAAGTATGTTTTCTATGTTCCCAGTCTTGAAAGCAATCTTCTGTCAGTAAAGAAGCTTACGCAAAAAGGGAATGTAGTTACTTTTAAAGACAACAGCTGCATTATATCAAAGAAGGGTCACACTCTTGTAGAAGGAAAAATCCAAAATGAACTTTATCAGCTAAAATGCAAAGAAAGAGTGTACAGTGCTAGACAAGATCTGCATAAGAACTGTATCCATGTATGGCACAGACGTCTTGGGCACAGAGACCCAGAAGAAATAAGGAACCTAGGTCAACTTGCAAATGGTGTGGAAATCAACCAATGTAGCCAAATGATAAAGTGCACTAGCTGTCAGGGAAAATGTCCAGAAAATCCTTTCCTAAAGTAAGCACCACTAGATCTGCACAGCTACTGGATTTGATTCACACATGTGTTTGCGGTCCAATGAGTGTTCAAACTCCAAGCCAAAAGAGATATTTTCTCACATTTATTGATGACTACTCCAGATATACAGTCGCCTACCTGCTTCACAGTAAGGATGAAGTTCCACAGAAACTTGAACATCTTGCCGCATTGTTTAACAAATTTGGAAGAATGCCAAAAGCCCTGCGTGCAGATAATAGTACTGAATATACAAGTGGTAAGGTGCAAACCATTTTGGAAAAGAATGGAATTGTGTTCCACACTACCAGTCCATACAACCCAGAACAGAATGGCATTGCAGAGAGAAAGAACCGCACTCTCTGTGAAAGTGGAAGAAATATGTTGTTTGAAGTGAATCTACCTACAACGTATTGGGGAGAAGCAATCATGACAGCTTGCTATCTTCAAAACAGACTAGGTAAAGTCACAAATAAAACTCAATATGAGCTATGAAACTACGAGAAGCCTAATCTAAAGCACCTCAGGATAATTGGAAGCAAAGTGTTTGTGTATGTTCCCAAAGAAAAGCATTCCAAGTGGGAATCACATGCAAAGCAAGTAGTCCTGGTGGGCTATAGCAAAACACTACAGGGATACAGAATCCTGCACCCAGAGACCAACACAGTAACAATCAGCAGAGATGTAGTGATTAATGAGAACTTTGTTTCGCTTAAATTCCATGAAGTTACACCAGTCATTCAAGCCAAGAAACAGGAACAAGAATCTCAATCACCAAACACAGACACCGAAAAAGAAAACACTGAAGTCTGGATGAGCTCTGAAACCAGCAAGGAAGAAACAGAAGAACCAAGTCAACCTCCAGTCAGGAGATCAGGAAGACCAAACAAAGGTATCCCAGCTAGACACTTTTCTTATATGGTCAGAACATTTCCTGAACAAGAGCCACAGTCACAACAAGGAAAAAGAGCTCTCAGAAGCCAAAGGTTCGTCAAAACTCCAGCAATGAGAATTACAGAGAAGCAGTGGGGACACTTCTGTATATGAGTACAATCAAGGATGTATTAAACTTGCCAGCAGTGAGAAGATTAGTGCAAGGACTAAGTACATTGACATTAAACATCACCACTTACGTGACTTAATGGAATGTGGTGTACTAGAGTTTGTTTATTGAAAGTCTGACAAGATGTTAGCTGATGGTATGACAATATCTTTGCCAAGAGGCAAGTTTGAGGACTTCAGAACCGCAATGGGACTACCATGATAAGTAGTTGTTGAGTGGGGGTGTTGGAATATGTTTAGTGCAACAACTCCATTCCTGTACATGTAAGTGTTCTATTGCTAGGTTTGTGTGTGGCGCCCCGCAACGAGTGCGTCACAGGAGTGTATTGCAGCCCAGACTGCAGATGCAATATTCTCTGACTAAGTAATGACATGGTTAAAACTCAGAGCTCCATACCCTACATGCACATCAGAATAGAGGGCCAATAAGGTCCTGGTGGGCGGAGTGTAGGAGTAGAGTGTGATGGTGGGGTTACACGTCCCGATATCGCGGCGATATCGGAGGCAACGACGCGGGAGCGCGCATTTAGTGCACGTTTCTCCCTGCATCGCATTGCCAGTTTACACGCCGCGATATCGGGATGCAACGTCCCTCCGATGTCTACGCCCACCAACCCAGGAACGACCAGTTAACATGGGAGTGAATGGGTGACGTGAGCGTAGACATCGGAGTTGGGCTGTCACACGCAGCGATGCTGGTACAACGGCCTTGCGATATCGGCGAGTTGAATAGCTCTGCTATTCAACTCCGATATCGTTTTGGCATCGTTCCAGCATCACGTTGTACTGTCAAACAGTACAACGCGCACCCGATATCGGCTCCAACTCGCGACCCACGTGACTTTTTGTCGGAGTTGGGTCGGAGTTGGACGCCGATATCGGGACGTGTAAACCCACCATTAGAGGAGAATGTAGAAGAAGGAGAAAGGAGAAGAAGTGGTCGGGAGGAACGGAGGAGAGGGGGCTCTGCACAGTCCCGTGCAGCCCCAAGACCACCTCCGGTTGGCGCCAATGCTTGGTGCCCTGAAACCGGACTCTGGGCGAACATCTACGGGTCAAAATACACCCGCGTCCATCTACAACCGGATCACTGGTTCCGAAGCTAGCAAGTCGTTTATCACTGCTATGCAAACCAGGAGTGGAGGGACCGCTCTACAGGAGCACCCCACCGCCGCCGCAAACAGAGCCGTCTTGCCAGCGGAGTACCCACCAAAAGGACCCAGACTACCCCTCACACAGGAAACGTATACACCGGCAGGGAAATTTAAGTAGCCCCTTGTACCCGATCTTGGCACACAAAGGCGACATCGGCAACTCACCTAGAAGAAGCTTAGAAAGGAGGAACACCACGGAGCTCTGAGAAACACCGGTCATTGCCAAGTCCACCCAGTCCGTTACCTATTACCTGTATACCATGTACCACCTGCTGGTTACAGTAAAATACCCGTTGCAGAGACTAATGGTGTCCTTGTTTCTTAAGAAATGTTTCACTCCGCATACAGAAAGGAACTGAGCTGCCTCACAACATCTTGTGCAGCTCCTGGCTCCGAGGACTCCCGCTCGTCCTGTGGGGAGCGTCCCATCTTGCTGCATTCCATCCCCCGGAGGCCCAAGCAGCGCCGGTGAAATCACCGGAACTCCCACAGGTGGCGTCACGACAAGAATTAACCCCTTATCTGTTCGGCCAACTTTATTGATCTGGACCACCGGGCCCACACAGCTTCAGGCGCGGTACCGTGACAAGGAGCAGCGACAGCCCGAGACGTGCACAACTCGGCTACGGTGAGTCATGTGCATTGTATATAAAGTTAGATTTAAAAAAAATGACTGTACCCAGTTTCCTGTATCTATGCATGAGAGGAGAAGCAGCCTGATGATGCTGCACAGAGACACTTAAGAAATTCCTGATTCCACAAAGCCTATCATATATGTACCTGTTTATTGTTAATTAAAGTTCTGCTCTGTTGTCAACACGCTTTGAGAGTATCCTGAATTATCAGCCACCAACATGCAGTCACACACAGACACACTTTCTCACTCTCCCCAGCTAGCCCGCAGTCTTCCTCCTGCACACCAGCAGAAGCTGTGTGTATCGTACTTCCAGGATCTTGGAAGGTAAAATGACCAGTCACATGATGCACAGGTCCAGTAGTCTAGTCACTTAGTGCAACTTCTGCAGGTGCCCAGGAGCAAGAAATCAGCAGAGGTCACCCTAGGCACACTGAGGAGGTGAGTATTAAGTATTTTTGTTGTGGAAATTGCTGTAAAAAAAGCATCACTAAAGGACAGTGGGAATGAGTGGTACTGTGGATTACCCACTGCCACCTGACTGTCCAGCCCTCTTGGGGTTAATTCCTCTCTCCCCCTCCTCCTCGCTTTACAGTGGCTGATTTGTTTATTTGTCACCCCCATCCTATTGCCTAACCACCCCCACCTGTTATATATGCTCTGGGATACAGCCATTTTGCCTTTTCCTCTGCTGCTTGCCCAAAGAGCAGTTTCCCACCCTCCCGCCCTGTTGTTGGAATTTTGAGGTTGTCGCAGCGGTGTAGAGAGTGATTTGAGAGTTATCCTGCGCTGGACGGCCAGTGGCAGACGACTCCTGCACTCACGTGACCTGGCGGATTTGTGCCTTGCTTGATCTGCAGCCTTTGATTTATCCACAAAAGAAAAAAGTAAACCACAACAAGTTATGAGTAAGGTGTTGTGTTGATACCTCTCATTAAAGAATTGAAAAGTAACACGCACAGTGAACACATATTGTAGCCTAATACTTTGGGTGTCTGCATTTCTTGTCTATAATGCAGGAACCAGGAGAAATCGTGGGAAAAATCCTGTGCTACTATCAAACAAACATCGGTCCAGAGGAAGTAATAATAAGAAATGGTGATTTATTCTACACGTTTCAATGTGTCTCTGCTTCTTCTTCAGGAAATTTACTTATTTAGTAATCAGTGAATTTCCTGAAGAAGCAAGGAGGACATGCTTTGAAACGTATAGAATAAATCACCATTTCTTATTATTACTTCCTCTGGACCCATATTTGTTACACAGCAGCACGGGATCTTTCCCATGATTTCTCCTGGTTCCTATATTATCCGCTTGTCATTGTGCATGTGCAGCGACCTTGCCAGCGATCTCATTATGTTTGACACGTAGCAGTGACCAGGTCCCTGCTGTGAGATCGCCTATCGTGTCAGAGTGGCCTGGACCATTTTTTGATCGTCGGGCTCCCACTGGCCAGCATGCATCGGTGTTTGACGCCTTAACGACCTTGTTGGCAACTCAGAACTCAGCCACGTAGTTCTGAGTCTTCAGACTAGCTGCTGCGTGACAGGGTCTCTACGACCTCCAAGGTCGTTATACGGGTCGCCGTATCGTTGCTGCGTCGTTCAGTAGATCTGACTGTTTGACATCTCACCAGCGACCACGTAGCGATGTTCCAGCGATCCTTACCAGGTCGTATCGTTGCCGGGATCGCTGGAACGTGTGACAGGACCCTTAGATATTTTCTCTTCTGCAGCCAAAGATAACAACTAGTTCTTGGATTCACCATAATGCAAATTTTGTGGATTTTGGATTACAATGGAGAAATCTGAATTAAATATCTTCAACAGTCATAACAAACTGCGGCTCTAAAGGCCCCGTCACACGGGTCAACATCGCCGCCAATTACATAGGCGACGTAGGGGCGTGGCCCATCGGCGGCGACATCGCCCCTACGTCGCCTCATGTAAAGGGGCAATGTCGGCGGCGCCGGGAGGTCGCCTGGTTTCAGAGCAGTGATCAGGCAAGAGACACATGTAGAGACAAGTGTGTAGGCAAAAGACTTATGTATGCGGCATGAGATAATGTCTGGTACTGACTAAAATGGCTTCACCATTCCCAGAGATGCAGAGGGCTGACCCACAATGCACTGTGTTTTTAAAGGAAAACATACCTAGATATGCAGGTAAAGATTACCAGATTGTGCTAAACATGTTAAACATCATAACAGGGTAACATGTTAGGTTATTGTCGCGCCCCACTGGTCTGGTCGCCACAAAGGGGTACTGCACTCACTGAATTGGTGTGGTGTCCCAGTCCTAAAGGAAAGGAGATGGTGAACTCAGGCCCCCACCAAACACACCCACGCACCCTAGGACCCAGGGGACCATGGGCGAACCCAGGGGGAGGGCACAGTCAAAAGGGGACAAGGGAAGAACAGGCAGTGGAAAGTTAGTGAGTAATGAGAAGTAGTTAGTAAGTGAGGAGAAAGGAGGAGGAAGAAAGTGTTCAGGCGTGAGAAGGAGAACAGAGAAAACCCCATGGGCACAGGTGAAGTGAAAACAGCCTGGGTGCCCAGATCCGGGACTAAGATAGTCAAACGGAGGGGTTGGTCAAGAACTAGGACCCGACCCTGAGCATGGCGCGGACGCTGTATGCCCGAACCACTGAACTGGAGGCTGTGCAGTCAACAGGAGTGGTGACTGCAACCCGACACACCCACTGAGAAGGCAGCCGAACTAGGGTCAGGAGACAGGTACCAGTTGTCCGAAAGGACCCGTGGATGCTAGAACAGGGCACTGCATGCAGAGGCGCTGACAGGAGAGGCAAAGACGTAGTGCTAGGAGAGAGACCAGAGAACGGAGAGGCACACGAAGGGGTCCTGGGCGAGCTATCCTAGTTCCTTGTGGACAAGCCAGACTGGACTTGGTGGAGAGAAGCACCCGATGACCAGCGAATTGTTTCTTCAGTGAGTAAACTGGGCACAGAATTCCAACGCTGTGTGAGACTGACTTATTTTCCCACCTGTGGAGCTGCCGACTGCCACGATACATTGAGGCCCAGTGCAACCATGGCCTTACACCCCTTTTCAAATAAACAAATCTGCCCCAGGGTTTCTGCTCCACCTACGGGGAGCGACGACTTCAGGTTGTCATACCAACAACCCCTGAGGTCTGACCCGCAGCATCGGTCCATGCTGACCGAGAACCGTAGGTGGCCTCACGAACATTTCCCCTATAAACTTTATTCCCATCCCAGAACCTGATCCCCAGCCAGACAGTGCACCGACTCCCCCGTCGTCACGGAAGCCAGGTCTCGACCCCTATGACTCCCCCAGCAGAACTGTTAGTACAGTTACGAGTACCCCACGGCCCCGAGGTTGGGTGAGTCATTATAACAAGTGTCAGAATTGCTTTCTCCTACTGAGTCTAAATGGACAGATCACTGTTCACCTGTAGATTTACTCCATATTTGCAGATTTAAAGCATTTTTCAACTTGACAGTTTACCTTTAAATAATAGCAAAATACTGTGATCAAGAAACAGTTCTGTACTGTACCTTTACACGCCGCAACCACAGGAGACAATTTAGGCGGTGATATTTCTCGCTGGGCTGATTGCCGCCAAATTGCCTCCTTATTGCGGCGTGTAAATAGTGAATTTGGCGGCGATAACACCAAGGTTGCCTGGTTTTGTTTTGGGAGCATTGCTCTAAGATCAGGCAACCGAGGGCAACCGACATATCGCTGCCAAATTCCCTATTTACACGCCGCAATAAGGAGGCAATTAGGTGGCAATGTGGCTGTGATATTGACAGGTCACAATATCGCTGCCACAATCGTCTTCTGTGGTTGCGGTGTGTAAAGGTACCCTAAAGGAACCAGACCAGTAGGTTTGTATGCAAATTTAAATACGTTTAATTATAATAACAGTGCAGACAAACGAAAGGCTAAAGCCCCAGTCACACATAACGAGATTGTTAGCGAGATCGTTGTAACTGTGACGTTACAATGATCTCTCCATCAATGTCGTTATGTGTGACATCTAGCAGCGATCAGGTCCCTACTGTGAGGTCGCTGATCGCTGCAAAAGGCTCAGGACCATTTTTTGGTTGTTGGTCTCCCGCTGGTCAGCACGCATTGCTGCGTGTGACAGTGAGAGACCAGTGATCAGTGACCTCACATGCTGGTAACCATGGTAAACACCGGGTATCTAGGCAGCGCGCGCTGCCTGGATACCCGGTGTTTATCATACTGTAGTTACCAGCGTCCTTCCTGCTTAGCACAGCCTGTAAGCATGGAGGAAGCTGGTAACTATGATAAACAGCGGGTATCTAAGCAGCACGCGCTGCCTAGATACCTGGTGTTTATCATAGTTACCTGGTAACATCGCTTCTAGCGATGTAGGAGGTGGCTCCCAGGTCCCTGATCGCTAGGGAGATCTGACTGTTTGACAGCTCCCCAGCGACCAGGTAACGACGCTCCAGCGATCCCGGCAGGTCGTTATCGCTGGAGCGTCGTTGTGTGTGACTGGACCTTTAGGGTACTTCACACTTGGTGACGCATCAGCGATCCCGACTGCGATCCGACCTGCCGGGATCGCTGGTGCGTCGCTCTCGGGATCTCAACAACAATCCAGAATGATACGGAGGTCGCTGGGACCCTGTTTCTCAGACCTGTAGTATTGAGATCGTTGGTCGTTGTCCCTGTCAAACACAGCGATGCATGCTGCCCAGCAGGTGCCCAACAACCAAAAAATGGTCCAGAACGGTTTGTAATGATCAGCGATCTCACAGCAGGGGCCTGATCGCTGCTAAGTGTTACACAAAGCGAGACCGCTGCTGAGGTCGCTGTTGTGTCACAAAATTTGTGACTCAGTAGCGATCTTGCTAGCGATCTCGTTTAGTGCGACAGGGGTTTTAGTTCCCTGTATTATATAAGGATGGTCAAGCAGTTAAGGGAGATAGGAGACACAGAGTGCCAAAAATATTTGTACTGCCCTCTATTTTTGGCAGATGGCATTTTAACTTGTGTGTGTTTTTATTTTTTTAGTCACTTTCACCCTGGCCTCGGGATTCTATAGACCCTCATGGAATTGATCCACAATTCTGGGACTATTGATGTGCTACATATATACGGTACATGCTGCTGGAATAAGAATGTATAATTGCTCGGCAGGTAATACTGTTATTATTGTTGTCCATCTGTACCCTCTATTCTGAGTACTCAATTCTGCCCCCTTATTATACCTGGCTGATATTCAGGGGTCTCTGGATGGTATATTCGGCAAACTTCCAATGGGAGCATGAAGGGTTAAATCCCTCCACTGCTCCATGACAGGCTGCGGCCGCTCATCAAACTCCCTGAGTCTGCTCTGGCCAGTGCGCAATGCGCCAGTGAAAATCCAGTTGTGCACTAGGGAAGCTTGTGGTTACCTGTGGGAGCAGGGCACCACAATTATACTGTGATATTATTGATTCAGGGGTGGACCCAGACTGTAGTGGGCCCTGGTGCCCCTCATAGTGGCAACAAAGTAATGTAAACATATAGATTGTATTATTTATTTACAACGCAACTATCAAATCTAAATAGTAAAGTTGTTTAAATTTTTTTATATGATCCTAAAAACTAATAGGAAGATAGTTGTTACCTACCTACCCGTTCTACCTACCACTTGCATAGGTCTCTCACAAACCTCTCTAGCCAGTGATTCTGCTGCTTCATGTCAAGTTTGTGGCCGATCCACCAGTTGGTTCTGCATAATGGCCGACTTGTGGCCTGGATACGGCAAGCCCCATGCTTGCAGGGTTTTTTTTCGCAGCTGCAAGTGCTGCATCTGCTGCACCTGGCAGAACTGCAAGCCCCATACACAATGCATGGGGCTTGCGGCATCCGGGCGCATCTGGTCCAGGACCAGGACCCCCCTTCCTTGATGTATCTAAGCTTATCCCCCTAGCTGGGGGAGAAGCGCAGCTGCATCAAGGAAGGGGGGCCCTAGGGGGGGTCCTGGGGGAGACGTTCGGCTGCATTAAGGAAGAAGGGGGTCCCTATGAGTCCTAGGGGACCTCCCTTCCTTGATGCATCCAAGCTTATCCCCAAGCTTGGGTAGATCAGCTGCATCAAGGAAGGGGGGTCCTGGGGCCCCCAAGACCCCCCCTTTGTAGGGGGGTCTAGAGGAAGACGCTCGGCTGCATCAAGTTAGGAGGGGGCCCTAGGGGGTCCTGGGGGAGAAGCTCGGCTGCAATAAGGAAGAAGAGGGGGACCCTAGGAGTCCCAGGGGCCCCCCTTCCTTGATACAGCTGAGTTTCCCTCCCAGTGTCCCCCTTCTGAAGGGAGGTGCTTGGGGCCCCAGGAACAACCCTTCCTTGAGGCATCCAAGTCCTGGGGCCCCCAGGATCCCACTTTGGAAGGGGGGGTCCTGTGGGAGAAGCTCAGCTGCATCAAGGAAGGTTGATTATTTATTTATTCCCTCCCCACCAAAGCCCTGCTCTGGGGCTCTTACCTGAAGCAGGCCAGGCAGGGGGAGCATCAGAGTCGGATGATCCTCAGCTCAGGTAGGATCATCAGGAGTGTCACAGTCAGATGACAGGCCCTCAGGCACTGGGTATGAGCGCACGCCTCTCCTCGATCTTGCCGCAGGCCTGCAGCCTCAGCCGCCCTCAGTCACCCGCCAGCCGCCAGCGCTTTCTCACTGTCACTTCCGGGTGAGGGAGAGCTTCTCCAGCCTCCACGGAAGAACTCGGAAGTGACACTGCAGCACCGACTCTCCCAGCACACTGTGCACAGTACTGTCTGGTTGTCATGGTGACCAGTCACTTTGACACAGGCGCTGGCTGAGAAGTGTGTCGGATGCTGCCAGCAGCGCTGCACTGCGCCGCCAGCCGCCAGCCACTGCACCCTCCTCCGGTCCGGAGCCCTGTCAAGACTTTAGAAATCTTACAGTTAAGAGGTCACCTGGGTGGGATCTTATTAAAAGGTCTTAACTGCTGGCACAGTCCTCCCTGCCTAAGTTCTGAAGATAGACCAGTGGACAAAAGTGCAATAGGTGAGCTAACCACAATTCTCTTACTTTAGTATTTATAACATTTTAATAGATAGAAAGAAAATGTATTTATTTTACTCACTTACATTAGTCACATTTTTCCATAACACTTTATTGATATTGTCATCCCTCTCCCCCTTAGGGCTGACAATCTAAATTCCCTATCAATGTGTCTTTGGATGAAACTAAATAACATTTAGGAAACCACGCCTGCTTAGGGAAAACATACACATTTTGAAACTGAAAGTCTCTAAAGGGCGGTTTATTTGTACCCTTATGTGGCTGTGGGGCAATGTTATTGTAGCACAGAGTAGGAGATTTACACTTGTAGAAGTCATGAGATTCATGAGCATGAAAACATATTAAAGGCAATATTGTGTCTCACAGAGATCCATCAATCATCTAATAATTTATTTTAAACTTCCTGTTTCATTGTGTCTGGGAGCCTGTGGCTAGTGGACAATGGCAATCGATAGAGGCAATGGTCCACCAAGCTCAAAATTCAATTTTCATATTGATTAGTCAGTAATTGTCCATGGCTATCCATTGAAAATCCAATCAATGACAGCAATTTGTCAAATGCTGTACACCCTTGTGTGGCCATTAGGGTTCGTGTAGATTGGCAGGATTGTGTATTTGGGAAATGTTCCTTGTCCCGAAATGACATTTTGTGCTTCATATCTGAAAAAGTGATAGAAATTGCTGCACAACTGGTGCACTCCATAGAAGCGAAAGAGTAACGTGGCAGTCAGCGGAGACAGAAGGTTATTGTAATGCTTGGACACATATTTCTTTTTTACCTATATATTTGAACTGTGATGTTTTTCATTAGCACATACAGCCAGATATGTAAGGTTTTTTTTCTCTTTCCGGAAACCTACTGCTTCTAAAAGGGTCTAGTCCCCCCCCAAGGCCTCAACAGCTTTGACACAGATGACCATTGTAGTGCAGACTGGAATTGATGAAGAAACAGATGGTCACAGTCCTGGTCAGGTCCGCCTGGGTCTTATGTATAATAGGATTGTACCAGCAGCTGGCCCAGTGAGGGGCACGTGGCAGGTAGTACAATAGGACAAACAGCAGAGTGACCTATTGTCTGAGCACTGGGGACATTTGCCATCTGACTGCTGAGCAGCCGGGATTGGGGGACGACTTATCAGCCTGAGGCCTTTGTACAAGTATTTAGAATATTTAATTGGGCAATCTAAAGAGGGACAGCTGGATAGCAAACATTTCATAGTACAAAGCATATATAGACAAGTCATTAAAACTTTGTACAAATATAGCTAGAATAAAAGATCACACATACAGTCCTAAATGGGCCTGTGACCATAAGGGAGGGACAGTGTTTATATCATGCACATAGCCTGGCATATGGGTGCTGTACAGATGTCCCATAGCAGAGCCTGTCATCTGATGCTTTGTGGTGTTAACTTAATGTCTTCTTGCATCACAATGGCTAGTCTTATTAAGGCAAATATTTTTTGCATAATGAAAAGTTACACAAACAGTATTCACGACTATCAATATATACATTTACTGCCAAGCTACTGGAGAATTTGTCATTTTAACACTGTTTGGAAAATATATTGAAATGACACTGGTGGATGATGACCACATTGCACACACTATCATACTTTTTCTGTCATTATGTAAATGGTATTGGAGGGTACAAATCATAGGTGCGTGCAACATATGATATTGTACAGGTGCCAGGTAAGAAAAATAGTCACGTTAAACTGGCATACTGTTGACTTTTGGATGGCATTAAAGGGAATCTGACAGCAGGTTTTTACT
Source organism: Allobates femoralis (assembly GCA_033576535.1). Classification (NCBI taxonomy): domain Eukaryota; kingdom Metazoa; phylum Chordata; class Amphibia; order Anura; family Aromobatidae; genus Allobates; species Allobates femoralis. The sequence goes on from JARQOC010000006.1 coordinate 329,379,044, forward strand.
ACATCGATAGAAGCATAATGTTGGCAAATGAGCCCTGAATCCAACGATGTATCACATAGATTACCAGCTGCAGCTATTCTGAAATCATCAAAGAATTTAGTTTTAGAGACACAACAGAGTTGAGAGAGCTGCCCCCACCCAGACCAGGCTCTCTATAGAGATTGAGCATTGACAGTAAGGTGTTAATCACAAAAGGTGGCATGCCGAACCAACAAAGTCGTTCTGTAATGGTAATCACAGGGTAATAATGACTATAGTTTAAAGCGAACCTGTCACCCCCTCCAGACATCTAAAGATAACATAGCCACCTTCTGCAGCACTAAGGCTACATTCTGACAAGGTGTCTATAGCATTTATGCTCCCTTGATTCACTGAAATAAAGACTTATATAAAATCTGTTTCAAACCTGATCCAAGACCGGGATGCGGGTTTTCAAGTGTCTGTCTCCCTCCTCTGTGGTGTCAGTCATCCCTCTCTGCTCTCTGTGCACCTCCTCCAGGGCCACCTCCCTGCACTACAGAGCTTTGTCAGCTCTGCTACAACATAGAGCTGCTGTTATAGGAGACCCCACAGTAGTAAATCTAGCAGGAGGACCCTGAGCAGAGAAAGCACTGCCTGCTACGTAGCAGCCCTTGAGCTGAGCTGTCAGCAGTGCAGCAGAGTTGAGTTTGTGCTTTAGATCAGGGGCTGAGGACGGAGCAATGTTGCTGGGTACAAGAAACTGAAAGTGAAAACTGCTCAGCTCAAAGGCTGCTAAGTAGCAGGCAGTATCCTCCTGCTAGATTTACTACTGTGGGGTCTCCTATAACAGCAGCTCTGTGTTGTAGCAGAGCTGACAAAGCTCTGTAATGGAGGGAGATGGCCCTGGAGGAGGTGCACAGAGAGCAGAGAGGGATGACTGACACCACAGAGGAGGGAGAGAGACACTTGAAAACCCGCCTCCCGGTCTTGGATCAGGTTTGAAACAGATTTTATTTAAGTCTTTATTTCAGTGAATCAAGGGAGCATAAATGCTATAGACACCTTGTCAGACTGCAGCCTTAGTGCTGCAGAAGGTGGCTATGGTATTTTTAGATGCCTGGAGGGGGTGACAGGTTCGCTTTAAGTAACTACAGCACACACATATAAGAGAAACACAATTGCTTTTTGTTAGTTTTAACCCTTACAGCATGCCATCCTCAGCATACATAGCAAAAACCTGCTGAAAGATTCCCTTTAATGGTTCTGTACAGTAACTCACATAATGCTGATATATTGAAGAGGAAGGTGCATACTTTATAAACGTATTTGTTGACCCTGACATACATTTCTTATGTGGAGTGACACGCCCCTCCTGGGCCTTAGGATACTCAGAACCAGGCTTTCTTGAGGCTTCATCATGGGGATCACAGGGACCGAGACCTGGCTCTGTGATCCTGGCGGTGTCATTAAAAGTTCGGTGTGGGTGTCTCTCTCTCTTAGAGATAGGGATCTGATGTGGAGGATTAATTCTGAACAGGAATAACTGGACCTGGGGATACTTATTAATTTACACATGACGCCACCCGCAGGTTGCAGCTATGTCTGGCCGCCAATACAGTTTTTCTAGGGGCCGATGGTTAGGAGGCAGCAATGTTCTTAAGCCCTCTACGGGTAGGGCTGACCCCTAAGGTGGCCAAAGGTACCTGAGTTAGTTGGTTTATGGTGCTTTAGATGCGTTCACAGACACAGCGGGTGTCAGTCTTCAGTTCTATTACTCACAGTCTTTGTGTAACAGCCCACTGAGCACTAGGTTCTTGGAGGCAGGGATGCAGCTACTCACTGGTAGTGGGATGGTACGTAACCGGCACCCTTCTCTGTCTTTTCCAAGGCGTCTCACACAGCGCTTGTGTGGAGCCCACTAGGACGGGGTACTCGGTACCGGACTGGGGTACTGCTGGCGATATCACGGCGGTCTTGGTCTGGACCGTGGCCCGGGTTCCGCAAGTAATGGGGGTAATATTTACAGGCGAGTTTGTAGTGACGCCACCCATGGGTTGTGGACAGTAAAGGGACCACTACTGCTACAGAACCTCTGGGGATGATGTTTGGCAGTTGGAAATCTCTGCGGGTATAGCCTGGTTCCCCGGGGCAGTGGTAGTTAAAGTCTATAGATGGTGCTATGGATGTTGCAGGATAGGAGTAGTAGTAGAGATGATGGGAGTTTGTGAGGGTACGCAGAGTTTGAGCACAAGGATCACACACACTCACGGTTTTAAAGTTTTCCAAGGCTTTACTGGAGTTGTTGTTCAGTACTGTCCACGGAGTCTGTATCGGGGCCGGGTTGCTCCCACCCTGTCCGGGTCCTCCGGCTTCCCACTGCTGCACTGTGCGTGTGGCTCTGCTGCCGCTTTAGCTGAGCTGCTGGCCCTGTCTCTCCTCACAGGTACCCACTTGCTAGGCAACTTGAGTCTTTTCTCTGTATCTCTGACCCCGCCATGTTGCTTCGCTGAGGTACAGTGTAGATCTACAACATCCACTATCCCGGTGTTTTCTGTGCTGCGTGTTTGAGTCACAGATTCAGATACGGTATCCGGTCTTTGCACTCCTCTGGGGCAAGTTATGAGATAACTCAGTCTCCTATCCTAGATATGTGCCTCTGTTTCTTGTACTCCTCTCCTCAGACCCTGGCATCGGGCCTGAAAGTAGTCAGTGGTCCATGTCAGGAGCTCAGCACTGCTCCCATTTACAGGTCCTCCTCCTAGTGCTCCCTGCACTAAACTGAACTGTCAACTGTCAACTATCAACTAACTACTTCCTCCTCAGACCAGAATATATAAGGGAGCTGCTTTAGTTCCCCTTTCTGGCCTAGATGTGCTAGTACAGTGTCCAGTGTTGTGTGAGGAGTTAACCCTTGGATGTTACTGTGACACATTAACCCCTGGGTTGCCACATTCCCCCTTAGTTAAAGACAGTACTCCGGGACTGTAGAAAAACAAACAAACAAACAGTTAATAATACAATTAATATTTACATCTTAAAAAAGTCTTAAAAAGTAAAAATACAAAAATCACTAAAATTCAAAAAAAGTCCGAAAGTTCAAAATAGCAGTCCTTCTGGGGGTTTAGCCTATTGCCTTCAGGCTGATAAATATATATAAAAGAGTTTTTACTACAACCAGTCCATGGTAGTATGATCCGTAAATAAATAATAAAAGTTCAAGAATATGCAAGAGGTTCATACAGGATAGTCTCTGTAGGCACTGGGCTTTTTTTTAAACGTTGCTAAACACGTACGGGTGTCTCTGGTTTAAGTGCAGTAGGCTCCTAAGCGCTCGGGTCACCGCATAAGAGGCCAAGTTCTTACTCTCCGTGGCTGCCACCTAACACCAAGCTATTCTCACCCTTTCTATACATTTACACCTTACCGGGTTCTATTAACTTTTACACAAACATATTGACATTTCACAGTTGATTTTACATTTTAATCTTTCTACCTTGTAACTGACCCTCAGTACTACGCTCTGATCTGCATAATGCTGGTGTACTGGGTGTACTTAGTCTGATGGTGTGGGTGGACATGTACCTGTTTGGAGTGTTTGCTACTACTGAAGATGGAGATCTGACAGTAGGACTGGCAAGGTCACTTGGACCAGGAATTGGTTCTTCCTCTTCAGGCTCGACTTCCAGTTCGTCAGGTCTTGGGACTTCTGGTTGTACGGGTTCTGGCGTTGGTTCAACCACTGGAGGGAAAGCAATCATTGGGACTACAACTGCTCCGTCGTAATTTGGCCATGTTTTAGGGAAATCTCCTAGAACGGTATGGAATACTTCCTCTTTCTTGACAGGTTGGACCTGTACGGGTATGGTTACTTCTGGTGTCTTCAGGGTTTCAGGACATGGTTTGAGATGGTCTCTTGAAACAACTGCTGATGTTCTCCCTTTGTCTTTGCTTATTAGACATATTTTAGCAATGTCTAAATTGGATGGTAAGACTGTATATGGGGTGGTTTCCCACTGATTATCCAATTTGTTGGTGCGTCTCTTTCTCTTGAGAACTTGCTCACCAGGTTGTAACGGGGTTGCTTGAGCACGTTGGTTAAAGGTTCTCTCTTGTCTTGCTCTAGCTTGCTGAAGATTTTTCTCTACGCACTCTTGTACTTGGCGATACTGCTGTTGATGTAGAGTGTCCCAATTGGATTCTTCAACTTCTGCATCTGGTTTTAGAATTCCCATATCTAAATCAATTGGCAGCTTACTGGGTCTTGCACGCATAAGGTAGGCTGGGGTGCAGTTTGTAGAACTCACCGGGACATGGTTGTACAGGTCTACCAAATCGGGTAATTTCTTTGGCCATTGATTTCTTTCTGATTCTGCTAATGTTTTCAACAGGTTAATCACAATATGGTTCATCTTTTCGCATAAGACACTGGTTTGGGGATGATAGGCTGTCGTGCGGATCTTCTTACAGCCGTACATGTTGCAGAATTCCTGGAAAATCTCTGATTCAAAAGCTGGACCTTGATCTGCAAGGATTTGTTCCGGGTAGCCATGTGGTCTACAGAAATGTGTCTGAAATGCTCTTGCAGCTGTCTTCGCTGTCAGGTCCTTGACGGGTACCACCACTAAGAAGCGCGAGTAATGGTCCACGATGGTTAAGCCATAGACATAGCCTGACCGGCTTTGTGACAACTTGACGTTTGTAACGCAACTAACTCAAGTGGTTGCTTGGTTACTATGGACTAGAGTGGAGCTCTCTGCTGATCTTTTCTTCTGAGGTTGCACGATCCACATTTTCAACACCAATCTTCAATTGATTTTCTCATGTAACCCAATAGAATCTCTCTCTTATGGCCACTTTACACGCGGCTACATTTCTAGCTTATCCACAGGTAACTTACTGGCTGAAGTGAAAGCCACAGACTAGCTTCTTTTTGTCTGACTCAGACTCACTGACAGACTCTTGTTCCCCCTAGAGGTAAATATATCTCCATCCTGGGTAACCTTCCACCATTCAGCTAATGTGGGAGTGCAGGAATGGGTCCCACCCACCAACCTAGGGTCCACTTGCAGCTGGGAATTTACACCTCTTTTACGGGTGCAATACCCCACTGTGATGCCTAACCATGTGGGGCGCCACACGATGGCAACCAGACTCATGCAAGAGGGGGTGCAACCAAGCCTGTGTGGGAGGGGGGCCTGCTGACAGCAGTAGCTATTTCAGATGGATATGCATCCTATGATGCACATTCAACTGGAATGTATAGCGGCACAGAGACCTGCCGAGTTCCCGCACTGCAGTACACTCTGCCGGCCAATCAGAGGCCGGCAGCTAACCAGCTTGCAAGTCACTGGTGGTGTATGGCAGTGATGTCATGCGTTGCCTGTCTCCTGCATGCTGAAGTCAGCTGCCAGCTTCTGTGTCAGTTATGGAAGAAGATGCCACACATAGTGCGGGTAAAAGGTGAGTAGAATCATTTCATTGTCCGGCGTCCATGCACCTCCCTTTCCCACCGTACGATTTCCTTGATGATGATAAGGAGTTGTAAATAAAGCACAAGATCTTCAATGGTGAGTGCCACTGGTCTTTTTTCTATTTTTGATATATAATTTGTTGTAGAAGAACAGCAGAACAGGGACATTATTACTGGAGGAAGTCCAAGATGGGGCACATTATACGAGGATGGGAGACATGTATTACTGGAAGAGGCCCAGGTTGGGGGACATTATAATGATAAGGGAGACATTATACAAGGAAGGGGACCAGGATGGAGGACATTATACCAGGAAGGGGAGACATTATATCAGGAAAGGGACCAGGATAGAAACATTATACTAAGATGGGGGTCATTATTACCGGAAGGGGGCCTAGTATGGGGACATTATACCATGATAAGGCGAATGATGGAAGACATTATACATGTAATGTGCCCAGGATAGAGGACATTATTAAAGAAAGGGGCCAGGATGAGGGACATTATTACAGGAAAGGGAACGTTGTTACATGAGAGGGCAAGCATGTAATTCTTCACACGATCTGAAAAGCTTCAAGGGACAATATATCTGACAAACATACAGGTTGGGTCTCAGATCCAAATTTTGCACTGGGGCCTATTATACTCTAGTTAAGCCACTCTGCAGAGGCAATTGACCAACATTTGGCAGGTACTGAGCATGTGACTATTCAATAGCTGTCATATAGAAAGGAAGACTGTCATATAGCTGTCATATAGAAAGGAAGACTGAGCTGCTGCACAACCCCGTTAAAAACTTCAAGTCAGACAAAATGAAAACTGATTATCTCAATTCAGATGGGTGGGGTCCTTAATATATCTGTCTATCTCATACTATCTATTGTGTCCTGAATAAATACTTTTCTATTAAAAAAATCTCTTTACCGCAGTCCCCATCACATTGCTGGGGCCAGTCACCAGACATTCTTGTTGTGGCTGTGCCTATAAATGCAGAGAAATACAAGCTGCTGGATGGATAAGTATCTGCAGAGTCTGGTCTGAGGTCTGTATTTGTTTTGGGTCCTGGTGTGATATCTGGTTATTTTTTAGAAGGATATTGGTCTAGGTAGGGGGTCTGGTGTCTGTATTTGGTCTGCTTTCTAGCCAGTGGTCTTTATTTACTTGAGTTGGTTTGAGCTACTCATTTCTTTGAGAGTTTTGAGCTAGTATCTGATGTGGAGAGTGTATAGTGTCTGTATTTGTCTGTGGGGTATCATATTGTAATCGTGTAAGAAATCTGGTCTGGATCTGCATTTGTTTAGGGGGTCTAGTATGAATTTAATCTGATGTATATGTCTGTATTTATAGGTGGTCTACTTTGAGTGTGTATTTCTTTAGGTGTTCTGTTCTGGCTCTGGGGCTTGTACATATTTTGGGGTGTTGCCTGCACTACATGTGGTTTTCTCACAATCACAACTTTTCACCTAGGTTTATAATTGCTGGAGGTACCACCACTAGAATCTTTAATAATCATAGGACTCGGGTCCTAAATTCACAGCTTGAATGAAGAATAGGTCAAATTAACAGATTTAAAGTCTGTGAGACTGAAGGAGAGCAACAAAAGGCTCACATACAAGTTAAGGTACCGTTACATGATAAGATAATTGTTTAAACGTCACGGGTTTGGAGTGGTTCACACGACATCGTTAGGACGTCGTTGCATGTAACACGGAGAATCGAGTACGATAAATCGTTGGATCATTAATCGCAGATTTGAAAACATGTTCTCAAATCAGTCGATGCATGATTGGCCAACCTGCTGCATTGGTCAGTGTGACACCGCGATAATGATGTCATTCACGACTTCGCCCATTCACATCAGTGAACAAGTATCGTTCGCTCAGTGGCGTAGCAACAGTTTGTGGCGCCCGGGGCAGTCGAAAAATTTGCTGCCCCCTATATATATATAGACATATAATTTCAAAGAATTCAACTGCAGCACTTGGATCTGTTGTCAAGCCTTGACTTGACAAAGGGCGCATGTGCCCGATACGTGGCCTCTCCTGTCGTCCCTTGTAAGGATGGAATAAAGACCACTTTTGATGACAACAGATCCGAGTGCTGCAGTTGAATTCTTTGAAATTATATGTTGGAGCTGTGAAGTTTAGCCACTGTCCTGCACCACTGAGAAAGCATTGCTGCTCAACAGGTTAATCTATTTATACATAGACATAGTTATACATATATGCTTACCGTAGATACCTCCTTAAGATTCCTGCACTCTGCAAAGTAGTGTATCCTCTATTGAATGGGATGTGCACTGCATATAATAAGAAGCATATAATGACTGGATTCAGTTATCTGATTATCACTATATACATACACGTTTGGATACCTATTTAGATATCTGTACAAATTGTACAAATAGTGTATCCTGTCCAGTGAATGGACTGTTCACATTGTAAAATGCCCATACTATACTGCCATTATACATCTAATTCTAAATACTAATGCCATACAATGCCCATGCTATTATTTACACGTTTAAATACTACTGCTGTATAATGCCCATACTATACTGCAATTACACATCTAAACCTCATGTAAAGCACCATGGAACCTAATGGCGCTATATATAAATAAATAATAATAAATACTATTGCCATAGAGTGCCCATACTACACTGCTATTACATATTTACTGCCATACAATGCCCATACTACTGCTACTACCCATACAAATACTACTACTGCTATTATACATATCTCAGGAGAAGAGGGTCAACACACAGAGGATCAGCACATAGAGGATTAGTACACACACACAGCAGAGCCCAGAACATAAGAGGATCAGCACCACATAGAGGATTGGGCCAGGGCCACACATGAGTGTCACACACAGCAGAGGGAGCCCAGAACATAAGAGGATCAGGCTCAGCACCACATAGAGGATTGGGCCAGGGCCACACATGACAGTCACACACAGCAGAGCCCAGAACATAAGAGGATCAGCACCACATAGAGGATCGGGCCAGGGCCACACATGAGAGTCACACACAGCAGAGGGAGCCCAGAACATAAGAGGATCAGCACCACATAGAGAATTGGGCCAGGGCCACACATGACAGTCACACACAGCAGAGCCCAGAACATATCGATCAGCACCACATAGAGGATTGGGATTTGGGCTACTCACCACCTGCTCTCCTGACCTCTCAGCTGTCCTCTCCTCTGCTGTCCTCAGCTCAGTGAGTCTCTTCCTCTCCTCCTGCTGGCTGCCGTCAGTTCACTGGCTGCAGGAGTCAGTCAGTGATGCCGCCTCCCGAGTCCCGCCCGCTCCTCCAGTCCAGTGTCCTCTCCTCTGCCGTCCTCAGTGAGTCTCTTCTTCTCCTGCTGGCTGCTGACAGTCAGTGATGATGCCGCCTCCCACCCGCTCCTCCGGTGTCCGCTCTCAGCAGACTCCTCAGCTGTGCACTCGGCCGGGGCGGTGCTGCCTGCTCCTACCCAAAGAGGTCTTGGCCGGCAGAAACCGTTACCTGGCTCACGCGCCGCACCCGACCCTGCCCCAGCAGCATCACCGGAAGTGCGCTGCCACACCCGCGGTGCAGAGCAGACAGACACACACAGGTTCTGGCTGGCTGGCCTGGCTCAGTTGCCTCCGCGGCGCTTCTCTCACAGTTAGAGGAGGATACTCAGACTGCTGCAGCCACGCCGGTGCCGCCCACCCCACGAGTGCCGCCCCCCCCCGCCCCCGCACGCTACGCCACTGGGCTAAGCCATAATATACCCGGGGCATAATCTGGGTAGGCCAGTATGGGTATATTCTGAGCTGGGGGTTAATCTGGACTGTTATAACGGGAATAACACCTTTAAGTGCCTTAGCTTTGGGGCAGGGGATAACTGGCAAATATTAGCCTGGGGGGCAATCACAAAGCAGTAGACTTGACTTGCGACATGCCATTTTTAGCCTGCTTATCTCAAATAAAAAATAAAATATGCACAAGTTTGGTATTGTTGTTATTGTATTGACCTGGCAAATCAGAATATCATGTAATGGTTACCACATAATTAACAGTGTAAAAGCAAAACACAAAACCAATGACAGTTTCTTTGCCCCCTCATTGCACTTTTTTTTGTTTTCCAGTATAGTATGATAAAATGAATGGTGTCAAGCCAAACTGCAATTCGACCCCCAAAAAAACAAACCCTTATATGGCTACAATGATGGAAAATTTTTTAAAAAAAGCTATAACCCTTAGAACAAGGAAAGAAAAAAATAATCGCAATTCCCTGGTTATTAAAGGGCCAAAAGTCCTTATTTTACCAAGAACTCATATAGACGTCTGTGCACATCGATCTGATCTTGGATCACACATGCACAAAATGACTGTCGTGACCCGAAACTCTGCAGACTATCAAGCTGTTGAGTTTGCATTGTGAGACCCGTAGCTAGTCTGTTCATTGAGATTGGAGCAATGTACATGGACTCGGAATAAGCCCTATTAGTAAAGCCCAATCATGCTAGCTGGCCATGGTAATACTGGTGATCCATGTGATGCTTTTCTTGTCCCCCTACATTGACGAAGACGGAAAAACATGTTGCACACAGAGAGCTTGTGTTCTGGGAAATCCTCATGTTTTCTGCCAGTCCTGTGGTCACAATGCGCAGCTTCTAGTGCGGGTGTGGCTTCTCTGTTGGAAATTAGAATAAACTTTTGTTTTGATCTCATTGTGAGGGTTGGATGGAGTGGCTTCCAGAATTCATCGCAGTCTTTGATATAATTTATGGCAAGAATTCCTAGTATTTCATTTTCTTTTCCAGATTTTCACTGACTGGGGAAATCTCTGTATCTATACATACTCTATGTTATGACGAAAACCCCCCACTTATTTCGAGAAGAGACAGCATTACTAAAAAGACCCTCCATCTAAAGGTACCATCACATGCCGCAATCTCGCCTGGAGATCATAAAGGCGATATGGCGCCCCGAAGCAATCGCCGTGAAATTGCCTCACGGTTGCGGCGTGTGATTGGGGAATTTCGTGGCGATAAATCGCCTGTCGCCTGATTCCTGAACAGTGCTCAGTAATCAGCTGCAATCGTTAAGGCAATATTTCCCTGTTGTGGCGTGTGATAGGGCGATAGTGATGGAAAGAGCATAGGCTATGATTTCCCATAGGCGTGCCTTAGCACGCTGAAGTCCGTGCCCCGTCTGCAATGATTGGTGTTGGCTACTGTGTTCCCATTGGCTGTCAGTTGACAGGGCGTCATATTTGAAGAGCTGTCCGTTCAGCACCACACACATCTTCTGCCACACAACCGTACGCAAACACAGTGCAATAGATGAGCGCAAGCTATGTCGTCCGCGTGTATTAAGCTGCGCTGTGTTGAGTATAGTGCCACATGCCAGCTCAGAAGTTGGCCTACACATCGTAGTTTGGTGCCATGGACCACGCAGTACAATCACCCTACGTGTGTGCTTTTGGTGACGCTGATGGGTGCATTGGACTGCTCAAACTCCGCGGACGTCTAACTTGTTAGCGGCCTCAACCTTGTTTGGCGGCGCCAGTGTGCGTGGTGACGTCATCACGTTTCTGTTTGTTCATCCCTGCCTGCCAGGTGCCTGCCCCTCCCCTGCACATAGTACTACAGTAATGGCGGTCGAACAGCGCGCTGCCACATGGGGGATGGCAGAACTCCTGATCCTCATTGACCTGTGTGACCGCCATGACTACTGGTGCCACCAGCGCCACCGCCTCCCAAGGCTGCGCAAGCAGTACATACTGCGCCTAATACAGCAGGTCCCTGATACAGATGGGTGTGGAGAGGACACGAAAGCAAATCATGAAGAAGGTGGCGGACCTAAAATACAAGTCCCCAGGGCGGATTGTGGACATTCGTGCCCGGATTGCCAGGCTGCGTGGTGAGTATGTGGCAATGACAAACACACACATGCCAATCATCATACTCCAAACACTACACAACCATCATGTGGTATTTTGCCATGGCACATAGTGTGACATAAACTTTCATGTCGATCTGTCACCAATGTGCATTTGCATGTTGGTCACACTGCAACATGAAGATGCAGAATAAACTCATATGTTTTGATAATGCTAATGGATATAGTGGTCCTTGACCTGTGTGTGGCCGAACATAGGTGTGTAATGACAGCAAAGTTGACCACAACATAGTAATGGTAATTTGAAGGGCCACATCACACCTGGCAGCACATATGTGTGCACTCTCACACATAGCATTTCACAACACATTGATCACAAATCCGGAAAAATGACTGCAAGCTGACTGCTATGTGTTTGCCCCCATGGTGGCACCACCAGATCCTTACTGTCTGCTCTTGTGTTTGGTGTAAAAATCCATCCTCTGCTAAACATAGAGTGTTTTACCTCCCAAATATGTGGTCACTGGTGTTGTGGTCATGTCCAAAAACAGACTGGGCCCTAACCATAGGGTCGCTCCAGACCCAAACCTTTTAGGCTAGCATTCACACCGTAATGACACTGATACACACCCAGTACATGTTTGCCCTATGTTGTGTTCCTTTTGTTAAAGCGGTGTCTTGTCATTTTTTATATTACAGATGAGGAGGACTCCCGTCTGTGGAGGGCCAACGGTCCCCTACACCACCCGGGACCCCCCACCCCCTTCCCCGGAGGACCGAGGAAGTCCCTCACCACCCGGGACACCACCCTTACTTTCCCAGGAGGGTCCAGGAAGTCCATCAACACCCGGGACCCCAGCCTCGCCTTTCCAGGAGGGGCCAGGAAGTCCCTCAACACCCGGGACACAACCCTTGGGAGCAGCCAGCCCAGGACCTCTGGGACCAAGAAGCCCTGTCCTGTGGCCACATACCCCAAGCCCAGGATCAACGCCTCCCCCCAAGCATCTCCAGCTCCCGGCCCAGCACTGGTGTCATGTGGTCCCCACAACGTGACCTTGACCCTGCTGGTTTTGTGTTTGGTGATAAGTTTTGGCAAAGGACTACAAGCTTTGTAACATATTGGTATGTGTCCCTGACAGCTGTATGTGAGTCCTGAGGTATTTTTGGTTCACTTTCTTTGTCAAGAGGCAAGAGCTCACGCTGCAGGCTGGGCTATCAGCGCATCACCATCTCCTGAAGATGGAAACCGGGATGGTGATATGCTCCGTAAGTGAAATCCTGACCAATGATGTCACCCGCCCACCCCCACCTACACATGTCACTGACTAATGTCCTTATTTCCCATACAGGTGTACCAACTATTGAGGAGCTGCTGCTTGCTCACCGGGAGGCACAACAGCATATGGAGCCAGCACACCAACAAGGGCAGCAACATCTTGCCCGGTTGGGTGCCATGATCTAGGCCCTCCAGGCAGCCCAGTCCGCCATGGCTCCTACTCCACCATATCCCCCACAATAATGTGGCCACCATATCCCCCACAATAATTCGTTCATATTGTCCATGTTGGACCTTTGCTTGTTTTGCCATATTGGCACCTTTGTTTTTTAGGCACTGTTGGCCTCTTTTCTTATAGTATCCCACATTGGGTAAGTGGGTAGTATGGTTTTCCTACTACTAATCTGCCAAAAATTATTTTAAATAAAGGCCTTGCTAACCAAAATACTGTGTGATCCCTTGTCTCAGCACACACACGAACACCTTGGCCCGGTTACAATGTTAAACACAACACATGGCTAATTACTTTGTGTAGGTGTGCAGTGTGACATAAGGACGTGACCATACTGTACCATTGGAACATGGCTGAAGCCCTATTTTACAACACTCTCTCCAATATCACACCCACATTAACAAACACACACACAGAAACAGACTGGCTACAGAAGACTCCTAACCTCCCCATACTCGCACATGTCACCTAGGGATAGGTTCCTGTCTGCTACAATGACCCAACTATGTTATTGTGGACAAGAGGGCTGTCCTTCTGCCACACAAACAACACCATGACACCCACAACACACTACACCACACAACCATAATGCAGAACCAGACACATATGTGGACGTAGGTATGGGAAAACAAAGGCTGGTTTATTCACCCAAATGAAAAAAAAAAACTCTTGGTTTGAGCATATACAAAACATAAACAGTCCTTCAGGCAATGTAGTGCATTGCCTAGCAGCAATGGCTCCTCCCCCTCATCCCCGTACTCCCACACATTGGGGGCCCGTCTGGGTTGTTGGCTTCGTGGGGGACAGGGGGATCCTGACTTTGGCGACCTCTAGCCATGGGTTGTTGGGGTGCAGGGGGCACTGGGGGTCTTTTCTTCGGGATGGCAATGGAGCCACCCCATCTCAGTGCTCCATCAACGCACACTTCTAGGACCCGAATGATGGCCCTCTCGGCGATGGCACGTTGTTCCGGATCCATCCTACACACCCACTCACTGGCCATGTGGCCGATCGAAGTGGCGGGGGTCCTCTTTCGTTCCATTAGAACACGTTTTGCCGAGGTACCCAGCTCAGTGTTGGTTGGTGCAGGCGTTGAATGCCAAAAACATAAAACCAACATTGCACTTGCAGGATGCAGTCAGACCCCACTATGTGAAGCAAGCCCAGGTGCAGGCTAATAAATCACATCAACCTACAACAAAGTGTGGGAGGCAACTTGCCATGCACACAATGGGCCCGCATTTTGTTTTTGGCATCGATGGTAAGTTTTTCTGATGCTGCTTTTTCTTAGTAGTTTTTGTATAATTTTGTTAGGACTCATGAGCATGGGAGTCTGTGATGAGGATCTTGAGCTTAAGTGTCTTGGGCAATACATGAACCAATATCCCATTTATAAAAGTTTTTTATTCATCATATAAAAGACTTTTTTGCACTTTTTTATTCAATTCAGGGTGTAGTTGGGCCCCATGGGGCGCCATTCATCTAGTGGTGCAGAAGTATTTTACTGTGCGGCCCATTTGCTCAGGCAGCAGAGCGGTTGGGTAGCTTTCAGACACTCTGCATCATATGTATCAGTGTGAATGGTGTCCTATGCGGGCCCATTGTGTGCATGGCAAGTCGCCTCCCACACTTTGTTGTAGGTTGAGGTGATTTATTAGCCTGCACCTGGACTTGCTTCACATAGTGGGGTCTGACTGCATCCTGCAAGTGCAATGTTGGTTTTTGTTTTTGGCATCGATGGTAAGGTATGGTAAAGAGGTCACAATTTGGACGATGGACATATAGTTGAGGAGGAGGGCCATGGGTGTAGTGCTAACAGGTGTTTTGGTGAGCCAGTGTAATGTTCTTTGTGTTCATTGAATGGTGGCAAATATGTATGTGGGTGGCCATATGAGCAGAGTCTGGTACGATGTGGGTAACTGTCTAGGAGATGTGTAGGGAAGGAGGTAGTGGTGACTTTGGATTGCTGAGAATGTGTTCTTCTGATGAAAGTATTTTTTGTTCCTTTTGCAGGGGTTGCTAGGTGAGATCATCATGGACCCTGATGGAGATGTTATTGTGGCTCTTGCCTTGGTGGAAGAGGACTTGTGGCTGGAGGATAGAGTTGAGAGGTTGTGGGCTTGCAGACCACGGCGTGTATGGGCTCAGGATTGGCTTCGGCAATGACCCGACCTGAGTCACATGTGCCTGCTGCATCAGCTGTAAGATAGGAGTCCGCATGATTTCAGGAACTATCTCCGTATGTCCGAGGACTCTTTCACATTTCTCTTGGAACGCATAAGGTCATTGATAGCTCAACAGGACACTTTGATGCGTCAAACTGTGCCACCTGAGGAGCGTTTGCCTGTAACTTTGAGGTTCCTGGCAACAGGTCATTCAAGGACAGACCTGCAATACACTGCAGCTGTCTCATGGCCACTGCTAAGCCGCCTGATACCCGAGACGTGTGAGGCCATCGTGAGTTGTCTGCTGCCATCCTACGTGCAGTTTCCAACAACCCCCACAGGAAGGATGGATGTTGCCAGAGGTTTTGAGGAACGATGGCAATTTCCAAACTGCGGCGGTGCTTTGGATCGTAAGCACGTGAGGATCACAAAACCACCCATCACGGGGTCCTTGTATTATAATTACAAAGGATATTTTAGCGTGGTCCTCATGGCCCTGGTGGATGCTCACTACGACTTCCTGTACGTGGACGTTGGCATGAACGGCCGTGTCTCCGATGGGGGTGTGTTTGCACACTGCTCCTTGGCCAACAGACCTAAGGAGAGGTGGTCTGCACTTGCCCTCAAATGATGAGACAACCGGTCAACTCAACTTTGCGTTTGTGGGGAATGAAGCCTTCTCACTTCATGCTCACCTACTACGGCCATATCCCCAAAGGACGGTTACTTCTGAGCAGCGCATTTTCAATTACAGCTATCCGGGCTCACCGTGTGGTTGAAAATGCATTCGGGATCATGGCCAATAGATTCTGCGTGTTTCATACGCCTTTGCATATGAAACTGGAATCTATCGATGTGGTAGTGCTGCACTGCTGTGTGCTGCATAACTTCCTGCATCGTAGGGATCGATCATCATACATGCCGGCAAGTTATGTGGATTCTGTGGACCCCACAACAGGGGAGGTCCATCACAAGGATTGGTGTGCTGCCGACCATGGTGTGGCGCCACTCCAGCCGATGAGCCATGGTCTGAGTCAGCAGGATGCCAGGAACAGTAGAGACGCCTACTGCTCCTACTTTAATGGCCCTGGGGCAGTAGCCTGGCAGCACCAGCAGGAGTAGGGTGGCTGGTGTTGGGAGGTATCAACATGAGGAGGAGGGTGGAGTCACCAGGTTGGCTGCACCATGACGAATATGTTTTTTTTTGGTTTGGGGTGTTTACAAGTTAGTTAGTTAGTTTTGAGGTTTTTGGTTCACTACTCTGCAATGTTTGTGCATGGCCATTCTGTTTGTGATTTTTGTATTTATTTGTGTCATGTTGGTACTTGTGTTCAAAATGTTTTGTGTGTGTTGTTTGCCTTATAATTTTTGTGCACAAAGACTTTATTTATAAAAAAAAACAAACAAACCTGTTTGTTGTTACTTTTCTATACAGGGCAATTGCACATAGCTTTATGCTGTGCACAGAGGTATGTGATCCGTAAAATGGTATTGATGGGTCCGTGAAACATTGTGTGGTAACTTCCAGTACACAGGTCCAGCCCTTTGGCCCACATTGTATGCCGTGACTGTGTGTACATGTCCATTATGATGTGTTTGACCACATGGGAACGTGTCCACACACATGGAGAATGCAGTGGTGTTTGTGGGGGATGCAGGTACAGTTCAGTACACACACGCAAAGATGTGTGCACACACATAGTTCAGTTCAGCCATGGCAGCTCTGACACGGCGTGGACTAATGCAGGTACATACAGTTGTGGGCAAAAGTATTGACACCCCTGCAATTCTGTCAGATAATACTCAATTTCTTCCTGAAAATGATTGCAATCACAAATTCTTTGGTATTATTATCTTCACTAGTAAAAAGGCCCGATGCTATCGCATTGGGAGTGCGGTGAAATGAATATTGTGTATGTTTAGTGGTGGAAACCGGAGCAGTAGAGATGTCTGACACTCTTTGTGGTTAGGAAAAAACCTGCTTTATGTGATGGTTTTGCATTTGAAAAAAACAGTTCAGAAGTAAAAGAATACTTTTTATTAAGATGTCCAAAATAATGGCAAAGCATCATACTGTGACTTAGAGAGTTTAGGACTGGTTGAGTGCGCGACTTAAGTTGCATTCACACATTGCGTATTTTGCTGCGCTTTTGTACGCGCGCTTTTCAAAATACGCAATGTGCCTTTTGTCTGCCAGCAAAGTGAATATGAAATTCACTTTGCAGTGCAGACATTGCGCAAAAATACGCACTGTGTTTTCCGGGAGAAAGCGCAGCTCCGTAAAGAATTGATATGTCAATTCTTTACGGAGCTGCTCCTGCGTATTCTCCCTGTCATGTCACAGAGGGGAGGAAGAATCCTGTATTAATGTGTATTAATATACACTGTGAAATCTAAATTAAACAAAAGCAAGTGAATGAAAAATAAAAAAGAATGAATACTTCACCTGTCCGACGCCTTCTCCCGCTGTCCGGTGCCTTCTCCCGCTGTCCGGTCTCCGGTTCTAAGTGAGATGTGTTCTGCCAGGACCTGTGGTGATGTCAGAGGGGCGTTCCCGGGCACTCGCGGTCATGTGATACATATCACATGACCGCGAACAGCCAATCAGCGCTGGGAACGCCCCGGGAACGCCCCCCTCTGACGTCACCACAGGTCCTGTCAGTACACCTCTCACTTAGAACCGGAGACCGGACAGCGGGAGAAGGCACCGGACAGCGGGAGAAGGCGTCGGACAGGTGAAGTATTCATTCTTTTTTATTTTTCATACATTTGCCTCTGTTTAATTTAGATTTCACAGTGTATATTAATACACTGTGAAATCTAATGGGGCTGTCACAGAGGGGAGGAGGAAGCAGGATTCTTCCTCCCCTCTGTGACATCACTGCGCTTTCTGGAGTAAAGAAAGCGCAGTGTGTGAAAGCCCCTGCGTATTTTGTTGCGCTTTTTGCGCAGACGAAAAACGCAGCAAAAAGCGAGCGCAAAAAAGCGCAGCAAAATACGCAAATGTGTGAACGCAGCCTTAGAGTGTTTGACAGGTTAAATAAGCAGGCAGCAGTCACTTATGAGGCAGAGAGAATTAATGGCAGAGGCCAGAGGGACAGTTTTAGACTGATTCACTGGGCGACTAAGTGAGTTGTTGACAGGTTCACTGCGGTCCCCTAGAAGTAGTTGGCTGAAGGAAGACAGGACGCAGTGGCAGCTGTGAGAGGACGGCAAAGAAACAGCTGGGCGGCTTTCTGAGACTGTGGGCGGGAAACTGAGGTAGGTGGGGCAGGCCGTAGTTCTTGTGAGGCAGCTGAAATGAGGAGAAAACATATACGTCAGCGTAGGGGCGGTGTGTAGGCGGCGACAGGCTGGAGAGGAGAACGTCACATACATATACGTCACAGGAGGGGCGGTGTGTAGGCGGCAACATGCTGCAGAGGAGAACGTCACTGGCGGGGTGGTCCGTAGGCGGGTAGAGTCTGGCCAGCTGTGGTGAGGCGTGTGACGTCACCGGCGGGGTGGGTGAAGCGGCCGTGCATGGAGGAGTGTGAGGTAAAATGCGGCTCACAATAGCGCTCGCGCGGTGCGGTGGCCACGGCGCATGCGCAACGGCTGCTGGGGCGCCGCAAGTGTGTGCATGCGCTGCGGTTGCTAGGACACCGCAAGTGTGAGGTAAGCGGCGGCTCGCGATGGCACATGCGCGCCATCGCTCACAGCGCCGCAAAGGATGCTGGAATAGCGGCACAGTGGCCGGAAACGAAAAACTCGTAATTATGTAAGTACATTTAATTTGTCTTCAATGAAAAAATACAAAAGAGAATGAAGCAAAAAGCAAAACATTGATAATTTCACACAAAACTCCAAAAATGGGCCATACAAAAGTATTGGCACTCTCAGCCTAATACTTGGTTGCACAACCTTTAGCCAAAATAACTGCGATCAACCACAAAAATGGGCCAGACAAAAGTATTGGCACTCTCAGCCTAATACTTGGTTGCACAACCTTTAGCCAAAATAACTGCGATCAACCGATTCCGGTAACCATCAATGAGTTTCTTACAATGCCCTGCTGGAATTTTAGACCATTCTTCTTTGGCAAACTGCTCCAGGTCCCTGATATTTGAAGGGTGCCTTTTCCAAACTGCCATTTTTAGATCTCTCCACAGGTGTTCTATGGGATTCAGGTCTGGACTCATTGCTGGCCACCTTAGAAGTCTCCAGTGCTTTCTCTCAAACCATTTTCTAGTGCATTTTGGGTCATTGTCCTGCTGGAAGACCCATGACCTCTGAGGGAGACACAGTTTTCTTACACTGGGACCTGCATTATGCTGCAAAATTTGTTGGTAGTCTTCAGACAATGCACACGGTCAAGCAGTTCAGTGCCAGAGGCAGCAAAGCAACCCCACAACATCAGGGAACCTCCACCATGTTAGACTTTAGGGACCGTGTTCTTTTCTTTCAATGCCTCTTTTTTTTCTCCTGTAAACTCTATGTTGATGCCTTTGCCCAAAACGCTCTACTTTTGTCTCATCTGACCAGAGAACATTCTTCCAAAATGTTTTAGGCTTTCTCAGGTAAGTTTTGGCAAACTCCAGCCTGGCTTTTTTATGTCTCGGGGTAAGAAGTGGGATCTTCCTGGGTATCCTACCATACAGTCACTTTTCATTCAGACGCCGATGGATAGTACGGGTTGACACTGTTGTACCCTCGGACAGCAGGGCAGCTTGAACTTGTTTGGATGTTAGTCGAGGTTCTTTATCCACCATCTGCACAATCTTGCGTTGAAATCTCTCATCAATTTTTCTTTTCCGTCCACATCTAGGGAGGTTAGCCACAGTGCCATGGGCTTTAAACTTCTTGATGACTCTGCGCACGGTAGACACAGGAACATTCAGGTCTTTGGAAAATGGACTTGTAGCCTTGAGATTGCTCAAGCTTCCTCACAATTTGGTTTCTCAAGTCCTCAGACAGTTCTTTGGTCTTATTTCTTTTCTCCATGCTCAATGTGGTACACACAAGGACACAGAACAGAGGTTGAGTCAATCCATGTCAAGTGGCTGCAAGTGTGATTTAGCTATTGCCAACACCTGTTAGGTGCCACAGGTAAGTTACAGGTGCTGTTAATTACACAAATTAGAGAAGCATCACATGATTTTTCTAATAGTGCCAATACTTTTGTCCACCCCCTTTTTATGTTTGGTGTGGAATATTATCCAATTTGGCTTTAGGACAATTCTTTTTGTGTTTTTTCATTGCAGACAAATTAAATGAAGATAATAATACCAAAGAATTTGTGATTGCAATCATTTTCAGAAAGAAACTGAGTATTATCTGACAGAATTTCAGGGGTGTCAATACTTTTGGCCACAACTGTATATACAGTACAGACCAAATGTTTGGACACACCTTCTCATTCAAAGATTTTTCTGTATTTCCATGACTATAAAAATTGTAGATTCACACCAAAGGCATCAAAACTATGAATTAACACATGGGGAATTATATACTTAACAAAAAAGTGTGAAACAACTGAAAATATGTCTTAAATTCTAGGTTTCTTCATAGTAGCCACCTTTTGCTTTGATTACTGCTTTGCACACTCTTGGCATTCTCTTGATGAGCTTCAAGAGGTAGTCACCGGAAATGGTTTTCACTTCACAGGTGTGCCCTGTCAGGTTTAATAAGTGGGATTTCTTGCCTTATAAATGAGGTTGGGACCATCAGTTGTGTTGTGCAGAAGTCTGGTGGATACACAGCTGATAGTTCTACTGAATAAACTGTTAGCTGCTTTTTTCTTGCCATAATACAAATTCTAAGTTAAGAAAAACGAGTGGGCAACATTACTTTAAGAAATGAAGGTCAGTCAGTCCGAAAAATTGGGAGAACTTTGAAAGTGTCCCCAAGTGCAGTTGCAAAAACCATCAAGCGCTACAAAGAAACTGGCTCACATGAGGACCGCCCCAGGAAAGGAAGACCAAGAGTCACCTCTGCTGTGGAGGATAAGTTCATCCGAGCCTCCAGCCTCAGAAATCGCAGGTTAATAGCAGCTCAGATTAGAGACCAGGTCAATGCCACACAGAGTTCTAGCAGCAGACACATCTCTACAATAACTGTTGAGGAGACTTTGTGTAGCAGGCCTTCATGGTAAAATAGCTGCTAAGAAACCACAGGTGAGGTCAGGCAACAAGCAGAAGAGACTTGTTTGGGCTAAAGAACACAAGGAATGGACATTAGACCAGTGGAAATATGTGCTTTGGTCTGATGAGTCCAAATTTGAGATCTTTGGTTCCAACCACCGTGTCTTTGTGTGACGCAGAAAAGGTGAACGGATGGACTCTACATGCCTGGTTCCCACCGTGAAGCATGGAGGAGGAGGTGTGATGGTGTGGGGGTGCTTTGCTGCTTTGAAGCTCATCAAGAGAATGCCAAGAGTGTGCAAAGCAGTAATCAAAGCAAAAGGTGGCTACTTTGAAGAACCTAGAATATAAGACATATTTTCAGTTGTTTCACACTTTTTTGTTAAGTTTATAATTCCACATTTGTTAATTCATAGTTTTGATGCCTTCAGTGTGAATCTACAATTTTCATAGTTATGAAAATACAGAAAACCTTTGAATGAGAAGGTGTGTCCAAACTTTTGGTCTGTACTGTATGTGTGTGTGTGTGTATATATATATATATATATATATATCTACTATATAATTACCTAATGTTGTCTGTCACGGAAATCGCGTGCCAGCTCCTGGGCGCACCAATGAGCGAGGAGTATGCAAAACAGCTGATTGCATCGCGGCACGTGATTTCCCTCACAGACACAGACATCCCGCTGGAGCGGGTGCGCCCACCTCCGGCCCACTCTTGCCCGCCGATGCCACCGGCCGCTCCATTTCCGCCACCCGCTGCTGCATTCCCTCCCCCCCTCACTCGATCTATTTCCTTTTCCCCCCGCTCGATTGCCCTCCCCCCCACTCCATTACCACCCCCGCTCCATTACCCCTCCCCGTCTCACCCGCCGCTCTGTCTCACCCACACCCTGTGTTAACAGCACTGCTACAGCAGGTAATGAGCGGTCATGTGACAGGCTCTGCAGCCCGCCTATCACATGACCGCTCATTACTTGCTGCAGCGGTGCTGTAAACACTGGGTGCGGGTGAGACCGGAGTGGATGGGAGGAAGGATGCATATGCGCTGACCACTGAGCCTCCATCCTGCGCTGACCACTGGCCCTCCATCCTGCGCTGACCACTCGCCCTCCATCCTGCGCTCACCACCGGGCCTCCATCCTGTGCTGACCACTGAGCCTCCATCCTGTGCTGACCACTGGCCCTCCATCCTGCACTGACCACTGAGCCTCCATCCTGTGCTGACCACTGAGCATCCATCCTGCGCTGACCACTGAGCCTCCATCCTGCGCTGACCACTGAGCCTCCATCCTGCGCTGACCACTCGCCCTCCATCCTGCGCTCACCACCGGGCCTCCATCCTGTGCTGACCACTGAGCCTCCATCCTGTGCTGACCACTGGCCCTCCATCCTGCACTGACCACTGAGCCTCCATCCTGCGCTGACCACTGAGCCTCCATCCTGCGCTGACCACTGAGCCTCCATCCTGCGCTGACCACTGAGCATTCATCCTCTGCTGACCACTGTGCCTCCATCCTGCGCTGACCACTGTGCCTCCATCCTGCGCTGACCACTCTGCCTCCATCCTGCGCTGACGACTGAGCCTCCATCCTGCGCTGACCACTGGCCCTCCATCCTGCACTGACCACTGGCCCTCCATCCTGCGCTGACCACTGGCCCTCCATCCTGCGCTGACGACTGAGCCTCCTTCCTGCGCTGACCACTGGCCCTCCATCCTGCGCTGACCACTGAGCCTCCATCCTGCGCTGACCACTGAGCCTCCATCCTGCGCTGACCACTGAGCCTCCATCCTGCACTGACCACTGAGCCTCCATCCTGCGCTGGCCACTGAGCCTCCATCCTCTGCTGAGCACTCTGCCTCCATCCTGCGCTGACCACTGGCTCTCCATCCTGCGCTGACCACTGAGCCTCCATCCTGCGCTGACCACTGAGCCTCCATTCTGCACTGACCACTGAACCTCCATCCTGCGCTGACCGAGCCTCCATCCTGCGCTGACCACTGAGCCTCCATTCTGCACTAACCACTCTGCCTCCATCCTGCGCTGACCACCGAGCCTCCATCCTGCGCTGACCACCAAGCCTCCATCCTGCGCTGACCACCGAGCCTCCATCCTGCGCTGACCACCGAGCCTCCATCCTGCACTGACCACCGAGCCTCCATCCTGCGCTGACCACTCTGCCTCCATCCTGCGCTGACCACTCTGCCTCCATCCTGCGCTGAACACTCTGCCTCCATCCTGCGCTGACCACTCTGCCTCCATCCTGCACTGACCACTCTGCCTCCATCTTGCGCTGACCACTGAGCCACCGTGCAGTGCTAACCTCTGAGCCACCGCGCAGTGCAAACCACTGAGCCACCGCGCAGTGCAAACCACTGAGCTACCGTGCAGAGCTAACCACTGAGCCACCACACTGTGCAAACCACTGAGCCACCGCGCAGTGCAAACCACTGAGCCACCAAGAAGTGCTAACCACTGAGCCACCGTACAGTGCTAACCACTGAGCCACCGTACTATGCTAACCACTGAGCTACCGTACAGTGCTAGCCACTTAGCCACCATACTGTGCTAACCACTTAGCCACCATATACAGTGCTAACCACTGAGCCACCATATACATTGCTAACCACTGAGCCACCATACTATGCTAACGACTGAGCCACCATACAGTGCTATCCACCTAGCCACCATACTGTGCTAACCACTGAGCCACCATATACAGTGCTAACCACTGAGCCACCATACTGTGCTAACCACTGAGCCACCATATACAGTGCCAACCACTGAGCCACCATACTGTGCTAACCACAGAGCCACTGTACAGTGTTAGCCACTGAGCCACCATACTGTGCTAACCACTGAGACACCATATACAGTGCTAACCACTGAGCCATCATATACAGTGCTAACCACTGAGTGACCGTATACAGTGCTAACCATTGAGCCACCATATACAGTGCCAACCACTGAGCCACCATAGAGTGCTAATCACTGAGTGACCGTATACAGTGCTAACCATTGAGCCACATTACTGTTGTAATTATTGAGCCACCATATACAGTGCCAACCACTGAGCCACTATAGAGTGCTAACCACTGAGGCTCCGTATACAGTGCTAACTACTGAGCCAGCGTATACTGTGCTTACTACTGAGCCCCCGTATACTCTGCTAACTACTGAGCCCCTGTATACTCTGCTAACCACTGAGCCACCGTATACTCTGCTAACCAATGAGCCGCCGTAAAGTCTGCTAACCACTTAACTCCCATATACTCTGCTAACCACTGAGCCCTGTATACTCTGCTAAGCACTCTGCTGCGGGCAGGAGGGGGCCGGGGAACAGCGGTTGGGTGCGGGCAGGAGGGCCCACCCGCCCCCTCCTGCCCGCACCCGGCCGCTGTTCCTTGGCCTTCCCCTGCCCGCACCCTGTCGCTGTCCCCCTGGCCCCCTCCTGCCCGCACCCACCCGCTCTTCACCGGCCCCCTCCTGCCCGCACCCAGCCGTTCTTCCCTGGCCCACTCCTGCCCGCACCCGGCCGCTCTTACCCGGCCCCCTCCTGCCCGCTGTTCCCCGGCCCCCTCCTGCCCGCACCTGGCCGTTGTCCCCCGGCCCCCTCCTGGACTTCGGCACTGCTGCACACTTGCACTGCTGCACAGCGGTACTGCTGTAGGTATCTACTATATAATTGTCTACTTCTGTCTGTTTGTCTGTAACGCAAATCCTGCGTTAGTGATTGGTCTGGCCAGCTGCCCATGACCAATCAGCAACAGGGACAGTCCGCCCACAAATTGGCGCAAGATTTCAACCACTCTTCGCTGATTAGTTGCCAGCAACCAGCGATATTTGTGCAGGATTTAAACCCAGCTTCGCTTTGCATTATTCTTAAGTCTTCATAAATAAACTACATACATACGACGCATTAGAATCGAGCCACCATCTAGTATATATATATATATATATATATATATATATATATATATATATATATACAGAGAGAGAGAGAGCAAAACAAATGGAGGCAGCATTTCCTTTACTGTGGTAAAACTGTGGATTTTAATCCTGGACTGTGACGTTTCGGCTATACAACATCCTTTCCACATTTTTACCACAGTAAAGGAAGTGCTGCTTCCATTTGTTTTGCTATATCCAGAGCCTTGGTGATGGTTGGAATGCTTGCACCTGAATTGTAATTGTAGTGCTGTTCCATTTTTATATATATATATATATATATATATATATATATATATATATATATATATATAAAATACAGTCATATGAAAAAGATTGGGCACCCCTCTTAAAGTGATCCTGAACCCACAAACTGACCCCCCCGCATCTTTATACCTGTCCCTGCACCCCCTCTTATCATTTCTAGCCATCCCTTTTGCAGGAAAAAATCGATTTTGTAAAGTAGAGAAAAGTTTATATTTACCTCGTCCTGTGTGGGTTCTCTGTTTCTGAGGAAGCAGCAATAGAGACGCCTGTCTGCTGCTCCCTTGTAATTATGCACGCCCCTCTCTGCTTGCTAAGAGCCTGGCCGCGTCATGAAAGGGGGCGGGGCTCCGGTATTACGCCATTTTAGCCCCGCCCCTTTCATGACGCGGCCAGGCTCTATGCAAGGCAGCAAGCAGAGAGGGGCGTGCATAATTACAAGGGAGCAGCAGACAGGCACGCCTATTGCGGCTTCCTCAGAAACGGAGAACTTACACAGGACGAGGTAAATATAACATTTTCTCTACTTTACAAAATCGATTTTTTTTTCTGCAAAAGAGATGGCTATAAATGATAAGAGGGGGTGCAGGGAAAGGTAGAAAGATGCGGGGGGGTCAGTTTGTGGGTTCAGGATAACTTTAATCTTACTCATTTTTTTTTGTTTAAAATTGTTTTTTTGCAACAGCTATTTCAGTGTGATATATGTAATAACTGATGGACACAGTAATATTTCAGGATTGAAATGAGGTTTATTGCACTAACCAAAAATGTGAAATATGCATTATTTCAAAATTTGACAGGTGCAAAAGTATGGGTACCTTTCTGATTTTCATGATTTGAATACTCCTAACTACTTTTTACTGACTTACTGAAGCACTAAATTGGTTAGGTAACCTCACAGAGCTTTGTACTTCATAGCCCGGTGTATCCAATCATGAGAAAAGCTATTTCAGGTGTCCACTTGCAAGTTGTTCTCCTATTTGCATCTTCTCTGAGGAGTGGCATCATGGGCTCCTCAAAACAGCTCTCAAATGATCTGAAAAAAAAGATTGTTCAACATAGTTGTTCAGGGGAAGGATACAAAAAGTTGTCTGAGAGATTTAACCTGTCAGTTTCCACTGTGAGGAACATAGTAAGGAAATGGAAGACCACAGGGACAGTTCTTGTAAAGGCCAGAAGTGGCAGGCCAACAAAAATATCAGAAAGGCAGAGAAGAAGAATGGTGAGAACAGTCAAGAACAATCCACAGACCACCTCCAAAGACCTGCAGCATCATCTTGCTGCAGATGGTGTCACTGTGCATCGGTCAACAATACAGCGCACACTGCACAAGGAGAAGCTGTATGGGAGAGTGATGCGAAAGAAGCCGTTTCTGCATGCACGCCACACACAGAGTCACCTGAGGTATGCAAAAGCACATTTGGACAAGCCAGTTTCATTTTGGAAGAAGGTCCTGTGGACTGATGAAACAAAGATTGAGTTGTTTGGTCATATAACAAGGCGTTCTGCATGGCGCCACAAAAACACAGCATTCCAAGAAAAACACTTGCTACCCACTGTCAAATTTGGGGGAGGGTCCATCATGCTTTGGGGCTGTGTGGCCAATGACAGCACCGGGAATCTTGTTAAAGTTGAGGGTCGCATGGATCCACTCAGTAACATAGTAACATAGTAACATAGTTTTTAAGGTTGAAGGAAGACTTTAAGTCCATCTAGTTCAACCCATAGCCTAACATGTTGATCCAGAGGAAGGCAAAAAAAACCCATGTGGCAACACTAAGCTCCACATTGGGGGAAAAAATTCCTTCCTGACTCCAGATACGGCAATCAGACTAGTTCCCTGGATCAACGCCCTATCAAAGAATCTAGTATGTATAACTGATAATATTATAGTTTTCAAGAAAGGCATCCAGGCCCTTCTTAAATGTTAGTAGTGACTCACTCATTACAACATCATGTGGCAGAGAGTTCCATAGTCTCACTGCTCTTACAGTAAAGAATCTGCGTCTGTGATTATGATTAAACCTTCCTTCCTCCAGACGTAGAGGATGCCCCCTTGTCCCAGTCTCAGGCCTAAGAGTAAAGAGATCATTAGAAAGGTCTCTGTACTGTCCCCTCATATATTTATACATTATTATAAGATCACCCCTAAGCCTTCGTTTTTCCAAGCTAAATAACCCCAAGTTTAATAACCTGTCTTGGTATTGCAGACCCCTCAGTCCTCTAATGACTTTTGTCGCTCTTCTCTGGACCCACTCTAGTTCAGCTATGTCTTTCTTATACACCGGAGACCAGAATTGTACACAGTATTCTAAGTGTGGTCGCACTAGTGACTTGTATAGAGGTAAAATTATGTTCTCCTCATGAGCATCTATGCCTCTTTTAATGCATCCCATTATTTTATTTGCCTTTGCAGCAGCTGCCTGACACTGGCCACTAAATGTGAGTTTGTCATCTACCCATACACCCAGGTCATTTTTAGTGACAGTTTTGCCCAGTGTTTTACAATTAAGCACATAATTATACCTTTTGTTTCCTCTGCCCAAGTGCATGACTTTACATTTATCCCCATTAAAGCGCATTTGCCATTTAGCAGCCCAAGCTTCTAGTTTACATAAATCCCCTGTAATATAAAATTGTCCTCCTCTGTATTGATTACCCTGCAGAGTTTAGTGTCATCTGCAAATATTGAGATTCTACTCTATATGCCCCCTACAAGGTCATTAATAAATATATTAAATAGAAGCGGGCCCAACACTGACCCCTGTGGTACCCCACTGTTAACTGTGACCCATTCTGAGTGTGTTCCATTAATAACCACCCTTTGTTTCCTATCACTAAGCCAGTTCTTAACCCACTTACACATATTTTCCCCTATCCCCATTGCCCTCATTTTATCTATCAACCTTTTGTGTGGCACCGTATCAAAAGCTTTTGAAAAGTCCATATACACCACATCCACTGCATTTCCTTGGTCCAGTCCAGAACTTACTTCTTCATAGAAGCTTATTAGATTAGTTTGACAGGAACGGTCCCTCGTAAAACCATGTTGATAATGGTTTACTGTAGCAGATTCTTGAGAATAATGTTCAAGAATCAGTGTCAAAGTTGAAGTTACGCCGGGGATGGATCTTTCAGCAAGACAATGATCCAAAACACCGCTCCAAATCTACTCAGGCATTCATGCAGAGGAACAATTACAATGCTCTGGAATGGCCATCACAGTCCCCAGACCTGAATATCATTGAACATCTGTGGGATGTTTTGAAGCGGGCTGTCCATGCTCGGCGACCATCAAACTTAACTGAACTGGAATTGTTTTGTAAAGAGGAATGGTCAAAAATACCTTCATCCAGGATCCAGGAACTTATTAACAGCTACAGGAAGCGACTAGAGGCTGTTATTTTTGCAAAAGGTGGATATACTAAATATTAATGTCACTTTTCTGTTGAGGTGCCCATACTTTTGCACCTGTCAATTTTTGAAATAATGCATATTTCGCATTTTCGGTTAGTACAATAAACCTCATTTCAATCCTGAAATATTGCTGTGTCCATCAGTTATTACATATATCACACTGAAATAGCTGTTGCAAAAAAACAATTTAAAAAAAAAACATAAAGAGTAAGATTAAGAGGAGTGCCCAAACTTTTTCATATGACTGTATGCCATATGCCAAATGTAGCATTAATTTCTCCCACTAAATAGGCAGAACAGGTATAACGACCAGCCCGCTTGTGGTAAGACCAACATACCATCAATCCATCTTTAATCTGATGCTTAATGAAAATTCACACAAATTGATCAAAATGTCATGTGTTATATTCTTGGCTCATGCAACAATAAATTCATTTAATTCGCTAGTGGCAAGTTCCTTCCGTCCTATAATACACACCTGACACCTTTCCTTAGTCACTGCCCAGATGACCAAATGGTTGATCCAACCGAGTTTTCATGTAAATATCACTTTCATTAATGCAAGAGATTGGCCTCTGATTGAGAAATACATATTTCAGTATAACTTCAGCTTATAGTGGGGCAGCCGGCAACATTCTCTATATTTGTCCCACCTGCAGCCTTTCCCAATCCTTCACAGCACGTTCTATTACATTTTCCCCACCGTACGCAAAATAAATAGGATTTTCTTCTGCACATGAATCAACAACCAACAGGAATCAGAAACATTTCAATTAGCTCCCGCACACTCCACAAGCTCCATTAATATCAGAGTAATAAAATAATTACAGTGATTAGGAGAAAATAATAAATTAGCAGTGAATGGCATAGGAGGGTGGTGCGCAGGCAGACAGTGTGAATGAAGCAGCTGGCAGAGAGGACGAGGGCGGAAAGGCTGGAAAAAAGACAGCAGCAGAGTGTAGGGAGGAAAATGGAGTAAGGCAGGCAGCTTATGTAGGTGGAACATAGAAGATCGCTTAAAAATATGTGAGAAGATATGTAGGCATGAGTTGGGAGCCGAGGCGTAATTACAATAGGTACAATAGGTGAAGGGGTTGCGATCGCACCCGGGCCCTGCAGCCTAGGGGGCCCCAAAAGTCCCTTTGACCTATAGAAAAAGACTAATACTATCAAAGATTTCCAATAATTGGGGGCCCTGTTGGAGCTTTCGCATCGGGGCCCCTGGACCTGAAGTTACGCCACTGGTTGGGAGTATGGGTTGGGAGAAAAAATAAAACAGGCAATATTGCCATTAGTCTGGGTACGATTTTACACAATGTTTACTGCATGTTATAAACTTTATTCTGCAGGTCTTTACTTTATGGCAATTGCATAATTCATTTTTGTGTTTTATTCTCTTCTAAATAGAAAGCCCTTTAGATTTTCTTTTTTCAACCTCATTCCAATGACAGTAGTTGGACTTGGACTCATATGGAGCAAACTCATGAGCGGAGTCCACTCAATATGCATGGGTTCACATTTAAAACCCACTTGAAACTGCCAGGATTAACTCAAAATACGAACCCAGGAGTTTAACCTATTCCACAATCAAAAGCAGAACATTGACAGGACAATATACTAAAATACAGAATACTGAATGTTCACGTTCCTTAGGGGAATTAAAAAAACAAGGGAAAACTAAAAGCCTTCATCACAATGGATGTGTTATGAGAATTAGAATATTTTTTTGGAAAATAAATCCTTTCAGGATATATATATAAGGAAGATAGATGGAGATCCTCAGAAATGCAAGTGTGTCGCCCCACCAGTTAAACCACAACCAGAGGTACTGCACTTTTGCAGTTAGGAAGTGTAGTGCCCCTGTTCTTTAGGTGTCGGGATGGTATGGTTGAGCCAAAACACAGCACACACACATGTAGTGAAAGTTCCTGGGACAATGGGTGGACCCTGAGGGAGGACCCAGGCCACAAAAGGGGGACAGGACAGTGTTAGACACATTAGTTCAGTGGTAGGAGACCGGAGGAGTAACTTCAACTGATGGAGGAGTGGTAGTCGGGAGTGTGGAGGCTGTGTGGTGCCAACTCCCATGGGCTGAAGCTATACCAACCCGCTTGCCCACGGGAGGGAGAGAACAGCCCGGTAGAGACAGAAAAGAACCCTTGGGGTGCGGAGAAGACAGCGATCACCCGTATGCCTGAATCTGACGAAACAGAAGGGTTGGTGGAGGACACAGGGACCGGCCCTGCAGACCGTGCGGAAGCTTCAAGCCCGAGCCAAAACTGGAGACCTCAGACTTCTAACGGGAGCTGTGTCCAAACACCCGACACGTCTTGGAGAAGGTGGCCGAACTAGGGAGCAATGCGCGGGAGGGATCGTAATGGTGTCCGGGACACACAGAAGCACCCGTGGCTAAAAGTACTTGAACTCTGTACTGCGGAGGGCACTGAGAGCCTGGCAGGGCAGAGCAATGACCCGCTCACCTCAAATGAAAGTTACCCTTTATAACGCTGACAGGAGAGACTCACCAGAAACTGTGACACATAGAAGGGAGAGTAAGGGCACCAACCGTGGCTAGACTGTACCACCAGGGCTCTGGAGAAAGAGCAAAGTACCGGAGACTGACAGAGAGTGTATCCGTCGTCCATGTTTAACACCTGAGGTAAAAGTAACGGAACTGCAGCTGTGGTGTGAGAGACTTTTATTTGCAGCAACCATCGGCCGCAGAGGCCGCCTATGACACTGGAGGTACTGCTGACCGAGTGACCAACTGCCGAGGTACGAGTCGGGGGAACCACTCCACTGCCCTGGGGATTGTGCTCCACCTGCGGGGAGCGGGACTATCTAAACTGCCGGTCATCATCCCCAGAGGTTCTGCAGCAGTGGTGGCCGCCCTGGCTGCACACCGCAGGTGGCATCACAAATACCCATTATCCCTCCAGACTTTGACTAGCATCACCCCTTTATTAAAATCACACCGTGTCCTGGCTGACCGCGTTTTTTTCGCGGCCGCACCTGCCGCAAGTGCAAAACCGCATTTGCCGCACCTGCCGCAAGTACGCCTATACTTTGCATGCCGTTTACCGCAACCGCGCCGCAAGTGCAGCCGGTATGCGGTAATTGCGGCAGATGCGTTTTTTTCACCGCATCTGCCGCAAATTTCAAAAAACGCTGATGTGAAAGGGCCCTTATAGAGGACTTTGCCTCTGATTGGGGTTATCTTTTTCTTTTCATCATCATGTCCAGACATCATGATGACGTTTCACATCCACAGCTCATCTCCGGAGACGTCCATCTTCTCCAGTCTTCTGCAGCACATCCTGGCACGAAACCCTTGAAAATAGAAGAATGATAAGAAATTCTCCTCAGTAAAAATATCTGCCCTACACTGTGCCCCGGAATAAATAATTGCTCCTTCTCCCTGTTCCCTGCACAAAATATGATTTCCATACTGTCCTCTTCTGGTACATGCCCTCCACACTGCCCCCTAATTACACTACCCTCCACACTGCTCTGTCATCACACTGCCCTCTCCTTTCCATACTGGGCTCCCTGGTCACACTGTCCTCTCACACTGTCTCCCACTATACTGCATACTGTTTATACTGTCCAGTGTCCACCCTTATCACACTCCCCATCCTCGATATACTGTCCCCTCCTGGCTGTGGCTTCACACTGTCCACGCATGCTGCCCCCTCTCCATACACCCCCACACTACTCACTCTCTATTCTGAACACCCTTACATTTTCCTCATCTCCTACCGTTTCCTCACTACCTCCCTCCCCCTTACTCCATATACTGTGTTCACACCCATCCCCTCTCACTCCACATATTGTGTCCACACCGATCTCCTCACTCCACATACTGTGCGCAGCCATCCCCCCCTTACTTCTCATGCTGTGTCGACACTGATCTACTCCTTACTCCACATACTGTTTCGACAGCCATCATCCCCTCACTCCTCATACTGTGTCCACACTCTTCCCACCTCATGCCACATACCGTATTGCAACCATCCCAGTCTCTCTCCTCATACTGTACTGCAACGATCCCCACTCACTCCTCATACTGTGTCCACACAGTTTCCCCCCCACTCTTTTATATTGGATCCTCAAATTTACCCCCTTGGTTCACATATATTCCCCCCACCCTTTGCCCCCGGTTTGATCCACATATTCTCCCCCTACCCGGTCCCCCTAGTTTGGCTCACATACACTCTCCCCACCCTCTATCCCACATTGTGGCTGACATATTCTCCCACCATCATTTTCCCCAGATTGCTCCTTACTCCCCCCACCCTCACCCCCCAATTTGCTGCTCACATTCACCCTCACCAGTTTGTTGCTCACACTTCCCTTCAGTTTGCTGCCCACCCCCCCCCCCCCCCCCCCCCAGTTTCCTGCTCATATTCCCCCCTCCCCCAGTTTGGTGCTCTCCCCCCCTACCCAAGTTTCTTGCTCAAACTCCCCCCACCCTCTGCATTAATTGCATTGTAATTTACATTACATTAATTTTCCTCCTATTGAAGCCCCTGGATTCCTCTTTTGATGTCCCAATAAAGTGTGATGCAACGAAGGTGTCCCCCAAACACCATATGACCCACCCCCAGTGAATTTCTCCACATGCACAGTATGGTGACCCTACTGTACCCCCCTCAACTACCCTGACACAGTATGATCCCTATGATCCCCAACTGTGACCTCCACACAGTCCTCCATTTAGTAGAATGGACCTACATACAGTATAATGGCCGGCAAACCCGGCACTTACAGCTGTGCAAAAATACCACTGCTAGCAGCGTTTTTCCTTCGCCGCAAGTGCCGAATTTGCCAGGTCCGGCAAATCTGCACTTGCCGCACCTGACTGCAACTCCCATAGGGAATAAATGGGGCTTTCCGCAGTCTTGTCACAAGTGAGTCGTTAAGCGGCAGATGCGGCAAAATCTGCTGGATCTGCCATTGACTCACCGTGGCCGGGGACTCCGGTTTAGACAGGCTGTAGCTCCATCCTCCTTGTCACGGGTGGGCCGCGCCTGCCGGTAGTGAGGCCCGGTTGAGTGCAGATCAAAAGTTGAAGACGTCTTGTAGGAACAGATTAAAGGGGTTAATTTATTCGTGACGCCACCTATGAGTAGTTCGGTAATCGTTACCGACGCTGCGGAACCACCGGGGGATGGATAGCAGCAAGATGGAACGCTCCCCACAGGCTGAGCGGTGATCCCCGGAGGCTGGAGCTGCTCAAGATGTTGTGCGGCAGCTGCGGTTACCTTGTGTGCAGACGGATACAATCATAAGGAAGCACGGACACTGAAAGTCTCTGTAACGGGTCTTTACTGTAACCAGCAGGCAGTACATGGCATACAGTTAACGGGTAGTAGACCGGGTGGACCCAGCAGTGATAGGTGTCCCTCAGAGATTCGTAGTGTTCCTCCATTCTAGCTAAGTGATTGCCATTGTCGCCCAGGAATACCAGGTCGGGTACGGGGAGGCTGCTTCAATCCCTATCCATGATATACGTTATGGATGTTTTGGGGAGCCTTGGATCCCTCGGTGGGTACACTGCTGGTTAGACGACTAGAAGTTGGCGGGTGGTGGGGTGCTCCTGTGAAGCTGCTCCTCCACGCTTCTGGTTCGCGTAGCAGAGGTGAACTGCTGCCAGCTTCGGTACCAGTGAACCGGCTGTGAGTTGGGCACGGGAGTCTTTTGGAACCCGTGGTTGGTGATGCCCGATCCCGGTTGTTGAGGCCTCAGGTGCTAACACCCGACCGGTGACGGCCCAGGGGCTGCACGAGGTGCAGAGCCCCCGCTCCTACTCCAAGTTCAAGTCTGTGTCTCTCTCTTGTCTAGACTAGACTCCTTCTGCTCTAGACTAACTGTACTTTTCCTACACACTAACCTTACACTCCGCCCACCAGGACCTTGGATTGGCCCTCTATGTTAAGTGATGCATGCAGGGTTTGGATCTCTAAGTTAACCCAAGGGCTGCTGGGTCAGAGAATATTGCGGCTGCATTTATGGCTGCAATACCCTCTTGTGACGCACTCGTTGCAGGGCGCCACACCATGATCGGGCAGAAACGCTGATGTGAAAGCAGCCTGAGACTGTTGACATTCCCCTGTAAAGGCCTTTCTTTTGTGTCTTGAACCACATACGCCATTTCGAAGAATTTGGCACAAAAATTACAATGAAATACCAGAAGACAAAAAAGAATAGCGCAGTATATTCTTTATATGATCTGAGGGTAGAGGAAGTGGACATTCTTAATTACGGCATGCGAGAAAATTGTCATGTGAGAAAACCCATTTTGCTGAAAACGAAAGTCAAAATGATAATGTGAAATATTATTATAAATATTATAATTTCAGAACAAATCTTCTGAAATCAAGCCTTAGTGGACTTTGAGCTACGTTTGGAATTTTTCTCATGTTGGAAAGTACAAAGACGCCCAAGCTTCAGCTTTCACACAGAAGGCATGATGTTTTCTCCTAGGATTTCCTTCTTCTTGATGGAATGTAATTTGATGGTTGAAGTTAGAATAGGTTTGATTGCATCTGTACATGATACTGCTGTCAGGGACCAATCCCACCTGTGAATGGCCGCCATATGGTACCAAGTTTTAGTTATAAACTGGAAGCCTAATCAACATTCAATGATGTGAGACTTGGTTCCCAACACAATGTCCTTCATTTCACAAAAGTCTAAGGCCGGCTTCAGACTGCGTGTCTGATCCGATCCGTAGCTGTCCGCTTGAAGCAGACAGCCGCGGACCGGATCAGCACACAGGACTGGGGGCTATTATGCCCTCCGATCCTGTGTGCAGCCGCACGCAGCTGAACCAGCTGACAGGTCAGGACCGCGGCGCCCGCGGTCCTCACCTATTAGCAGCAGGAACTGCGTGCGGCTGCACACAGGATCGGAGGGCATAATAGCCCCCAGTCCTGTGTGCTGATCCGGTCCGCGGCTGTCTGCTTCAAGCGGACAGCTACGGATCGGATCAGACACGCAGTCTGAAGCCGGCCTAAATGAACCAGCCTTAATTAGTAATGTTATTAATTCCATACAAAATCTGAGATAGTATAAAGATCAGATAAAATTATTCTGCTAGGCAGGAAGTAAAACACCTTCATCAGATGGGACCCTATAATTCTGGAATCATTTAAAATATCATATTTGTTGTTAATTTCAGCCACAATGGGTTAAGAAAGCATCTGTACTTAAGTTTTCTGAAGCCCTCAAAATGGCAGGGAACACTTTTAGGAACAAATCTAGTTATGCATGGGTAGAAACTGCTATCGGCTGGGGTTAAGAGACATTTTCGGGCCTTTTCTATGGTTATATGTTATGGTTCGAATAGAGTTAAGCCTTTGCCCTGACATTCAGAGAACAGCTGCATTATTTCAGAGTCCAGCTGTCTCTGTTTCCAGAACAGCTGCATTGCAGTAAGATAGATGCTGCCTTCCAGCTGTGGCCATGGGTGGCATTTTCTTTGTTCCAGGGATCTCTATGTTACTTTGTTACTAGTCTTGGTAAAAATTTCGTTATATATATATATAATGTATATAGTCATGGCCGTAGAAAGATAAATTGGACATAATTTCACACGCCACTCCAGAAATGGAACAGACAAAACTGTTGGCTCCAGCACGTTAATATTTGGTTGCACACCCTTTGGTGTAGATAACAAGCTTCTTACATCTCTCAACTGGAATTTTGGACTCTTCCTTTCAAATTGATTCAGGTCTCTCATATGTGAATGCTGCCTTCTCTAAATTCTCCAAACAGCAATTTTAAGATCTCTCCACAGGTGTTCAATGGGATTTATATCTGGACTCATTGCTGCCACTTCAGAACTCTCCGGTGCTTTGTTTCTATCTATTTCTAGGTGCTTCTTGGAGTAAGTTTGAGGTCATTGTCATGCTGAAAGGCACACAACCTAGGTTGCAAACCCAGCTTTCTAACACTAGGAAATATATTGTGATCCAAAGGTAATCTTCATATTTCATGATGCCTTGCACACAGTCAAGGAACCCAGTACAAGAGGCATCAAAATAATCCCAAAACACATCTTAGGGTACCTTTACACGCGGTCACAGGAAGGTAGGAACAGGCACGCATCCGACACAAATTGTGCCTGTTGCCTTGAAAAGACCACGATGTGGCGGCGTGTAATTCAGGACTTTCCTTCCTTCAGGGAAGACACAGGAAGGAAAGTCCTGAATTCCACGCAGCCACATCGTGGTCTTTTCAAGGCAACAGGCACAATTTGTGTCCGATGCCTGCCTGTTCCTACCTTCCTGAGGCCGCGTGTAAATGTACCATTACAGTCTCCACTATATTTGACTGTAGGCACAGTGTTCTTTTCTTTGTAGGCTTCATTCCATTTTCAGTAACAAAATGATGTGCTTTACCAAAAGCTCTATCTTGTTAACATCTGTGCACAAGAAAGAAGGATTTGGTCTTACTCACCTACATTTTAGTGAACTGCAGTCTAGTTTTTTTTATGTTTCTGTGTCAGCAGTCAGGTCCTCCTGGGTCTCATGCCATACTGTTTAATTTCATTCATATGTCGATGGATAGATTGCACTGACACAGAAGCACCCAGAGCCTGCAGGACAGCTTGAATTTCTTTGGAACTTGAGTGGGGCTGCTTATCCTCCATCCGGACTATCCTGCGTTGCAACCGTTCATCAATATTTCTTTGTTTTCCACGTCCTGAAGATTAGCAACAGTGCCAAGGGTTGATTATTTTGCGTAATGTGGACAAATGAACATCAATATCTCTGGAAATAGACTCATAACCTTGAGATTGTTGATATTTTTCTGGTTCTCAACTCTTCAGACAGTCTCTCTTCTCCTATTTCTGTTCTAATGCTTAGGCTGGAGTCACACTATTGTATGCAACGGATGCAATATATTAATGACACTCGTCTCAGGCTCTGCTGCAAGCATAAGCTGAGTGTCATGCATCTGTGATACGATTCTGTGATTGGATCATAGGTGCAGAGAGGAGGGAAAGATTAATCTTTCCATCTCCTCCATTGCTAGCCTTGACATATATTGGACTGCACTTGGATGACATCTGAATGCAGTGAATGTTTTACTCGCACCCATAGACAATCACAGCATGCTGCAAGTTTTCCCTTAGCCCAATTACGGCTGAGGAGAACCTTGTAGGTGCGAGCTGCCTGATTGTTTACCATGAGGCCAAGTACAGTGCAAAAAAACGTGTAATTGCAACATATACCTTTTCCATCTTAGGTCAATTAGGATTACCATAATTAATATTTAATATATTATTAATATTATTAATATTTGCCATAAGCCAGAATAATGAGAGAGAATGTTTTAAGGAAATTTTTATTGCTTTCTGCAAAGTCACAAGTTTACATACACTAAAATTACTGTGCGGTTAAACAATTTAGGACAGCCCATATGATGATGTCACGTTTTTGGAAGCCTCTAAATGGTTTATTAGCAACATCTAAGTCTAATTAGTGATACACCAGTGTATGTATTTTAATGCGCACTTGAAACATACTGCTTCTTTGTGTAGCATCATGGGAAAGTCTGAAAAATCAGCGAAGACATCAGGAAGAGAATTGTGGACTTGGTAAAGTCTGGTTCATCCTTGGGTGCAATTTCCAGATACCTAAAGGTGCCTCATTCATCTGTACAAACAATTATACGCTAGTACAAACAAGATGGGAATGTCCAGCCATCATACCTCTTAAGGGGGTGTCACACGCGTCAATGTCGTCAGTGAGATGATCGCTGACGACATTGACGGCTGATCGCTGGTGAGCTGTCACACAGACAGACTCACCAGCGATCAATTGACCAGAGACATCATGGAAACGATTTAAATATCGTTTCCACGATGTCCTGCTCCTGCTGCCAGGCTGCTGGAAGCGGGAGCAGGCTGGTCTCCAAGGTAAACTGCGGGTATCTAGGCAGCGCGCGCTGCCTAGATACCCGACATGTACCTTAGTTACCAGCCTCCTCCGCTCACCGGCTGGTATCTAAGGTAACTAGGGACCCTAGTTACCCGCTGTGTACCTTAGATACCAGCCGGTGAGCGGAGGAGGCTGGTAACTAAGGTACACGTCGGGTATCTAGGCAGCGCGCGCTGCCTAGATACCCGCAGTTTACCTTGGATACCAGCTCCCAGCGCTTGTGAGAGGCGCTGGGAGCTGGAATATCGCTACTCCCGGTGTCACACGCAGCGATGCTGCGTGTCCACCGGGCGACAATCGCCAGGTTTTAGAGCAGGTTCTAAAACCTGGCGATCATCAACCAGCGATTTATCGCTGGTTGATTCAGTATGTCACACGCGTCAATATCGCTGCAACGTCACGTGCAGCCGAGATCGTGCAGGCGATATTGACGCGTGTGACATACCCTTTAGGAAGAAGATGGGTTCTGTGTCCCAGAGGTGAACATGCTATGGTCCGACATGTGCATATCAACCCAAGAACAAAAGCAAAAGACCTTGTGAAGATGATGGTGGTAGCTGATAAGATTATGTCATTATCCAAGGTGAAACAAGTACTTTATCAACATGGGCTAAAAGGGCTAGGAAGAAGCAATTACTCCAAAAGCAACACAAAGCAATCACTGATCTCAGGAAGACCAGTCCAAGAAAACACTTCGGGCAGTGGGCTAATGGGCTCAACACAGTGAACTCCTAGGTGCATTGCCCCCTGGGAATTATGAATATACAAATAGAGTCTGTGGAGCCTCATTTAGGAGTCTCAACACAGGACCAGCCAGATATCCCTCCAGGGAAGGACCTAGCCACGGGGTGGCTCTTTGAGACCACCATAACCACCATATTTACACATATCAACACATAATCCTGTGTTGAGACTCCTAAATGAGGCTCCACAGACTCTATTTGCATATTGATTACTCCAAAAGCAACATAAAAAAGCCAGATTATTTTTTGCAAGTGCACACAGGAACAAAGTTCTACATTTTTGGAGACATGTCCTGGGAACTGACGAAACTAAAATTGAACTGTTTAGACAAAATGAACATCATTATGTTTGGAGGCAAAAAGTATAAGCTTGAAAGCCTAAGAACACCATCCCAACTGTGAAACATGGCGGTGGCAGCATCATGTTGGGTGGATGTTTTGCTGCAGGATGGACTGGTGAACTTCACAAAATAGATGGCATCATGAGGAAAGACGATTATGTAGCAATACTGAAGAAACATCTCAAGACATCGGTCAGTCCATTTAAGCTTGGGTGAAATCTACCAAATGGAGGATGGCCCAAAGCATACTACCAAACTGATAACAAAGTGGCTTAAGGATAACAAAGTCAAAGTTTTGGGGTGGCCATCAAAAAGCCCTGATCTCAATCATTTTTAAAATTTATGGGCAAAGGTGAAAAGGGAAGTGTGAGCAAGGTGACCTACAAATATGGCTCAGTTACAACAGTTCTATCAGGAGGAATGGGTCCAAATTCCTACCAACTATTGTGAGAAGCTTGTGGAAGGATATCCAAAATGTTTAACTCATGTCATACAGTTTAAGGGAAATAGTACCAAAAACTAATGAAATGTATGTAAACTTGTGACTTTGCAGAAAGTAATGAACATACCTTAAAACATTCTCTCTGTATCTCTCTCTCTCTCTCTCACATTATTCTGTTTTTTGGCAAATATAAAAAATTATCATAATCCTAATTGACCTAAAACGGTGAAGGTGTATTCTGATTTTATGTCAGATAGTGAAAAAAACATGCATATATGTGTCTTTTTATATAGTGTATGTAAAATCTGGTTCCAACTGTATTTCAACATGCAGACTCGCAGAATCTCCAAACAATGTTCTACAACTCTCACATGCAAGCGAATCGCATCACACTGAAGGTACCGTTATACGGCACGACGTTGGAATGATGTCCACAATGATCTTGGGGGCGCGCGGTCGTTTTTGACATCATTTCAACATCACTGGTGAGATGTCACACGTCTAGATATCGTGGACAACTCACCAACGATGTTGTGAGCAGGTATCGTTCGCCAACCCCGCGACCGATCCCTGCTCATTGCTGTGAATGGGCGAAGTCGGCCACGACATCGTTATCGTGGTGTCACACAGAACGATGCTAGCAGATCGCTTGAACGACATCGTCAGGTTTTTGAACATGTTCATAAACCTGTCAACTCTAAATTGACTAATTATCGTAGTTGAATCGTTCGGTTACACGCAACGACGCACTAATGATGCTGTTTCAACATCGTTGAACACGTCACTTTTGAGCGATGTCGTGCACGATGTCGTGCCATGTAACGGTACCTTAAGGTAACACTGTGTTCAAACTCATTACTATAGTTGATCCAATTCTTTCGTAGAGATAATATACACTCATGTGACTCCGGCCTAAAGTTAACATCTGCAAAGAGTATGTATATTTCCTTGCATTTGCTTGGATGCATTAATAGTTTGAGTTCCTCTCTCAATTGAAAATACATACTGGTAGATTCAGCGATTTACACAATTCAAGGATAAAGTTAAGCCTCCGGAACCCAACAGGTCTAGTTTTCAGGATTTTCTTAGTATTGCATAGCTGTTAGTTTAATTGCTTGTCACAGGGGATAATTCCAACACTTGTGCAACACTAAGGAAATCCTGAAAACACGCTCTGTTGGATCCTGAGGACTGTAGTTGAGAAACACTGGACTAATGTAATTCTAATGTGTGTGTAGACTCAGGCCAACTGATTGTTGAGGATAAATCAATTGGGCATGTCCAATTATGGATTGCTCCTATGTATGGGGGAGATGGCTAAAATGACGATTGACTGAAGCTATTTAACATGTATTGGAGCCTTTGGGCAACCACACTCATTCGTTAATGTGTACAGTAATGACCTTTAGGTCAACACTATAAGACTACCAGCTATAGCTATGAAGGCTACAAGACAATAATCTCACATCATTGCTTCACACCATTTTGCTATAAGCAATGGGGTTACTAGAAGAGTTGTTACCAAAAATCCATCATGAGTCTATAAAAAGGAATGGTTGGAAATAGGAACATAAAGAATTTAGGGACAACCACGCTTGGGCATACCATCAAACATGTTCTGACTTTCACTGTACAGTATAATAGACAATCAGTTCACATCCAGGACTTAAATGAAAACTTGGCTAACGTGTTCTCTGGGTTACACTTGTATTTTAGGGATTTAGATTCTTGTGCGGTCATGGTTCCCACGTGTGAAAGAATGAGACCAGTGTAATTTCCGGATATTTGTTAATCTTTGCATGGTTGTCATGTTCAGCAATGTATGAATTCTTGGAATGCTACTTACCATACTTCAGATGTATCCCTATTACTAAGTGTTCTTAGGATCTCTCTCCAACATTATATCATTGTTCTAGGGATATCCAATTTTGTAAAACAACCAAGGACCCTATTAGATTTAAGGAACAATTTGGTTTAAATTAAAGAAATAATAGCAATTGAATTACCTTATTGTGGGTTATAACCGGTAGCTTAGCTACCGGGGTGAGCAGAGGGAGAGGTTGCCCCGGACCCTACAATCTCGGGGGCCCACTGATAGCTGTGGTTATTTTTAACTGTATCAGCATGCACGTGGAGCAGCATGGTTATGTCATCACACTGGGACTCTGTATGCCCTGGAGCGATAAATTCACCGTGTTGGTCCTTTCTGCTAGTGGATTCTTCAACTCCAAGGGTATGTGAGTATGAGATGTGTTTTTTTGTATTTTTTTTAGTTCATGGGGGAAATACTGGGGAACTATGGGGGCTGCATTATAATATATGGAGGTCTATAGAGGCTACATTGTAATCTACAGTTAGGGCCAGAAATATTTGGACAGTGACACAAGTTTTGTTATTTTAGCTGTTTACAAAAACATGTTCAGAAATACAATTATATATATAATATGGGCTGAAAGTGCACACTCCCAGCTGCAATATGAGAGTTTCCACATCCAAATCGGAGAAAGGGTTTAGGAATTATAGCTCTGTAATGCATAGCCTCCTCTTTTTCAAGGGACCAAAAGTAATTGGACAATGGACTCTAAGGGCTGCAATTAACTCTGAAGGCGTCTCCCTCGTTAACCTGTAATCAATGAAGTAGTTAAAAGGTCAGGGGTGGATTCCAGGTGTGTGGTTTTGCATTTGGAAGCTGTTGCTGTGACCAGATAACATGCGGTCAAAGGAACTCTCAATTGAGGTGAAACAGAACATCCTGAGGCTGAAAAAAAAAAAAAAATCCATCAGAGAGATAGCAGACATGCTTGGAGTAGCAAAATCAACAGTTGGGTACATTCTAAGAAAAAAGAAATTGACTGGTGAGCTTGGGAACTCTAAAAGGCCTGGGCGTCCACGCATGACAACAGTGGTGGATGATCGCCGCATACTTTATTTGGTGAAGAAGAATCCGTTCACAACATCAACTGAAGTCCAGAACACTCTCAGTGAAGTAGGTGTATCTGTCTCTAAGTCAACAGTAAAGAGAAGACTCCATGACAGTAAATACAAAGGGTTTACATCTAGATGCAAACCATTCATCAATTCCAAAAATAGACAGGCCAGAGTTAAATTTGCTGAAAAACACCTCAAGAAGCCAGCTCAGTTCTGGAAAAGTATTCTATGGACAGATGAGACAAAGATCAACCTGTACCAGAATGATGGGAAGAAAAAAGTTTGGAGAAGAAAGGGAAAGGCACATGATCCAAGGCACACCACATCCTCTGTAAAACATGGTGGAGGCAACGTGATGGCATGGGCATGCATGGCTTTCAATGGCACTGGGTCACTTGTGTTTATTGATGACATAACAGCAGACAAGAGTAGCCGGATGAATTCTGAAGTGTACCGGGATATACTTTCAGCCCAGATTCAGCCAAATGCTGCAAAGTTGATTGGACGGCGCTTCATAGTACAGATGGACAATGACCCCAAGCATACAGCCAAATCTACCCAGGAGTTCATGAGTGCAAAAAAGTGGAACATTCTGCAATGGCCAAGTCAATCACCAGATCTTAACCCAATTGAGCATGCATTTCACTTGCTCAAATCCAGACTTAAGACGGAAAGACCCACAAACAAGCAAAACCTGAAGGCTGCGGCTGTAAAGGCCTGGCAAAGCATTAAGAAGGAGGAAACCCAGCGTTTGGTGATGTCCATGGGTTCCAGACTTAAGGCAGTGATTGCCTCCAAAGGATTCGCAACAAAATATTGAAAATAAAAATATTTTGTTTGGGTTATGTTTATATGTCCAATTACTTTTGACCTCCTAAAATGTGGAGTGTTTGTAAAGAAATGTGTACAATTCCTACATTTTCTATCAGATATTTTTGTTCAACCCTTCAAATTAAACGTTACAATCTGCACTTGAATTCTGTTGTAGAGGTTTCATTTCAAATCCAATGTGGTGGCATGCAGAGCTCAACTCGCGAAAATTGTGTCACTGTCCAAATATTTCTGGCCCTAACTGTATGTAGGAATATGGATGTGCAATATATGCCACTTAAAAAGATGAGAGAGGTCTGTAATTGATATCATAGGTACACCTCAACTATGAGAGACAAAATAAGAAAACAAATCATGAAAATCACATTGTCTGATTTGGAAAGAAGTTTTTTCACATTATGGTGTTAAATAAGTATGTGGTCAATAATAGTAATGGGCGAACCCCCGGATGTTCGGGATCAGCGGGTGCGCCCGAGCTTTTTGGTAAAATCCAAGTTGGAGGCCAGAGATGATGCAAACTTGCGTCCGAACCTCCGAACTTGGACTTTAAAAACATGGGATGGGGCGGGGGAGCTGTAAAATAAAACATAACATTATTAATAAACATAATTATACTTTCCGATCCTGCGACGCGTCGTCCCATCTCGTTGTCTCCCGAACGCACCTACTTCCAGGTTATTCACTGCAGTGCCTAGCGCTCGGCAATTTTCGGCCAGCGTCGGCAGTGTTCGCGCTGTGATGTCAGGGTTCACCCGAGTTCATGGCCCGGGCCATGAACTCGATTGAACCCTGTCACAGTCATTCTCAGCCTGCTGAGAAGCCCTTTTTTTAATTATGTCATGAATTTCATGAAACAATTAAAAAAAAACCGATGTAGGCTTCCCCTATTTTCATGTCTAGCCAGGTACAACTAGGCAGCTGAGGGCTGGAATCTGAAGCACAGGATGGCCCAAGCTTTCTGGCCCCTCGCTGTGAAATGCTGTCTGCAGTCGCCCCAGAAAATGGCGTGC
Source organism: Allobates femoralis (assembly GCA_033576535.1). NCBI lineage: Eukaryota > Metazoa > Chordata > Amphibia > Anura > Aromobatidae > Allobates > Allobates femoralis. The sequence continues at coordinate 329,424,030 of JARQOC010000006.1, forward strand.
TCATAGAAGCGCCATCTTCTGCATCCAACTCGTTCAGTGGCCCTGATACCAGGTGACTCGCTGGATAATAATGGGGTTTGGGCCAGCTTTGTATTATCAGCTGGCCCTAAGCCCAAAATTCATGGGGTCACACCAATATGACCACCATGAATTTCTAGTAAAGATTAAAAAAACACAACATAGAGAAACATTTTTTATTAGAAATAAAACAAAAAAAAAACATTTAGAGACTTCATCTTTATTAATAAAAAATCAACAGTTCGACGTAGTTCACAGGGATAGAGCAATGTTAGCACTGCTACATCACTCTGCATAGACAAGCATCTATGCAGAGCGAGAAGCAGGCTGAGGATGACCGTGACAGTCAGAGTTCACCCGAGTTCATCACTTGGGCAATGAACATGGGTAAACCCTGAAGTTACCATCCGAACACTGCCGGAAAAAGCCATAGTCTGCCGAGTGCCTGTGAATACCGTGGGAAGTTAATGAACGGCCCCGAAAGCAGAAGCAGCCGTGACAGGGATACGGAAGGATACATCGCTGAACAGGTAAGTATAATTATATATTTTTTATTAGTTTTATTCTTATTTTACAGCCCCTGGCCCCGAACTGGTCAGAACTGTAACATGGGTTTCCAATGGAAACCCGTGTTTGGGACCTTGTGACTGAACACTATGTGTTCAGTACGGGTCCCGAACTTTACAGTCCGGGTTCGCCCATCCCTAGTCAATAACAAAAGTTCATCCTTTGTTGGCAATGACAGAGGTCAAAAGTTTTTTGTAAGGTTGGCACACACTGTTGCTGGTATGTTGGCCCATTCCTTCATGTAGATCTCCTCTAGAGCCATGATGTTTTGGGTCTGTCGCTGGGCAACACGGACTTTCAACTCCCTCCAAAGGTTTTCTGTAGTGCTTAGATCTGGAGACTGGCTAGGCCACTCCAGGACCTTGAATTGCTTCTTACAAAGCCACCCTTTCATTGCCCTAGCGGTGTGCTTGGGATCATTGTCATGCTGAAAGACCCAGCCACGTTTTGTCTTCATTGCCCTTGCTGATGGAAGGAGGTTTGCTCTCAAAATCTCATGATACATGGCCCCAGTCATTAGTTCATGTACACGGATCAGTCGTCCTGGTCCCTTGGTAGAGAAACGGCCCCAAAGCATGATTTTGCATCCCCCATGCTTCACAGTAGGTATGTTGTTCTTTGGAGATAAAACTCAGCATTCTGCTTCCTCCAAACACGACGAGTTGTGTTTCTACCAAACAGTTCTACTTTGGTTTCATCTGACCATATGACATTCTCCCAATTCTCTTCTGGATCATCCAAATGCTCTCTAGCAAACTTCAGACGGGTCTGGGCATGTAATGGCTTAAGTAGGGGGACACGTCTGGCACTGTAGAATCTGAGTCCCAGGCGGCGTACTTTACTGATGGTAGCCTGTGTAACGATGGCCCCAGTTCTCTGCAGGATATTCACTAGGTCCCCCTGTGTGGTGCTGGGATTTTTGCTCACCGTTCTTGAGATAATTTTGACACAACGGGGTGAGATCTTGCGTGGAGCCCCAGATTGAGGGGGATTATTGGTGGTTTTGTATGTCTTCCATTTTCTAATTATTGCTCCCACAGTTGATTTCTTCAAACCAAGCTGCTTGCCTAATGCAGATTCAGTCTTTCCAGCCTGGTGCAGGGCTACAATTTTGTTTCTGGTTCCCTTCGACAGCTCTTTGGTCTTCACCATAGTGGAGTTTGGAGTGTGACTGTTTGAGTTTGTGGACAGCTGTCTTTAATACTGATAACAAGTTCAAACAGGTGCCAGTACTACAGGTAATAGGTGGAGGACAGAGGAGCCTCTGATGGTGGGTTTACACGTCCCGATATCGGCGTCCAACTCCGACCAAAGTCAGTGGTTCGGGAGTTGGACCCGATATCGGGCGCGTGTTGTACGGTTTGAACGTACAACGCGATCCTGGAACGATGCCAAAACGATATCGGGGTTGAATGAGCGTGCTATTCAACTGCCCGATATCGCATGGCCGTTGTAGCAGCATCGTAGCGTGTAACAGCACAACTACAATGTGTACTCGCAACTCACCCATTAACTCCCATGTTAAATGGTCGTTACTGGGTTGGTGGGCGTACACATCGTAGTGACGTTGTTTCCCGATATCGCAGCGTTGTAAACCGCCGATGCGATATCGGGAAAAGTGTCAAAAAATGCGCACTCCCGCCCCGTTGTATACCGATATCGTCCCGATATCGGGACGTGTAAACCCACCATTAACCTCCCTGGCGGTACGATTATGTCAGGAATTTCGTGCTAAAAGCTGGTACCATTTTTTGCATGGCAATTTGGTGTTATGTACAGTAGGCCTGCAATTCTTAGTAATTACCTGATCAAAGAAGACTCTAGTAGACCTCTCAGATGTGATAAAATGAAACATAAAATCATGAATTAGAATTAAATAAAATCATTTTATTCAAGAATCGATACTCTTCTTGAATAACGTAATGAATAATGAATTAATGAAATAACATAAATGAATAAAAATGACATTTTTCAAACAACAAAAATTCAGTACACATCCTGTGTGTGGTACATTTTGAAGCACGGGACCGCACAGAGACCCATGTCACAGTCCGGGCAATGGAATCTGGTTTCCTTGCGGATTTTTTTGCCCTGGCCGTCGCGTTTTGAGCAGCACACTACAGACATCCGTGTAGGTGCTGCCTTTTTCGCCGTTGGTGGAATATAGTCCATAAAGTGGCGTCCAGTTAGGCGTTCTGGGTTTGGAATGTCACTAGCACGACGCCCAGATCTGTTGACAGCCACTGATTGCGTTTGGTAGGTCAGAAAAATCCGCTCCGCCACCTTCCACACAAAGTCGGAATGCACAAGAGGGTTGTCAATGCTTTTTTTGTGAAATATGTATGCATTCCACAGGCATTGTTCCAGCAGATGCCTGAAGATTTTCTTGTAATATTTTTTTGCTGTTTCCGCATAGCGGGATACAATGTCATTGCCTGATCGGCTCTATCAACTCCTCCCGTGGTGTTATTGTAGTCGATGACAAGTCGTGGCTTCGTGACTTCTTTCCCACCTCTTGTGTGGACCATGGCAGTGGAGGTGTTATGCACAGTACTCATGAGGCACACATATTTTTCGTCACGCCAGCGCATTGCCATCATCTGGCCTTTCTGCCAGGCAACCATTTTCTCGGTTTTCATTTTTTTCTTTCCAAACGTAGATGGCAGGTCACGTCGGTTGGCCCTAACGGTTCCATAACCATCGGTCTTGTGCTTGAGCAAGAACTCGTACAGCTCCGGCGATGTATAAAAATCGTCCATGGTCACACAATACCCCTGATTCAGCAATGGCTCAAGCAGTGTGAGGACTGATGACGTTGCCATCCCATAGCCGCTGTACCTGGGGTTGAATTGTGTGCCTTTACCGATGTATATACACCGAATTCCAGATATAGACAGTGGCAGACTCACAGAGCATGTAGGATTTTACGCCAAACCGTGCTCTCTTGGATGCAATATATTGAATCCAGCTGAGGCGTCCCTTGTAAGCCATCAGACTTTCATCAATACTGATGTCTCTATCTGGCACATAGGCCTGCTGGAAATTGTGGAGGATCATTTGGTACACTTCCCAGATCTTTTTGAGTTTTGGCGCCGGATGTGTGGCTTCATCAAAATCCTCATTATTGGTGAAGTGTAGATTTTTCATAATGAGGGAAAAGCGGTACTCAGACATGACGGTGCCAAAAAATAGGGTTGCCAGCAATTTATTGGTGGTCCAGTACCACTTCTGCAGGGGTTTCCCCACACCCCCTGAAGAATAATTAGCCCCAGGAACTTCCAAATGTCCTCCTTAGCCACAGGTTCCCATTTTCGGCTCCGGGAAAACCTGGTGTCCGGAGTAGCGGATTGCTGCTCATAGCGGTTTGTCTCCGTCACAATTTTGTCAATGACGTTGTCTGTCAAAAGCAATTTGAGGTACGCCAAGGGGTCACTGGGGTCAACGTCTACCTTCATCCCTGGTGATCCAGTAAACGGAAATCATGGCGGCGGTACCTCATCCATGCCGCATTCAATAGGGCACCAAGTGCGCGCATCACCGAGGTCAGGTGCAGAATCATCGCTGTCGCTGTCATCGCTGTCAGACTCAGATGATGATTCTTGCCATGAATCGCTGTCGCTGTCACTCACTTCTGCGAGGGGCTCTTTGTCGCTGCCGCTGTCATCCATCAGATCCAAAGTGGCTTTGGAGACGCGGAGCTTGCTTGGAGACCCGATGCCATGGCAGAAATGACAGCAAAAAGGGCAAGCAGGGCAGTGAGGATGATCAGAATGTCAGATCTCAGTGTATACAATGTATCTGACTGGAATTCTGACAGGATTACACTTTTTTTTTTAAAATTTATTTATTGTGTGTCACTTTATTTAGTTGGACCTCGCGCCTAGCCCCGCCTCCCATGAGCCTCTGCGGCTCAGAGACACAGATCCAGGAAGCAATATGGCAGCCCCCACCGGGAATCCCAGACAGAGCACATCGGGACCCCGCTGGACCACCAGGATGGGTTGAAGGGGGTTAGATTCAAGCTCTGGCATTCACCCCGAGCAGGACTCGGGGTTACCGCTTCTGGCAGTGAAATCCTGCTCGGGAATACCGCTAGAGAGGTTAAAGAAGAAGTTACAGGTCTGTGGAGCCAGAAATCTTGCTTGTTTGTAGGTGACCACATTGTTATTTTCAACCAAAATTTGAAAAAAAAATTTATTTCCAAATCAGACCATGTGATTTTCATGATTTGTTTTATCATTTTGTCTCTCATAGTTGAGGTCTACCTATCATGTCAATTACAGACCTCTCTCATCTTTGTAAGTGGGAGAACATGCACAATTGGTGGCTGACTAAATACTTTTTTCCCCACTGTATACAGGGCTATAGGAGCTGCATTATAGTTTATTGAGAACTATGGGAGGTGCATTATATGGTGTGGAGGACTATGGGGTGCATTATATTATATGTAGGACTATGAGGGATGCATTATAATATATAATGAACTTCGGGGATGCATTATAATATATGGAGGACTTTGGAGGTGCATTATAATATATGAATGACTAGGGGTGCATTATATATGGAGGACTAAGGAGGGTGCACTATAATGTATGGAGGACTATGAGTGTGCATTAAAAACTACCGTATATACTCGTGTATAAGCCGACCCGTGTATAAGCCGACCCCCCTACTTTTGCCCCCAAAATCTGGGAAAACCTATTGACTCGTGTATAAGCCGAGGGTGGACCCCAGCACAGGTATACAGCCCAGGGGTGTATCTAGGGGGGTGCAGCCGGATCCTTTGCCCCGGGCGCAACTCAGAGGGGGGTGCCGGCGGCACCCCCCAGCCCACCCGCTCCTCAAACAAAGCCCGCCCCGCGCCGGTAATATTTATTATCTCTTACCGGCGCGGTATGGTATGGTGCACACTTCATTATTTGCGGCCGCCGGCTGCCAGCCTCCGCTCCGCCCCTGCTTCCGGGCTGTCACTTCCACTGCTGAGGGCGTTCCACACTGTGGACCGCATAGAAGAGGGTCCCCGTTCCGCCCCCTCACTTCCTCTTCCTGCGGGCGGTGTGTGGAACGCACAGAAGAGACTCGTCGCCCATCCTCATCTCCTCTCCTCTGTGTTCCACAGCCAGACATCGGCACAGCATACACCGGAGCCCAGCACCGCCTCAGAGGTCAGTGTGTGGAGGTGGTGCAGGCTGAGCATGGGGCATAGAATGGCAGTATGATAGCATTCCAGGGGCACAGTATAATAGTAATCTTGTGGTCCACAGCCTGTTATATACATGAACTGTATATATATATATATATCCATGTGTTAAGTGGGCCCACTGAGACTGACAGCACCTCCCCCCCCCTCCCCGCTCCTCAACACTAAGGCTGCAGGGGCGGCGGGGCTGAAAGCTGACGGCTAACCTACTGGGGGGGGGAGGGAGGCGCCAGAATAGATCTTTGCCCCGGGCGCCATGAAGTCTAGTTACACCGCTGATACAGCCCCCAGCAGTGTGGTATATAGGCCCCCCCAGTGGTATACAGGCCTCCCCAGTGGTAGTATACAGCCCCTAGCAGTGTGGTATACAGCAGCCTCCCCAGTGGTATACACAGGCCCCAGCAGTGTTACAGCAGCCTTCCCAGTGGTATATACAGCAGCAGCCCCAGTGGTAGTATACAGCAGCCCCAGAGGTATATACAGCAGCCCCAGTGGTAGTATACAGCAGCCCCAGTGGTAGTATACAGCAGCCCCAGAGGTATATACAGCAGCCCCAGTGGTAGTATACAGCAGCCCCAGAGGTATATACAGCAGCAGCCCCAGTGGTAGTATACAGCAGCCCCAGAGGTATATACAGCAGCAGCCCCAGTGGTAGTATACAGCAGCCCCAGAGGTATATACAGCAGCCCCAGAGGTATATACAGCAGCAGCCCCAGTGGTAGTATACAGCAGCCCCAGAGGTATATACAGCAGCCCCAGTGGTAGTATACAGCAGCCCCAGAGGTAAATACAGCAGCCCCAGTGGTAGTATACAGCAGCCCCAGAGGTATATACAGCAGCCCCAGTGGTAGTATACAGCAGCCCCAGTGGTAGTAAACACGCAGCCCCAGAGGTATATACAGCAGCCCCAGTGGTAGTATACACGCAGCCCCAGAGGTATACAGCCCCCCCCCATCAGTATCCAGGGTCCCTTCCTTGCTCCGCAAACCTGTAAAGTAAAATCATTATACTTATCACTGTCCTGTCGCCGCCATCCCTGCCGCTGCCGACATCGCGCTCCTCCGTCTTCATCCAGCGTCTTCCGGCTTCCTCTGGTCGGCGCAGGCAATGATGTCATTGCCTGCACCGACAGGAAGCCGGAAGAAGCCGGATGAAGCCGGAGGAGCGCGATGTCGGCAGCGGCGGGGATGGCGGCGACAGGACAGTGATAAGTATAATGATTTTACTTTACAGGTTTGCGGAGCAAGGGGGGGGGCCCTGGATACTGATGGGGGGGGCAGGCGGGCAGCCCCATGTTGGTTGGTATACTCGCGTATAAGCCGAGGGGGGACTTTTCAGCCCAATTTTTGGGCTGAAAAACTCGGCTTATACGCGAGTATATACGGTATGTAGGAATAAGGAGGTGCATTATAATATATGGAGGACTATTTTGGTACATTATATTATATGGAGGACTATGGGGTGATTTATACTATATGGAGGACTATGGAGGATGCATTATAATATATGGATAACTATAGTGGTGCATTATAATATATGGAGAACTATGGGGTGTGCATTATATTATAGGGAGGACTATGGGGGTACATTATAATATATGGAGAACAATGGGGGTACATTAAATATATGGAGAACTATGGGGTGCATAATACTATATGGAAGAGTATTTGGAGTCTATTATGATATTGGGAGGGGTATATGCAGCCATTATAATATTTGCAGGGTTATGAGGGTACCTTTATACTTTATGAAGTGCTATTTGAGGGCTGTGTTGGGGGCCAGTATACATTGTGGAGTGGGGACCATTATAGTGTTTGTAGGTCCATTATACTGCAGGGAAGGCTGTGTGAGGAGACACAGTTTGGGAACATAATGTGTTGGGGTCACCATACTTTGCTGGAGTAGTTGAGGGGGGATACAGTAGGGTCATCATGCTGCTTGTGGTGGGTACTGTGGAAGGCTGATAAGGCTGCACTTCTGTAGTAGTACACATGGTTACCTTGTCGGGGACCCAATCAAATGTTTTGTCTCTTCCTGAGCTGAGCAACTGGCTTTGCCTCTGGTGATATTCTTGACAATTCTAGCAACATTCTGTTTCTCTTGCAATATAGAGTCTACATTACACCTGGGGCCAGTGGCGTAACTTCAGGCCCTGGGGCCCCGATGCGGAAGCTCCAACGGGGCCCCCAATTATTGCAAATCTTTAATAGCATTAGTCTTTTTCTATAGGCCAAAGGGACTTTTGGGGCCCCCTAGGCTCCATGGCCCGGGTGCGATCGCAACCCCTGTACTTGTTGTAGTTACTCCCCTGTCTGGGGCTCAAAGTCTCTGACTGCTTTCCAGGGGATTTGTAAAAGCATTTGCTTTTTCTCTCCCTAAAAAGCAACATTTTTTACATGAAATCCTTAAGGGATTGTTAATAGAAGCTGTATACATGAGGCAAAAAAGCTTAATATAACTAAAGGGAATTAGAGAAAGATTGAGTGAATACCAACTGTTGGCACATACAGAGGCATTTCTGTAATAGCAGTGTAAGGATGTGTGCGCTCCCTGAGTTTTTGTTGCAGAAATTTTGGTGCAGGTCAGCTGATCTTCACAGCAATGGCTCACACACCTCCACACTCCAAAATGGTCAAGGTAAGAATAAGCTATCACCAACAACAGCTGAAGGAACACAACTACTTAAAGGGATCCTGTCACCTCCAAAACGCCTCCTAAGCTATCAAAACATGTCCCTGCAGCATCCCATCACTAATCTCACACTTCTTTTGTCTCCTAAAAGCATCCTGTGAAAGTGCATAAAAACGTTTCAATACTCACTCATTAGTGATTATAATTAGCAGGGGCCATATTCTTTAGTCACCAGGGGGTGTTGTTTTGCAGCTCCAGGATCCAGCCCTCTCTCTGTCTGTGCTTAAGTGAAACTGAAACTGAAGGCAGGACTAATGATTTGCATTCTGTGAGTGATAGAGAGAGGGGAGGGCAATGCCTGCACATCACAGCAGAACACAGAGACAGGGTGGATCCTGGAGCTGCAAAACAGCCCGCCTTGGTGACTATGAATACAGTCACTGCTAATTATAATCACTAATGAGTGAGTATTAAAACGTTTTTATGCACTTTCACAGGATGCTTTTAGGAGACAAAAGAAGTGTGAGATTAGTGATGGGATGCTGCAGGGACATGTTTTGATAGCTTAGGAGGCGTTTTGGAGGTGACAGGATCCCTTTAAGTAGGAGTGGACATACACTACAACAAGCCTTCCTAGCACTACCAGCAAAGACAAAACACTAACCCTCGCTGGTACTGAAGAAATAAATGTGGCGCCCCTGCGGACTTGGTCGCCACTACATGGCGCAGTAGCCAGGATTGGTAAGTTGGTCTCCCCACACACACACTCAACACACTCCCGATCCTAAGTCTATATACAGTAAAGGAGAAAAAAGCCAGGGTTTGTCAGCGCTAGACCACAGGGAAAATACCGAGGATGCAAGCAAACCTTTATTCACACTCAAGCCAACGCGTTTCGTGGCCACCTGGCCACTTCATCAGGGCAGCAATGTTACAGTCAGTTCACAAGAAGCCATTATATACATTACACCAATGACATCATGGTGATGTCAGTTCCTGTGGGAACGCCCACATTGGATAAAACCCTAAAAATTAGGATCCTGATGGGAAATTATTATAAAACTGTGGATAAAAAGACATTTATATGATATAAAATGCTAAAACCAATGATTAACATATACAAAAATGTATAAATCAACGTGCAATTCAGTTCAAACCCCGGCAACAGCTCTAATGTTCTTTTATCAAAATGATTTAACCATGATACTGAAGCTTTTAAGTAACTTTAGATGATGACCACAGAAACTATAAGCATCTAGAATGGGAAATTGGGTTCTGCAGATGCTTGCGGACCGCCGTGCGCTCTCATTGCCCGCCATTAGTGATCTGTGCGCAGGCGGATGCCTGCGCACAAATCACACACTCTCGCCCGCACCAGGGACGCGAGGTGTTGCGTCCCTGGTGCGGGCGAGAGTGTGTGAAAGTCCAAATTTCAAATTTACCGCTAAAAGTGAGGCGCGATTCTGATTGGTCCGCGGCAGCACACAGCGACCAATCAGAATCGCGCCTCACTTCCCATAGACATACATAGCGGTGTGTCCGCGATTTTATGGCCGCAAAAGAGAACCAGGGACCCGGCCATAAATTTGGCGACACGCCGCTAATGTATGTCTATGGGAAGTGAGGCGCGATTCTGATTGGCTGGCGGCAGTAGACCGCGACCAATCAGAAGAGCGCCTCACTTCTCATAGACATAGAATGGAGGATTTTTCGTCCATTCTATGGCAATGAGAAGAGGAGATCGGAGCGGAAGATGGCGGAAAGAAGAGAGAAGACCCCCGGGGCCGGACGAAGAGGACGCCTGGCCGGACGGAGGACTTGTGGATCGGACGGACGGACGATGAGATGAAGAAGAAGACATGTAAGTGATCGGCGGCGGTGGGTTAGGGGACGGCGGGGGCTTAGGGTGTAGCGCCTTAGGGGGTAGCGACAGCGGCGGGGGACAGCGACGGGGGCTTAGGAGGCGGCGGGGCTTAGGGGGTATCGGCGAGGGGGAGCGCCGGGGGCTTAGGAGGCGGCGGGGCTTAGGGGGTATCGGCGGGGGGTAGGGGCTTAGGGGGTAGGGGCTTAGGGGCTGCGGGGCTTAGTCGGCGGGGGGTAGCGCCGGTGGCTTAGGAGGCGGCGGGGCTTAAGGGGTATCTGCGTGGGGTAGGGGCTTAGGGGGTAGGGGCTTAGGGGCTGCGGGGCTTAGTCGGCGGGGGGTAGTGGCAGGGGCTTAGGGGGTATCGGCGGGGGTAGGGGCTTAGGGGGTAGGGGCTTAGGGGCTGCGGGGCTTAGAGGATAGGGCTTAGGGGGTATCGGCGGGGGCTTAGGGGGCTGCGGGCCTTAGAGGATAGGTCTTAGGCTTAGGAGGCGGGGGTAGGGGCTTAGGGGCGGCGAGGTAGGGGCTTAGGTGCGCCAGCGGGCTAAGGGAGTAGGGGCGGCGGGGTAGGGGCTTAGGTGCGGCAGCGAGCTTAGGGGGTAGGGGCTTAGGGGCGGCGGGTTAGGGGCTTAGGGGCGGCGGGGTTTAGGGGATAGCGGCGGCGGGGGTTTAGTATGCGGCGGGGTTAGGAGGCGGGCTTAGGGGGTAGGGGCTTAGGGGCGGCGGGGTAGGGGCTTAGGGGCGGCAGCGGGCGGCAGGGTAGGAACTTAGGGGCGCCAGCTGGCTTAGGGGGTAGGGGCTTAGGGGAGGTGGGGTTTAGGGGATAGTGGCAGCGGCGGCGGGGGTTTAGTATGCGGCGGGGTTATGTGGCGGGCTTAGGGTAGGGGCTTAGGGGCGCCAGCTGTCTTAGGGGGTAGTGGCTTAGGGGCGGCGGGGTTTAGGGGATAGCGGCGGCGGGGGTTTAGTATGCGGCGGGGCTTAGGAGGTAGGGGCTTAAGGGCGGTGGGGTAGGGGCTTAGGTGCGGCAGCGGGCTTAGGGGGTAGGGGTTTAGGGGCGGCGGGGTAGGGGTTTAGGGGCGGCGGGGTAGGGGCGCCAGCGGGCTTAGGGGGTAGGGGCTTAGGGGCGGCGGGGTAGGGGCTTAGGGGCGGCGGGGTTTAGGGGATAGCGGCAGCGGGGGCGAGGGTTTAGTATGCGGTGGGGCTTAGGGGTAGAGGCTTAGGGGCGGCGGGGTTTAGGGGATAGCGGCAGCGGCGGGGCTTAGGGAGTAGGGACTTAGGAGGCGGGCTTAGGGGGTAGGGGCTTAGGCGGCGGCGGTTTAGTATGCGGCGGGGCTTAGGGTCGGCAGGGTGTAGGGGAAAGCGCCAGCGGCATGGGGCTGTAGTATACCGTAGCGGTGTACACTACAGCCCCATGCTGTGGCTTTGTTCGCGGGGCAACGACTCGCGAGTCGGCAACGACTCGCAATGCCCGCTTTGCGGGCATTGCTAAGCGAGTCGCGTGGCCGCTACGTGGCCACGGACAGAGTCCTGGAGAAAGTGCAAAGCTACGCGAACAAAGCCACAGGAAGTAGCGCCGGTCGCGACGGAAGTCTCTACGGCAATTATATAATAGATAAATGTCTATTTATCCACAATTTTATAATAATTTCTCATCAGGATCTTAATTTCTAGGGTTTTATCCAATGTGGGCATTCTCACAGGAACTGACATCACCATGATGTCATTGGTGTAATGTATATGTTCTGTCTTCGACATCCAATTCATCCCCAAATATTTGTTTTTGCCTAATGTTGTTATTAATTAGTATAGCTTTATCTCATATGTAATGTTCTGGCTCCCTCTAGCGGCCAAAGCTATGTTTGCAGACTATTTCATCTCTGTCTAATTCTCCTCCCTCTTGCAATGCATTCTGGTAGCTCAGCCTCCATTTTACCTTTATATCTGGAAGGAAGAAGAGAGTCAGTACTACAGTTCCCACAAGATTGCATTGCCGGTATGTAACTATACCTTCTTTAGCTGTGTTCCGCTTTAATATTAGCCTATCTTAGCCAGTTGCACCCTAGGTTAGTTACTAGTTTTAAAATGTTAATGCATATTGTGTAAGTATGTGGAAAATGCATGTTTGCTGTACCCTCCACTAATTTTCTGTATTTGATTGCTTTCAGTTTTACCGCGCCAATGTACTGTTACGTTCAATAAAACACAGATTCAACCACAATCTCCTTATTGGACCTTGGTGCAGCGGTTTACCTGCCTGTATAGCTACATGAGCCCACGGCCCATTTAGTGAGGACAGAACAGTATATAATGGCTTCTTGTGAACTGACTGTAACATTGACGCCCTGATGAAGTGGGCAGGTGGCCATGAAACACGTTGGCTTGAGGGTGAATAAAGGTTTGCTTGCATCTTCGTTTTTTTCCCTGTGGTCTAGCACGGACAAACCCCGGCTTTTTTCTCCTTTACTGTATGTATCTGCATCCTGGGATCTGCAGCGGCCAAAACTTCTACAGGTGGTTGTGACTCTCAACCATACCAGGTGAGTGGATTACCTTTGTTAAAAACACGCTTGTGTCCCTCATTTACTGCCTTAGTGCGCTCCCCCTCTCTCTAAAACTTTTTTGCAGTTGGATCCTAAGTCTAGGGACTCTACAGTTGTGGCCAAAAGTATTGACACCCCTGCAATTCTGTCAGATAATACTCAGTTTCTTCCTGAAAATGATTGCAATCACAAATTCTTTGGTATTATTATCTTCATTTAATTTGTCTTCAATGAAAAAACACAAAAAGAATTGTCCTAAAGCCAAATTGGATATAGTTCCACACCAAACATAAAAAGGTGGTGGACAAAAGTATTGGCAATGTTAGAAAAATCATGTGATGCTTCTCTAATTTGTGTAATTAACAGCACCTGTAACTTACCTGTGACACCTAACAGGTGTTGGCAATAACTAAATCACACTAGCAGCCAGTTGACATGGATTAAAGTTGACTCAACCTCTGTCCTGTGTCCTTGTGTGTACCACATTGAGCATGGAGAAAAGAAAGAAGACCAAAGAACTGTCTGAGGACTTGATAAACCAAATTGTGAGGAAGCAAGAGCAATCTCAAGGCAACAAGTCCATCTCCAAAGACCTAAATGTTCCTGTGTCTACCGTGTGCAGTGTCATCAAGAGGTTTAAAGCCCATGGCACTGTGGCTAACCTCCCTAGATGTGGACGGAAAACAAAAATTGACGAGAGATTTCAACGCAAGATTGTGCGGATGGTGGATAAAGAACCTCGACTAACATCCAAACAAGTTCAAGCTGCCCTGCAGTCCGAGGGTACAACAGTGTCAACCCGTACTATCCGTCGGCATCTGAATGAAAAGGGACTGTATGGTAGGATACCCAGGAAGACCCACTTCTTACCCAGAGACATACAGTGCCTACAAGTAGTATTCAACCCCCTGCAGATTTAGGTGGTTTGATAAGATGCAAATAAGTTAGAGCCTTCAAACTGCAAACGAGAGTAGGATTTATTAACAGAAGCATAAATCTTACAAACCAAAAAGTTATGTTGCTCAGTTGAATTTTAATAAATTTTAAACATAAAAGTGTGGGTCAATTATTATTCAACCCCTCAAACCACCAGCATTCTGTTTGGTCCCCCTAAAGTATTAAGAAGTAGTTCAGGCACAAAGAACAATGAGCTTCACATGTGTGGATTAATTATCTCTTTTGCCAGCCTTTTCTGACTATTTAAGACCCTCCCCAAACTTGTGAACAGCACTCATACATGGTCAACATGGGAAAGACAAAGGAGCATTCCAAGGCCATCAGAGACAAGATCGTGGAGGGTCACAAGGCTGGCAAGGGGTACAAAACCCTTTCCAAGGAGTTGGGCCTACCTGTCTGCACTGTTGGGAGCATCATCCGGAAGTGGAAGGCTTATGGAACTACTGTTAGCCTTCCACGGCCTGGACAGCCTTTGAAAGTTTCCTCCCGTGCCGAGGCCAGGCTTGTCTGAAGAGTCAAGGCTAACCCAAGGACAACAAGGAAGGAGCTCCGGGAAGATCTCATGGCAGTGGGGACATTGGTTTCAGTCAATACCATAAGTAACGTACTCCACCGCAATGGTCTGCGTTCCAGACGAGCCCGTAAGGTACCTTTACTTTCAAAGTGTCATGTCAAGGCTCGTCTACAGTTTGCTCATGATCACTTGGAGGACTCTGAGACAGACTGGTTCAAGGTTCTATGGTCTGATGAGACCAAGATCGAGATCTTTGCTGCCAACCACACACGTGACGTTTGGAGACTGGATGGCACTGCATACGACCCCAAGAATACCATCCCTACATTCAAGCATGGTGGTGGCATCATCATGCTGTGGGGCTGTTTCTCAGCCAAGGGGCCTGGCCATCTGGTCCGCATCCATGGGAAGATGGATAGCACGGCCTACCTGGAGATTTTGGCCAAGAACCTCCGCTCCTCCATCAAGGATCTTATGATGGGTCGTAATTTCATCTTCCAACAAGACAACGACCCAAAGCACACAGCCAAGAAAACCAAGGCCTGGTTCAAGAGGGAAAAAAATCAAGGTGTTGGAGTGGCCTAGTCAGTCTCCTGACCTTAACCCAATTGAAAACTTGTGTAAGGAGCTCAAGATTAAAGTCCACATGAGACACCCAAAGAACCTAGATAACTTGGAGAAGATCTGCATGGAGGAGTGGGCCAAGATAAGTCCAGAGACCTGTGCCGGCCTGATCAGGTCTTATAAAAGGCGATTATTAGCTGTAATTGCAAACAAGGGTTATTCCACAAGATATTAAACCTAGGGGTTGAATAATAATTGACCCACACTTTTATGTTTAAAATTTATTAAAATTCAACTGAGCAACATAACTTTTTGGTTTGTAAGATTTATGCTTTTGTTAATAAATCCTACTCTCGTTTGCAGTTTGAAGGCTCTAACTTATTTGCATCTTATCAAACCACCTAAATCTGCAGGGGGTTGAATACTACTTGTAGGCACTGTATAAAAGCCCAGGCTGGAGTTTGCCAAAACTTACCTGAGAAAGCCTAAAACGTTTTGGAAGAATGTTGTCTGGTCAGATGAGAAAAAAAGAGGCATTTAAAGAAAAGAACACGGTCCCTACAGTCAAACATGGCGGAGGTTCCCTGATGTTTTGGGGTTGCTTTGCTGCCTCTGGCACTGGACTGCTTGACCGTGTGCATGGCATTATTAAGTCTGAAGACTCCCAACAAATTTTACAGCATAATGTAAATGGTTTGAGAGAAAGCACTGGAGACTTCTAAGGTGGCCAGCAATGAGTCCAGACCTGAATCCCATAGAACACCTGTGGAGAGATCTAAAAATGGCAGTTTGGAGAAGGCACCCTTCAGATATCAGGGACCTGGAGCAGTTTGCCAAAGAAGAATGGTCTAAAATTCCAGCAGAGCATTGTAAGAAACTCATTGATGGTTACCGGAAGCGGTTGATCGCAGTTATTTTGGCTAAAGGTTGTGCAACCAAGTATTAGACTGAGGGTGCCAATACTTTTGTCAGGCCCATTTTTGGAGTTTTGTGTGAAATGATCAAGGTTTTGCTTTTTGCTTCATTCTCTTTTGTGTTTTTTCATTGAAGACAAATTAAATGAAGATAATAATACCAAAGAATTTGTGATTGCAATCATTTTCAGGAAGAAACTGAGTATTATCTGACAGAATTGCAGGGGTGTCAATACTTTTGGCCACAACTGTATATAATTTGTTTTTATTGAAACAATCCAGCAATAAATCTGTAGAGATAAAGAGGCTAATGTCTCGGTACACAGACCTCATAACCTGAAATGTACGGTATACAAAAAGTAAATGGATATATAGATAGTAGTGTAGATAGCAAAAATTATTTTTAACAGATATAATATAAATTACATGGAGAATAAAATATTAGATAAAACCATGATATAATTACGTTACATTATCATGAAACACAGGGGTGTAACTATAACAGGTGCAGGGTTGCAATCACACCCAGGCCCTGCAGCCTAGGGGGGCCCAAAAGTCCATTTAGCCTATAGAAAAAGAATATTGCTATTAAAGATTTGCAATAGTTAGGGGCCCCGTTGGAGCTTTTGCATCAGGGCCCACGAGCTTCAAGTTACGCCACTGATGAAACATGTACCGTACATACACACAATAATGTGTCAATATTATAATGTAATTAAATTATAGTTCTAATACTTTTTTCTCCATGCCATTTATACTATTACATCTGTTTAAAATATTTTTTAATATCTTCTGCTCTCTCTATATAGTCATTTACGTTCTGGTTACACTTTAGATCAGGAACAAGGTTTGTGTACCGAAACATTGGTCTCTTTACCCATATACCAAATATATTGCTGCATTGTTTCAATAAGTACAAGTTATGCATCTGAGTGTCGTATTCATCTACTTCTACATTGAATCATCTCTCTACCATTGCGCACCTATGTCTATCCACTAGGTGTACCACCCAATACTGCTTCCACTGTATTTGTATTCAGCCCTCTTAGTCTATACTTTGTAGGACCACCTTTCGTTGCAATTACTGCTGCAGGTATTTTGGGGGATGTCTCTACCAGCTTTGTACATATAGGGGCAGACAGTTTTGCTCATTCTCCTTTTGCAAAATAGCGCTAGCTCAGTGAGATTGGATGGAAAGCGTCTGTGAAAGGGAATTTTCAAGTCTTGCCACAAATTCTCAATGAATTTAGGTCTGAACTTGGTCTTTCAAACACACACACATGCTTTGTTCTAACTATTTCATTTTAGCTTTGGAAGCGTGTTTAGGGCCAAAGTCCTGCTGGAAGATGAACCTAGGCCCCAGTCAAGTCTTTTGCAGCCTCTAACAGATTTTTGTCTAGGATTGTCCTGTATTTAACCTGATCCATCTTCCCATAAACTCTGACCAACTTCCCTGACCCTGCTGAAGAAAAGCATCCTCACAGCATGGTGCTTGCACCACCTTGTTTGATGGTGGGTATGGTATTTTCAGGGTGATTTGCAGTTAGTTTGAATTAGTCTAAAATGTTTTACTTTGGTCTCAGCAGACCAGAGCACCATCTTCAATATACTAGCTCTGTCCCCTACATGGCTCTTTACAACCTGCAATGGGTTTGCTTTAAAAAATAGTTCTTCTTGCAACGCTTCCATAAAGGCGATATCTGTGTAGTATATATGACTACTGGTTGTTCTGTAGGCAGATTCTGCCACCTGAGCTGTGGATCTCTGCAGCTTTGCCTTAGTGACAACGGCCTCTTGGCTGCTTTCCTATTTAGTGATCACCTTACTTGAAATGTCAGTTTAGGTGGACAGCCATGTCTTGGTTGGTTTGCAGTTGTGCCATAATCCTTCCATTTTTGGATAATGGATTGAACAGTGCTCCGTGAGATGTTCAGAATTTGGGCATTTATTTTATAACCTAATAATAATAATATTTATCCATTTATATAGCGCTATTAATTCCATAGCACTTTACATACACTCAGCTTGTCTCTTCTCCACAACTTATCTGTGACCTGTCTGGTGTGTTCCTTGGTTTTCATGATGCTGTTTAATTCCTAATGTTGTTAAATAAACCTCTGAGGCCTTCACAGAACAGCTATAGTTATACTGAGAATAAATTACACACAGGTGGACTAATTTAAAGGACTGAGTAAAGAGCTGGTGGGGGGACTCTTTTTCTTAGTGGCATTTTAATTCTGAATGGGGCATCATACTAAAAGGACATGATACTGTGTAGGATATCATTCTATAGGGTGGCACGTTAGGTGCATCATCCCATGGGGGTATTATACTATGTTGATGACACTCAGTACACCATTAATGATAGTTGAATGGGATAAATAGCAGAATTTGTGCTGAGCTCTATATTGCTATTAATACAACAAAATTGCTGCTCAATAGAATTGTCACTTGAGAAAAGCCCACCTGGCAAAGTGAGGGATATCCTTGTCCCCCAGCACCAGCAGCAGCCTGTCAAGCAGTGACTGCAACAGGGTGGGGGGGTCGGCTCTCGAACTTTCTTCCCAGGTGGCGGGACATGACCACCAATCAGTGGGTGCTTTGCACCATCCAAGACGGGTTGAAAATAGAGTTCGAGTTCAGCCCCCAAGGTGTTTACGGATCACCACTCTCTCTTCCCTGAGTCGGGTCTTCAGACTATTTTGGAGTCTGGGGTGATCTCTTGTGTTCCGCACCAGGAAGTGGGCATCGATCATTACTCCCGCCTCTTCATGGTAAAAAAAGTCAGGTTCCAACAGGATAATAATCAATGTGAAGCCTCTGAACCAATTTGTGGTCTACCATCGGTTCAAGATGGAATCTGTCAAGTCTGCCACTCCCTTGATCAGGCAGGATTGGGTTATGGCCACTCTTGATCTCAGGGATGTCCTATTATCATGTCCCCATCCATCTAGCGCATCTCAATTCCTCCGGTTTGCGGTTTCGAGGGGCCAGAATGTGTACTATTTCCAGTACAACGCCCTGCCTTTCAGGCTTTCCAAACTGATGTCAGAGTAGTCTCCTTTCTCAGGGGACAGAGGATTTATATTGTCCCCTACCTAGATGATTTTCTGATTCTGGCTCCTTCGTCATAGCAACTCTCCCGGGCTGTATCCACCACCCTAATCCCCTAGGATGGCTTCTGAATTTGGAAAAATCTGACCTTGGCTCCATCCACACGGAAGCAGTTCCTAAGCATTCTCCCAGACTCGTCCTGGCAGGCCTCCTTCTTGCCGGCCAACCGGCGGGTGGAGTTTGTGCAGAAGCTCTCCCAGTTCAGGGATCTACGTCGTCCTTTTCCTGAGGGACATGATGACAGCTCTGGAGTCCTTGACGGCCTGCATCCAGGCAGTTCCCTGAGCTCAAGCACACACCAGAGTTCTACAGAGACATCTCCTGTCTTCCTGGGACAAGTTATCAACTTCCCTCTCTCGGAAGTGGCTCTCCCGGGTCACGTGAGGTCCTCCCTGACCTGGTGGCTGACCCCTCAGAACCTCTGGAGAGGTGTCTCGTGGGACTAGTCCCTTGTTGTCTATCATGATGGACTCCAGCAAACCGGCTGAGGTTCCACGTTTGTGGGCCAGCACTTCCAGGGCAGGTGGTCCCTCCCGATCAGCGCCAGGTCTTCCAATTTTTGGGAGTTGAAGGCGGTAGAGGAGGCTCTCAGGGCAGCGGTCTCTTTACTCCAGGGCGATTACGTCTGGGTGTTCCAGACAATGTTAACCACGGTGGCCCATATACGTCACCAGGGAGGTACCCTGTTCGCAAGACTTACCTCAATTTCTGCAAGGATTTTTTCCAGGGCAGAAGACATCTCTTGTCTCTGTCGTTAGGAAAAGGTGTACTACGGTCCGCGCTGCTGTGACACAAAAGATCACAAGAAAGGCAATGCTTCAAATAAAATTTCCTTTATTCCTCCTCTCCTACGCCATGACGCCATTGCCATTGTGTGGTGGTGAATGGACTTCAAATATGGCGCGGTGTCAATGGGAACACAGTAGCCCACACCATTCATTTCAGTGGGGCGCAGACTCCAGCACGCTGTGGCACCCTACGGGAGATCAATAGGCGATGCTGATTCCATCACTATCGCCCGTTCACACACCAAAAGCCGGAATCTCGCTTTCATGATTGCCTCTGATTTTGGAGCACTGCTCTGAAATCAGAACCAGGCGACAGGTATTTTATCACCGCCAAATTCCCCAATTACACGACGCAACTGGGAGGCAATTTGACGGCGATAGTTTCAGGGCGACATATCGCCGTCAGGATTCCCACGAAAATATTGAGCAGGAGGCCAGCCACCCCGCCTCCTGCAGTGACATCACCGCTTATACCTGCCCTGCTCCATGTTAACCATGGAGCAGGGCGGGTTATAAGCAGTGACATCACCTCAGGAAGGGGGCAATGTGGCCAGAACGGCACCCCTCGCTCTGTGTTATGCTGCAGGTGAGGGAGACAATGATTGGCATCAGTGAGGCGGCAGTGGGCAGATTAAACATGCAGGGGGCGTGAAACTGCCCTTTGGCTCCAGCAACATGCACCTCCTATTTGGCTCCCCAATTAAGTTTTCTAAGTGTATTATCTCGGGGTACAGAGGGGCTCAAGGGCTGGGGGACCCTTTGCCTGGATGCAGCAGACATGCTGCATTCAGTGCTTTAATTAGATCACCATGTGTGGTTGGTGACAGGTCCTCTAAGTCAAAACGTTGTAGCTCTGTAGGAAGATTAAAGAGGTTGTCCGGACTTGTTGGATAATTTCTATGTCTATTTAGGTTGCAAACTGTTGACAGTTTAATATACATCCTGTCAACATTTTGCTGGGTTTCCAAGATGTCACCTATTTGCGTCTGCCAGGGAACAAGCAGGGTGTGTGTTTGTATTTGGAGCCTGCATGTAAATTGAGAACTAGTCGTTTACTCCTAGACTCGTAAAAACACAACCACCTCACCCAGTCTACAATATGCCCGGCCACCCCACACTTCAGGCCCACCCCAGCCCCTAACATAACCAGCCTCCCCCATAGCAAACAGTGGTCCCCCGCTCCACTGGCACACTGTGCCGAATCCGCAGCTGGGTTGGAGATTGTGTCAATGTAGGAGTGGACTGCTGAAAGTAAAGCAATATAGTTTGTGTGCTCACCTAGTCCTCTTTGGCTGCGCTGTTTTTTTTCTCTCTGCCAGAAGTCCGTTTAGCCCGCCTCCTGAGGGGCGGAGCCAAACAGCAAGTTCTGAAAAAAAAAACTCTGTTTAAATACTGCTGAAGAGGGAGAGAATGATTGGCAGCGGTGGGCAGATTAAACATGCAGGGGGTGTGAATATGCCTTGGCTCCTGCCCCTAGCCACCTCCTTAATGGCTGGAGCATGTAAGTTTTCTAACTGTTTATGTCGGGGTACAGGGCTGCTCAAGTGCTGGGGGACCCCTTGCCTGGATGCTGCAGACATGCTGCATCCAGTGCTGTAATTAGATCACCATGCCTGGTTTGGTGACAGGTCCTCTTTAAGGTTAAGAACATCCTGGGCATGAAGAAAAGGGGAGGTAGTACGCTCTATCTGGTTGATTGGAGGGGTTTTTGCCCTGAAGAGACATCTTGGGAGCCCAAGGTGAACATAATGACCCTCTTCTCATAAAGAGAATCCTTTCAGGGCTGAAAAGGAGGGGGTATAAGGCGGGTACTGTAACACCCGCCATAGTGCCTGCACCTCTTCAGCATGGTACTGGTTGGAAGTGGCATACTCACCTCTCCGGCAGTCCCGTGGCATCTGCCCAGGTTTCATCTGCTGCTTCCTGGTCCCAGGGCCTGCGCATGCCACACAGGTCTCCTGGGATTGTGCTCAGGTCACGCACGCTCTCACTCCTGAAAGGGGCAGGGCACCCTACGCAGAAAAGCTTTTCAGCATATGGCTAAGTATATTTTGCACCTTCTTCATTTGGAAAGTGCTTGAAGAACAAGGTCTATGCTTTAGAGAAATGCTGCTAGTTGTCAGACACCTTGCTTTAACCTGTGTCTGTACCTTGCCTGATCAGTGTCTGTTTCCAGTTCTGCTGACCCACAAGTATCTGTCTGGTTCAGTCCTGCTGATGGACCATCTGCACCAGGCCTGCTGTTGCACCATCTGCACCGGACCTGCTGCCATACCTGGAACCTGCACTGCCTGCATCCAGCTGTGCAGACTGCACCTATTTAGAGATTGTCAGTGTCCATAGGAGCTCGACCCCTGGAGTAAGCTGTTGGGATACCAAGAACCCCTAGAGTTACACCTAGAGGCTAACTTCCAGCATAAGCCTACCCTCTCTATCTGAGACTCTAGAGAAGACTCAGTAGCTGCTTAGCTTTGGTTACTCCAGGTCAAGATCGGTGCTTCAGCTCAGTGAGTTCAATCCTGGATTCTTGCTCCTGCGAGCATTACACATTGATTCTTTTGTTGTGTTGTTTCTTTATCGCGCAAGTCTCACATCCATATGTTACTACAGAAAAGACCATACTATGTATGAGCCGTGTCCTTGTCACCAGTGAAATAGTGATTTGAAGTCCTTGTCCAGTGACTTCATTGTTGATTTGCCAATATTTATTTTCCAACTGTCTTCTGGTGTTATCGCTGCATTTTCAATGATCATTGATCCAAGTAGGTTGAAGTCCTTTACAACTTCCAGCTCATTATGGTCTGTCTCAAATGTGCTCCGTTCGTACCTGGCAGTAGTCAATATAGTTCATATCTTGCATCCGTATGTTCTACAGAATAGACCAGATTATGTACGTGTCTTTGTCATGCGGGAAATATCCTTGATTTAAAAGACCTTGTTCAGTGACTTCATTATTGATTTGCCCATAGCTATTCTTCTAATAATAATAATATTTATTTATATAATGCCAACATATTCCGCAGCGCTTTACAATTCAAAGGTTGATATACAGTCATAAGTAACATAATTATAAAAAATACCGTAAGTAAAGCAAAAATAACGACGACCCTGCTCGTAAGTATGAGGTGGGGATTACACAAAGTACAGGTACTTACTTGTAACAATGGTCCAGCCATGGGGGATAGATGAAAGGCTGCATGAGCCAGTCACCAGCCAATATTCATAGTGCTTTTGGGTGTGTTAGAAAGTTTGAGGGAGAATTATGTTGAGAGAAATAATGAATCGACTAATAATAAAAGAACTTCGATTAGGGAACGTGATAGGCTGCCTTAAAATTGTGTGTTTTTAGGGAGCACCTAAAACTGTGTAAATTGTAGTTAGTCTTAATTTCTTGGGGTAGAGCATTTCAGAGGATTGGTGCAGCTTGGGAGAAGTCTTGGAGGCAGGAGTTGGAGGTTTGGATTAGTGCGGATGTTGATCAAAAGTTGCTTGTGGAGTGTAGCCATATTGACGTTTGGAGGTCTTCACTGCTTTTTGAGTGATCATTGATCTGAGTAAGTTTAAGTCCTTTATAGCTTTCAGTTCATTGCCGTCCATCTCCAATGTGTCTTCTTTGAATTCGGTAGGAAGCCTACTGTAGAATCCAGCTTCACATCTTGATACACCCTAATAAGGGTTATTAACTAAGGATGGGCGAACTGTTGGTTTTTTGCCGGGTTCGTGACCGGCGATGCCCTGTTACAGTAAGCGAATAGTTAATAACAATACTCATTATACTTACCAGGTCCGCGTTCTCCCTTTCAGCTGTGCCGTGGCACTGCATCACTTCCGGGCCTCTCATTATCCTCAGGGAATATTCACGTGACTGGCTCCAACAGCCAATCACATACAACCAGAAGAAAGAGGCGGCCTGGAAGTGACGCAGTGCCACAGCAGGAAGAGAGAACGCATAACCAGTAAGTATATTATGTGTATTAACTGTTTGCTTACTTTAACAGGACGCCGGTCACAAACCCAGCGAAAAACGAACAGTTCACCCATCACTATTGTTAACCTATTACTAAAAAAAATTCCTGACCAGAACAATTACAGACCTGTCACTAATCTCCCTTTTATCTCTAAACTCCTGGAATGCTTGGGTCCTCTCTCCCTAATCCGGTATCTCTTAACCCAGTTTACACATAACGATGTCCCAGCAACCCCAACGACGATAGGTGGTCACTGGGACATCATTATGTAATTGCTGGTGAGCTGTCAGACAGGCAGACTCACCAGCGATCAGCCAGAATGCTGGTATCCAGAGTAAACATCGGGTAACTAAGCAGAGCGCTGCGCTTAGTTACACGATGTTTACCCTGGTTACCATTTACCAGTGTGTACTGTGCGGTGCTGGGAGGTCGTTGATCGTTGGCCTCCCGCTGTCACACACACCGATGCTGACCGCTCAGCGGGAGACCACCAATGAAAAAAATGACCCTGGCTATTTACCAACGATCAGCGAGCTGATCGCTGATCGTTGCAGGGTGTCACACGTAGCGACTTAGCTACGAGGTCATTGCAGCGTCACAAGTTGCAGCAACATCGTTAACATTGTCGGTACGTGTAAACACAGCTTTAGATAACTCACTTCTTGACCATTTACAATCTGGTTTGTATTCTTTGCACTCTGCTGAAATTGTCCTTCTAAAGTCTGTAATGATCTACTAAAGGTTAAATCTAATGACCACTACTCCCTGCTGATTCTCCTGCATCTCTCAGCAGCATCTGACACTATGGATCCCTAGGTCCTGCTCACTATGCCTCCAGGACAATGTTCTCTGACCGTTCCTTCACTGTATCATTTTCTGGCTCTTCTTCCCCATCTCTTCCACTTACTGTCGGGGTTCCTTAGTGTTCAGTACCAGGCACCCTCTTTTCCTTATACACTGTTACAATTGGAAAATTCATCACCAGATTTGGTTTCCAGTACTAAAGTATACTGATGACACTCAGTAGTACACTTCTCTTAACATTACCCCCACATTATTACAAAATACAAGTGATTGTCATGGTCTCCCTCTAAAACGGAATCGGTCAAAAACGGAACATTTCGGGTCCGGCACATTGCGCTGTCTTGCTGGCTTCAGAGCATGCTCACTGCGCAAGATGAAGCCACGAAGGCACACCTGACAAGACAGCACAATGTGCAGAACAGGAAATGACACGACCTTTGCGTCACACCTAGAAGCACCACATACATTACAGTCTGATCACAGACGGGGAGAGTGCTTGGAGCTTATGTTATTACGCCCACCGGGGCGTGGTAACCAGGGAACAAGGGCAGCATGAAGACTGAGAACGCCCATGTCTAGACACTGTCTCATATGGGGGGAAAATGTAAATTATTAAAAACATTTTTTCAACCATTATACTTCACATTTATGTCAGACAGGGATGCTCAGGGATGTACAAGGAAGCTGCAGGGACAGGTAGTGAAAGGTTAGGGGGTCTAAAGTACCTGACCGCTTCCCTTTAAAGGGGTTCTCAGGTGAAAACAAGTTAACACCTGCCCACTGGAGAGGTGATAACTCAAATCCTGGGTGTCCAACCTCTGGGACTTGCTGCACCGATTGGCAGAACAAGAAACTTTTATCCCTGTAAGAATTGAGCAACAGTGCACATGCTTGACCATCCTTCCATTCACTTTTTATTGTGCTCTTGGAAAAAGCGAAGTGTTCGCTCGGTAGACCCATAGAGAATGAATAGCGTGTCAGTAGAGGATTCGACTGTTGCTTGATAACAGTTGCTTGCTCTGCTAATCATTGCGGGTCCCAACAGACTCCCACTGTTCCATAAGTTGCCGCCAATTCTGTTGTTACTGGCAAACCCCTTTCATTACATGGAAATCCGAATGAGAATAAGCTTCGATCGGAGGGGAGGTGACTGCCACCTAGTGTTCACATTTGAATGATGCATGCCATATACTACTAGTATGGTAGAATGTAGCAGTAAGGCTGGTCTTACACATAAGATAGCTGTTAGGCTGACTTCACAACCCGATCTGGGGCTGTCCGGTGTTAACTAAGGCTGGATTCACACAGGCAATTTTAGAAAATACATCATGTGCATTCTAATAATGTAGAAAATATGGTATTAAGTACCAGCCATAGAAATGATCTGATGAATCTTTCTTCCCAATCTATGTTTTCTATTGGAAAGGAAGGTCTATGTCCCAGTGTTGTTGTTTTTTTTTTCCGTTAGGCCATGCACATGTGGCGCCACTGCGACCAGGGTGACCACAGGTAGGAATTGCAGCCAGGCAGGTGGAGAAAGGTTTTGCACAAGCCACCTTCATACATACACCCACCGACACAAGACCCAACCTGGAGCCCGGGACTCTAGGCGGGCAAGGGGTGGTAGGACCAGTCACAGTGGATGGACGTAGTCAAGGTGACAGACTTGGTACATAAGGGGAAAACTAGGAGGAGTTAGGTAGTAGGCCAGTGGGTGCTGAACAGTAAAGACGGAGTAGGCCAGAGGGTGCAGAGTAGCAAAGACCAAAAGCAGAGAGAGACTACCCTGAAGGTTTTGGGCTGCCTGGAGGTGCAGAATCCTGCGAGGCACAGTCCCCTGGAGAGAAAGCCTGCTCCAGAGCCTGTAACCCAAGGGAAAGGGAGAACGGACCAGTGCAGCTGGGTCCGAGGAAACCGGCAGCGGTGACAGAGGACGACTAGGTGAAGGGATCCCCTAACGTACACCGGAGTCACACAGGTAGGAAAGGGCCTGGTGCTCCCTTGCAACACAGGGACACAGGAAGTCAAGGTTGGGACCAGAGAGTCGGCTCGGAGGTGACTGAAGCTATACGCCGGATCACAGACACACCGATGGGAGTTCAGATTCCAGGTCTGATCTCCGAACACTTGTGTGGGAGGTACAGCAACATATAGGACCCAGGCTTGCCACCCACACACAGGGGGAAGCCAAACAAGGGACCAAGTTGCCATCATACAGCACACTGGGGAAGAGAAGTGTAGAGGAAAGCCTGAAAGGAACTCCAAGAGAGAAGGGTCTCAGAAGGGAAACCTGGCTGCAGAAGGGTTAACTAGAAGTGCGGAGTAAAACTTGGTGAATGAACTGTACTTGTGAACTGTACAGAAGGAAACTGCAAGTAAAACCCGGTGAACCCTGCTAAAGTCTCCCTTGTGTGATTCCCTGCATTATAAACTGTTATATATACATTACACCCTGTCAGGAGCTGCCCGACCCACGGCGGGCTCATCCATCCGGCTGTAGCACCATCCATCCTCCTGGCAGGAACAGCAGCAGCGGTGGTCCACTCACTGACCACAACCCGTGGGTGATGTCACGACAATCCCTGTAAATACCCCTTTTATTTGTAGGTTCGGGACACGGTCCAGACCAAGGACCGCCGTGATAACCCCCGTGACATCCCGGTCCGGTACAGAGTACCCCGTCCCATTGGGCTCCACACACATGGTGCGGATTTGTGGCAATTTTTAATTTATTTTTTTGCTGAATTTTTATTTAATGCAAATTAAAATCTGCTTTAGACTTTAGAAATCTCATGCACATATTTGCTTTTATTTTCCTGACTGAATTGGAAAATGGCAGCTTGTCAATTCTTTCAGTGTTCTTGCAGCATTTTTTCACCATAAGAAAGAATGAGAGTGCGAAAATGAAAAGGTGTGTTTTTGGTGAAGGAAACAAACTTATGTACTGGAGACAAATGACACATATAATCTGCAAAAACGCAGCAAAACCAACTTTTTGTAAGCAGCCGCCTTACTGTCATGAGAGCAGGTTTAACCGGCAGAAAAAAAAAAAGCAAAAAAGCAACATGTAAATGCATATATTATATGGAGTCATTACAAACAGAGTGAGCTATTTCAAGTGTTTATTTTGTTAATGTTGATGATTGTGGCTTATAGCCCATGAAAACGCAAAGGTCATTATCTCAGAAAATTAAAGTAGGGAGGATGAAGGGTCTGAGAGATAAAATATTACCTAAATAGGTATCAGAGGCTTCACCTTGTGTGGTTGTGAGAGTCACAACCACTATAAAAGCATATCACGGCTGCTGCAGTCCTCAGCGTGGTGCATATAGAGTAGGGAGGATGAAGGGTTAAAAACTGCGCTGCCGTATTCCACAAGACATCAAACGGTCAAAATAATAATTAGTCAAAGCGTTTCAGGGCTCCCTGGCCCCTTCCTCAGGACAAATCAATACCATATTGCCATGCTTCAGGGCAATTTTCTGAGTTAATGACCTTTGAGTTTTCATTGGCTGTAAGCCATCATCATCATTAACAGAAACAAACCCTTAAAATAGATCCCTCTGTCTGTAATGACTCTATATAATAACTGCGTTTTACTTTATGTATTGAATTACGAAATAAATCATATTTTTGATGATATTCTAATTCTTTGAGATGCACCTGTATGTCACAAGAGCTCAATGCAACTGTATAAGAGCAAAAACGTAGCTCTCATAGAGATGTATTTATTTGTGACATCTATTAAACAATGGAGCGCACGATCAGGTCACTTTTCATGGAAGCCCGAAGGAGCGATGGCCATAGCGGTGAAGCCATTGGAAGGTGAGTATTAGGCTGGAAACACACTCTGCTACTTACATGTGAGTCTCTCGGACAAGACTCGGAAGAGGCTGGAGCAGTGACCTTGAACGGCCTCTCCATGTCTAGACAGGAATGACAGCTGATTGTGTTTCCCGTGCAGCATCACACTCCCCGTCCAGAGAGGGAGAAGCCTTTCAGGGTCACTGCTCCAGCCTGTTCTGAGTCTTGTCCGAGAGACTCGCATGTAAGTAGGAGAGTGTGTTTCCAGCCTTAGGGTGGAAACACATTATGCAACATGAATGTGAGTATCTCGCATGCATCTCACATACCTCACCCGGAACAGCTGCCATCTCTCTGGCCGGGATCGCATCAGCTATTTGTGTTTCTATGCAGTTCCATGCTCCTGTCCAGAGCAGGGGCCGTTCTGGGTGAGTCATGTGAGATGCATGTGAGATACTCACATGCATTTCGCGAAACCATGTTTCCATCCTAAGACAAGAGGGCAGGGGACTTGTATTTAAAGGATCACTTCAGTGGTGCAATAACAAAAAACTTCACAGTATTTGGCTGTGACAACACTTTGATATAGTAATGTGCGGATTACAGGTGTTACACTCTGCATATAAAGCTCCAGAGTAGCCAGAAGAAAAGCCACACACAGGTCAGTTTAGGCCAAGTTAAAAAAAAATAAAAAGTACAGTGGGCAAAGGAAGTCTATGTTTTGGGACTTCTCCACCAATACTGAACATTCCTTAAGGATAGCTTCATACGACATTAGAAAAACAGCGGATTACAATATGCTCTTTTCTAGAGATGAACTCTTTTTTTGCTCTACCTGGATGAGATCGTTTTCTGGACAGATCTTATAATAAATTGCGGCCGTTGTCATTTACACACCAGCTTGAATCAACTGTGCCAAAATGAGCAGAGCTGGGGAGATGTTGGGGTGGCAGCGTGCCCCCACCTGCCCCTCAAATGAGCCAGAAGTGCCACCCCAGTCTGAAAGGAGTAGCAATTCTAATGCAAGGAAAGAGCTAGCTCTGAAACGCGTGGGATTAAAGAACTACTTCAACCAGACGTTCCATTGTCCTGGTCTTCCTTTAGTAGCAGCGCAGATCGTACGACACTTCGTCCTTATATGCTGACTTCTGACCATGGTGACCGTGGATGTGTGGATCCAGCAACAGCTACTGACTAAGCGTTCATACTGGTTGTGGGTTACACAACCAGATCAGGTGAGCAGGCCTTTGTCGCCATACATATTCCTCTATATAATAGAGATAAGACCCTATTGCGCATTTGTCTCATTATTTTAGATTTCTCCTCAGATGAAGCGGCCTTCTTTGTGGCCTTGGCACCTTCTAGAAGACTGGCGTAGTGCGAGTGTACGGTACATCAGCCATGACGACTCAATGTTTGGACTCCAAGCCTCGTTGTTTTGAGGCAAAAATGTGATTTTGACTGAAATTAAAATGACCGTTTCTGTATTTTCTTTTACGATGCTGTAGATCCACCTGCTGGATTGGAAAGTTGGAACAATTAACTGTATGACATTCTCAAGGGTATAAATGTATGCTTAGCTGAACCTTGGCATTAGAGTCTCAATCAGCCTCATCCTCA
Organism: Allobates femoralis; assembly: GCA_033576535.1. Lineage (NCBI taxonomy): Eukaryota > Metazoa > Chordata > Amphibia > Anura > Aromobatidae > Allobates > Allobates femoralis. The sequence goes on from JARQOC010000006.1 coordinate 329,453,894, forward strand.
CAAATGTCTTATGGTGGGTTTACACACACCAATCATTGTATCCAATATCTGAACCAATCTCTGGTTGCAGTGAAATCATGGACAGATTGCTCCATGTTGTACACAGCCACAAAATGGAGCAATGTGTCCATGATTTCACTGCAACCAGAGATCTGTTCAGATATTGGATACAATGATTGGTGTGTGTAAACCCACCATCAGGCTGCAGTCCCACATTACCGATTCATAGTTTGTGGTTCTAACACGGAAAATCAAACATGGACATGTTAATGCCGCCAAAGGACCTCTAGGGATGAAGGTTCCTTTCTTCCAAGCTTGTGCCAGTAATAGCATTCATGCATTATCAATGTCTTCCTGAAGGCCAACTAAAGTTTTGTCTGGAAGAATTTATCGATCTTTGGGTTCCACCAACTTTAATGCGGCTTTGATAGTCTTCCTAAATTAATCTAGGTCTGGGAACTTGCTCTCAACCTTATGGAGAGAACGAAGTAGGTGAGGAGATTGTAAGCCACTTCCCTCCTCTCAGATATATGCATATATGCAAATTTGCACTTCACTAAGGAAGTGGAGAAACTCCAGTGCCACATTTAAGCAGCTTCCTCAAAGTCATAATCGCTTTCCTACAAGCTTTTAATATAACTAAGCTCCATAAGGTTGAGAGCAAGTTCCCAGACCTTGTCTTAGCCCACTCACTCTGCCAGATCAAAATATCCCACACACTACACTGATGAGGGGCAGGTACCCCGAAACGCAGCGTCTGTAGTTTGGGGTTCTGATCTGGCACAAATCCCTTAGTTATATTAAAAGCTTGTAGGAAAGCGATTATGACTTTGAGGAAGCTGCTTAAATGTGGCACTGGCGTTTCTCAACTTCCTTAGTGAAGTGCAAATTTGCATATATGCATATATCTGAGAGGAGGGAAGTGGCTTACAATCTCCTCACCTACTTTGCTCTCTCCATAAGGTTGATAGTAAGTTCCCAGACCTTGTCTTATCCCACACACTACACTGATGAGGGGCAGGTACCCCGAAACGCAGCGGCTGTAGTTTGGGGTTCTGATCTGGCACAAATCCCTTAGTTATATTAAAAGCTTGTAGGAAAGCAATTATGACTTTGAGGAAGCTGCTTAAATGTGGCACTGGAGTTTCTCAACTTCCTTAGTGAAGTGCGTATTTGCATATATCTGAGAGGAGGGAAGTGGCTTACAATCTCCTCACCTACTTCGCTCTCTCCATAAGGTTGATAGCAAGTTCCCAGACCTTGTCTTATCCCACTCACTCAGCCAGATCAGAATATCCCACACACTACACTGATGAGGGGCAGGTACCCCGAAACGCAGCGTCTGTAGTTTGGGGTTCTGATCTGGCACAAATCCCTTAGTTATATTAAAAGCTTGTAGGAAAGCAATTATGACTTTGAGGAAGCTGCTTAAATGTGGCACTGGAGTTTCTCAACTTCCTTAGTGAAGTGCGTATTTGCATATATCTGAGAGGAGGGAAGTGGCTTACAATCTCCTCACCTACTTCGCTCTCTCCATAAGGTTGATAGCAAGTTCCCAGACCTTGTCTTATCCCACTCACTCAGCCAGATCAGAATATCTTACACACTACACTGATGAGGGGCAGGTACCCCGAAACGCAGCGTCTGTAGTTTGGGGTTCTGATCTGGCACAAATCCCTTAGTTATATTAAAAGCTTGTAGGAAAGCAATTATGACTTTGAGGAAGCTGCTTAAATGTGGCACTGGAGTTTCTCAACTTCCTTAGTGAAGTGCAAATTTGCATATATCTGAGAGGAGGGAAGTGGCTACAATCTCCTCACCTACTTCGCTGTCTCCATAAGGTTGAGAGCAAGTTCCCAGACCTCGTCTTAGCCCACTCACTCAGCCAGATCAGAATATCCCACACACTACACTGATGAGGGGCAGGTACCCCGAAACGCAGCGTCTGTAGTTTGGGGTTCTGATCTGGCACAAATCCCTTAGTTATATTAAGAGCTTGTTGGAAAGCGATTATGACTTTGAGGAAGCTGCTTAAATGTGGCACGGGAGTTTATCCACTTCCTTAGTGAAGTGCAAATTTGCATATATAAATTAATCTATGCCTTCAGGATTAAAAGGACATTTTATTAATAATCATTATTATCAGAGCAATCCTCACTTTTACTTCCATCATCGGTCCTTATGAAGAAGGCTCCCAGATCCAACTCAGAATCTGAATTTTGGACATGGAAGGAGTAGGAGATGGAGACATACGAGGGCAGAAGGAATACACTTTGATTACACAGATGATGAATGTTCATGTATTCAATTTGGTATTGGGAGAATAATGAAATAAACTAGAGAAAGTTCACTTTTAATTTACAAAATCAAATTACCCAATGTCAGGCACCAATGAGTGGAATACAATCATGAAGGGGAAGGCCACACCGGCCGCATATGGATTCATCAGCATTGAGTGAGATCTACTGCTCAAACTGTTATATCTGCAGCTCCCCTTGAAGGACTTGTCCCACCAACAAAGTACACTTTAATAGATCAAGGAATAAAAATAAGTGTCTTAAGATCCTGTCCCGAGATATTGTTATAAATGTGCCCCTGTGTAATGTATGTGTCAGGCCATGCAGGAACAGGTTGGATATACCACAGTTCTTGGACAGAGGAAGAATTAAGAGAGTCTACAGACATTACAGCTGGGGATCACAGAATATAAGAGTATACAGACATTACAGCCGGGGATCATAGAATATAAGAGTATACAGACATTACAGCTGGGGATCACAGAATATAACAGTATACAGACATTACAGCTGGGGATCACAGAATATAAGAGAATACAGACATTACAGCCGAGGAGCACAGAATATAAGCGTATACAGACATTACAGCCGAGAAGCACAGAATATAAGAGTATACAGACATTACAGCCGGGGATCACAGAATATAAGAGTATACAGACTGTAAAGCCATACTGTCCTGTAATAAGAAATATTTTTGAATCAACAAGGAAAGCCGGGCACCGCTCACAATCGGACACAGACACTTGTGGGTGGTTCAGCGCAGACACACTGGGGCATAGATCAGGCGGTGCTCTCCTCCACATAGAAGTCAGACTCCTTAAATCAGCGAAAGTATGAAGAAATGAAGAGGCACTCGCCGTATGATCTTTGGGGTTTTAATTTATTCCGTCAGAGATATCATGAGATATTGGCAATAGGGAGGGAGACTTAGACACAGAGGATGATGGTAGCCGTTGTCTTATGTCTCTAAATCCCCTTCTCTATTGCCGATATCTCATGATATCTCTGACAGAATGAATTAAAACCCCAAAGATCATACTCACGGTGAGTGCCTCTTCATTTCTTCTTACTTTCGCTGTTTTAGAGAAATGTTTTGCCCCACAGAGGGAATAATTTGTGATCCCGTGCTACAATATCTACATACTGTTTTGTGTCCTTCCCTGCACAGGAGATGTGGTATGATCAGACCATGTCCCTGTATTGACAGACACATCCATTACACAGTACATAGCAGGGACACATATACAAGATTATCTCAGCACAGGAGATGTGGTATGATCAGACCTTGTCCCTGTACGGTCAGACACATCCATTACACAGTACATAGCAGGGACACATATATAAGATTATCTCAGCACAGGAGATGTGATATGATCAGACCATGTCCCTGTACGGTCAGACACATCCATTACACAGTACATAGCAGGGACACATATATAAGATTATCTCAGCACAGGAGATGTGGTATGATCAGACCATGCCCCTGTACGGTCAGACACATTCATTATACAGTACATAGCAGGGACACATATATAACATAACATTTTTTTTAACACATCTACTTGTGCAAATTATTATTATTATTATTCCAAAATCTATAGATGAAAGTTGTACTTTATTTGGGAAACCCCTTTAATTTCACATTTCAGCATTTCTCCTTTGTTCCAGTTCACTGGTATTGTAATACCAATAGATTTTAAATCCTAAAATTCTGAATATCCAACCCTTGGGAATATACCCTAAAATGTGACAGTTGCCTTTAAAGCAATCCTCCACCTTGGCACGAAAATGTAACTATACATTTGTCATGTAAAGTCTCCTTACCTGAAGCCCTTCTTTTCCATGCCAAGATGGAGGGCCACTTTACAATGGTGATAGGTCCTTGTAATTATAACAGTGAGGATCTATGACACGAAACAACTAGAGACATTTGATGTCCCGAGCGCTCAAGTGCTTTTTGAAGACCCCAGAATTCAGAAACTCCTGTGTATGTTTATTTCTCTTCTAGATGTCTCTGATTGCACAAGCATTGTATGTGTTGATATGGCAAGTTACATGTATCTGGGAATAAGTGTTTGGGCACTTATATACTCAAGCGTCAAATATTGAGTCTTAGTTACTTGTTCCCCACCCTTTAAATAAATACCCACAAAATACCATAACTCTTCCCAATATTAATCATTATGACAAAGTCTTAATTAAACACCTCTCGTATGAAATCCCACATGCCATGCCCCACTCATATGTGTGACAAGCTGGGCATTATGGCGTGGTCCTCCACCTGAAAAACAAACCTTGGAAAAAGTATCCATCTTTGATACCAATGTTTGTACCAATAACACCTTTATATTATTTGTGACTTTGGTGAAAACTTGTAGCCATGAATCTCTACGAGTCACAGGTATTGGTAAGGAGCTATGTGACTGAAGGCTTGGTAGTATTAGGCCAAAGGATGACTAGAGAAACAAAAGCGTCCTTTTACCAGGCTCCCGTTATACTATCATAGAGGCGCGACACCTCGCAATCTGCGGATGAAATTGGCTATTGTCTTGACCAGTCCACCTTTGCTGTGGTCCTCCACTTGAAAAGTCCTTGTGAGAAGGTTGTAGAAGGAGCCGTAGCCCACGGCCACCACAGTACAAGTCAGACAGATGACGTTATAGGGCATGCTGAAGTCAGGGGTTGGAAGGTTCACCAGTAAGGGCTCGGTGTACAGCCGCATAAAGTAACTGGACCCATCTGAGGACGGGAATCTGACAAAGAGAGACAAGGACAATAAGAGGAACACGTTCTGCAGAGAGGACATGGGGCATAGTAATATGAATGAGAAATCACATAATACATAGTAGCACTAAGTCTACCAGAGCAGGGAAGAGGCTCTCCACCCTGGTGGGCAGATGGTGGTCCTGAGCCGGATCTTCTGATATGATGTCCTATATTATGTTCTATTGAGAGAAGCCGATCAGAATCGGCACATGACTGCGTCACATACTTGTGGACCTGTGAGCTTTTCTTGGCACGTAACATAAAAGCAGACTGAAAACATGTGAACACAGCCTTACATGTATTTACTACTCCTTACATCCATCTGTCCTCTTTAGGTGAGCTCCAATTCTTACATATAGAGAAGTAACTTGGATTACACCACACAGTGAAGTGAGGTATCTAGATACTTACAGCGTGGAGAAGAGCGGGCTTGCTTCTAGCTCATCGGTCTTTACATTCCTTACACTGGGGATCAGGACGCTCAGTACTGAAGGACTAAACATAAAGACGTTTTAGGATATTATTGGGGAAGAAAGTAGAGCAATGCCTCAAAAAAAGAAAAGAGTGCAGTGAGTTCACCTGATATAAAATCCATGATTGGGGTCAGGAGGGTACTCCGTCCACTTCAGCAGCGCCCTCTCAAACTGGATACTGATCTTAGTGATCGAATTAGGAGGCAATTGGATTAACATCTCTAGAAGATGAGGGCGCTGGCGGTCCTTGGCTGGCATGTAGTGAATATAGCCTAGAAAGATAAAAAAGGAGAGGGGGTTAATGGACAGAGATCAATAAAGTGTCCGGACACACAACAATTAGCTAAGCCAGAAGTCCCCAACCTTTCTGACCTTGAAAGCCACATTCAGCTCTGAAAAAGGATCAAGAGCCACATCCACCTACTGCGGTATTCCAGATCCAAGGGTTCAGATCTTACCCTCATCTAGATCTGCTCTTCTATGTGGGGCTACTTACAAGTCACCATCTGTAGACCTGCTCTTTAACTTCATAGCTGTTTGCTAGACCCGGAGTTCATTCACACAAGACGCTGCGAGCCACACATCACTGCCCATGAGCCACAAGTTGGGGACCCCTGGGCTACACCATGTCTCAGGGAGACTAGGAAGGCCCCATATACTTTACATGATGTGTCCAGCTTCTCTAATAGGGCCTTAAAGGGTTGTCCATAACTATCTTAGGATAGGTAATAAACACATGATCGGCAGGGTCCAGCACTGCCATTGATTAGATGACAACTGCACTAGCTCCAACTTAAACTCCCATTCAAGTGAAAAGATGTTAAGTTGCAGAACTCAGCAGAGCCACTAAGCGATGTACTGAGAGTCTATCTTCCACCCTTTGCATCACTTAGTCTTCTACGGTGCCAAAATGGTTTTCTGCTGATCACTGATGTTACCGGCATGTTGATTACCTATCCAACCATTAAGGCCTGGAACACCTTTACTGCCTATACACACTAGATGAATGTTGTGACCAGCCACAATCTAATGATTATGATGGTAGCCTTAATGCACCATGATAACAGGCATGAGGAGAACTCAAAGATCACCGATATCATGATCATCTGAGATTTCACTGGAGATAGCAATTTATCTCAACATTCGTTCTCATAAACATGTTAGCCATATCAAGATGAAGCTTCTGTATATTACTGTAATGTGAAGACACTTTTAATGAAAGGTAAGTAGGAACCAACCCAACCCAAAAAGTAATTAATTTGTTGGTCACTACTGATTGTCAACTCAGTCTGTATAGTAGTTATGGCTGAAAGAGGACTGCAGCAGGTTATGTGATAAGGTTGCTTGCTCTCTGACATACTTACTAGGTTTGTTTTCCTTGCCCTTGGTAATTATGGTCAGCGTGTGGACATATAGACGGAGATACCAGGGAACAGTCTCAAGAAACATCACAGGAAAGGCTCTGTATGGATGGTTGTTGTAAACCATGGTATTAATCACTCCCGTCTGAAGACCATAGCCACTAACATAGCGTTCAGCATGGAAGACAGGGGGCTCTGATTGACCTAACAGAGGCATACAGAGGTCTCATTATTAGTTAATGGTTTAAAAAGTGGTAAGAACAAAATTCATATACAATTGTCAATATAATAACATGGCAACCCTCTATAATTCTAAGGTAGAGGTCCCCAATTCCAGGCCTGGAGGGCCCCAACATTTCATGTTTTCAGGATCTCCTTAGTATTGCACAGGTGATAATTTAATTACATGCACAGAAGATGATTCCAATACCTGTGCAATACTAAGGCAATCCTGAAAACATGACTGTTGGTGGCCCTCGAGGACTGGAGTTGGGGACCCCTGGTCTAAGGGGAACCTGTCAGACAGCAGCTAGTCTGACGACTCAGACCTACATAGCTGGGTTCTGAGTCGCCAACAAGGTCATTGTTAAGGCGTCAAACACACCGATGCATACTGCCAGCGGGAACCCAACGATCAAAAAATGGTCCAGGCCATTCTGACACGATCGGTGGGGTCACAGCGGGGCCTGGTCGCTGCTACATATCAAACATAGCGAGATTGCTGGTGAGGTCGCTGTTACGTCACAAAGCCTTTGACACAAAGTGATCTCGTATGTGTGACAGGGGCTTAAGGATTACAGAAGCAGGACCAGCAAGGAGTGACTTTTCACTGGAGTGGCTCAATTGTAAGACAATGGTGCCAGCACTCTCCGAGCAGCTGTAACGCTTACCGAGTCTGAACCTCCTTTCCATTTTAGTGCAACATTCAAGTTTCTAGAGGTGTTGAAAAGCTCTGGTTCTAGAAGGTCATATAATGTATACACCCTCTGATCTCCATGGACGGGAACCCCAACATCCAGAGCTGATGGTGGTGAGACTTCAAAAAGGTCAATTTCTTTCTGCAAAGGTAAAACGTTGTGCAGTGAGTATAAGGCCATTAGCACATGTCCAGCAATCACAGTCACAGCATGAAGCCTTCAGGACACCCATGGCCGGATCATGCGCGGAACGCCAATATCAAATGTGTGAGGCTGTATTAAAATGCCATGTTTAGAGGCTTTGTCAGAGGTATGCGTGGAGAGAATCTCCGGTAATATCCCCTTTATATACATACATTTATCCCACTGCAGTGTGACAATAATGTTGCAGTAGTATTAGGAACATTGTGCAGATGAATGGCTTTCTGGTGTACAAATACAATTGATGCCCCTGAATGTGGATGTCCAATTTACAAACCCATTTATGTATTGTAACGCTCACAGGGGCGAACGTCCCGAGAGTGGACCCGCAGGGGCAAAGCGCTGATCTAGACCTCAAGGAGCGAAGTTAAGCGGCTACAGAATCTTTTCTACAGACTCAGATGGCGAGGTTAGGCTTTGCCTGACAAGTGCCACCAGGTGCAACTCCAGAGGATCTTGGTAACTCAATAACTGGCACCAGGGGTCGGGGATGCAGGCAGGCACAGTCTCTGAATAGGTGAGGCCGGGAAGGCTGGATATAGGCAGATGAAGACTCCAGGTATGGCAGCACAGTGCGGCAGCAGGCCTCGAGCACACGGCGCGCGCGGCAGCAGGCCTCGAGCACACGGCGCGCGCGGCAGCAGGACTCGAGCACACAGCGCGCGCGGCAGCAGGACTCGAGCACACGGCGCGCGCGGCAGCAGGACTCGAGCACACGGCGCGCGCGGCAGCAGGACTCGAGCCGCGGCAGCAGGACTCGAGCGCGCGGCAGCAGGACTCGAGCGCGCGGCAGCAGGACTCGAGCGCGCGGCAGCAGACTCGAGCGCGCGGCAGCAGGACTCGTGCACACGGCAGCAGGACTCGTGCACACGGCGCGCGCGGCAGCAGGACTCGTGCACACGGCGCGCGCGGCAGCAGGACTCGTGCACACGGCGCGCGCAGCAGCAGGACTCGTGCACACGGCGCGGCAACAGGACTGGACCAGACAGGTGCTTGCGGGTCAGTAGAACTGGAAACAGACACTGATCAGGCAAGGCAAAAACACAGAAATACAGCAAGGGGACCTTGCAACTAACAGCATGTCTCTAAAGCAGTGTTTCCCAACTCCAGTCCTCAAGGCACACCAACAGGTCATGTTTCAGGATTTCCTTATCATTAGACAGATGATGGAATTATCCCTGTGCAAGTGATTAAACTAACACCTGTGCAATCCTAAGGAAATCTGAAACATGACCTGTTGGTGTGCCTTGAGGACTGGAGTTGGAAACACTGCTCTAAAGCATAGATCACATTGCTCAGGCACTTCCAAATACTCCGTGCTTCTCAGCCTCAGGCTGAGAAGCATTTCTGGTAGGACGCGCTAGCCTTTTAAGGAGCAGGAGTGTGCCGTGTGTGTGCCTTAGCGCGCTCTCAGGAGATCTGTGCAGCATGCATATGCCCTGGGAGCAGTAAGCAGCAGACGGTACCTGGGCAGAAGCAGCAGGAGGGGTGAGATGTGTATGCAGGTCTCCCTGCTGAGGAGTTTCTGACACCAGAGTGGTTGTTACACGTGTATTCTAACTGGAGGAGCCGTCCTGTCCTGCATTACACCGAAAGCTCAGTGTTTGAATTGGGTAGTGCCTAAATATTAAAAAAAACCAACACTGTGCCGGTTGCCGTTCACATCACTGCCCAGTGATTGCTCGCAGCCCTCGTGCTTAGATGCCATGTGATCAGCGGCTCAGAATATTCCCGTTTCAAGTGCAGTTTAGAAGAAAAAGCTGAACTCAAACCCAAAGTATTAAAGCATTTGCCTACCTGGTCATATCCCGAATCCACATAGATTTTGCTTTGAGTTGCCAGAGGACAAGGCTCAGTTACTGTTCGGGTGAACATCTTAAACAGCGACCAGTCTGTGGAATAAGAAATGAAAGTCTTGGGTAACGTCTGAAGGATGGCGAGAGGCGACATTCACTGAGGTTAAGACTGTGTCGGGTCAAAGCAGGACTTTACATGGAATATTCAGACAAAGCAGATAGAACCCCAGTAAGGTGTAGGGCCATATACATAATATGTAGGATTCTTTTTTGGTGCACATCAGAAACAATGACTACGAACGACTCAAGTACCTCTTTTCCCCTGTCCATTGGTATACATGTCAAACACCACAGTTAAGGTTTGTCTCAGCTCCCAGGAGATGGCTGAGCAATCTGCATCCTAAAAATAAAAACAGGGGACAAAAGAAGGATTACAGAATCCAGGCTGCCACATGGTAGCCAGTAATCTACTGACTGATCCCCAGAACACGTGGGAATGGTGGGAATTGCTGATTAAGGGGAAACCTTTATTGATCACTTACCCTACATACCGGCCGGATGTGCACGGACTGAGAGTGGTAGCTGCTGTGATACAGACGTTCTGCCTCCAGCAGAGAAGCCAGGCCAACCTGTGATGAGACGGCGAGGCTTCAATACCCAGGATGGAGCCCGCTGTGTTACAATTATGCCATATTATGACGCGTCTCTCTGGATTTACCTTAGAACCACAAGGCAATAACTTCTTCCACGGGGTGAGATTTTCGGTGCATACGATCTCCCTGGGTAACACGGCGTATCTCAGAAGGTGGTGATCTGTAACTGCAGAATGTGAAGAGTACCGTCAGTCCAACAACTACTACCACGTAACCCTGAATACATGCACCAGTCAGCCATGACATTAAAGCCTGATATTAAGTGCCGCAAAAACAGATCTGACCCTTAGAGAAAGCACAAAACCTTGGAATGAGCCCTTTGTTATAGGACACCAAAGGTTCACAAATGACACGACTTAAGATATTTCCAGAAACTGAAGGCTGGGGTCACACTGCAGTATGACCTGTGTGAGGATGACATTACACTGCCTGGACCGGGCACGGCTCTCCTGCCCCGACAGTGACAGGTGCATAGGAGGACATGAATCTGTCATGGCTGGGTCAAGAGAGCCGATGGCCAGTCCGGGTCTCTTCATGCAATCCTCATGCGAGTCATAGGCGGTGTGACGACAGCATTATATTGGTGGTCTCTATAGGGCCCCCAAGATGTAAAGGGCCCATTTCCATCTCTAAAGCAGGTTGTTCATTATGATGGCCTATTGGATTACAAAGGGCCCATATATTGTACTGTTCTTACACAGGGGCCCTTTAATGTCTTTTTCCACCAGTGGATCTCCATATAGATCAACATTCTCAAAGTCATAAAAGAACCCTTTACTATTAGTGCAGAGGTGGACAGGGGTGCTCATGGACAACCTGCCTCTACTCAGCTACACAGCCGCATATGCAGCAAGCTGAGATGTAGTCTGATATCTCCAATTATCCACAGGATTACATATTACAACAATCTGTGTGATTGACCAAATGGGCTAGCCCTGCTGCCCACACACCATGAGTGTTGGGTGCCCTTGAGCATTTCTTGGACCACTCTTGGTAGGTACTGACCACAGTATATTGGGAAAAAAAACCCTACAAGACCAGACACATTTCAATTGAAATCTCACTTTATTCCTTGTAAAAACTGCTCAGATCCTCAGGCTGCTCGGAAATGGAATTTGTGGGAATTAATTTGCTCAAAAAACACCTTAAGAATAAAAAAACGAGATTTTAATACTCTTCCCATTCATTTCTATAAGAAATCCATGGCTACTATTTATATGGGGAGTAATGAGGTGGAAATGAGAGTACATATCACTGCTTTTAGGTAGATCCTGGTAGAATCGGCTCCAAACTAAGGAGTGTCCAATTAGATGGGAAAAGAAACTCATCAAAACCTCTCCTGGGAGAAGAAAAACTCCCACAAAAAAATCCTAAAAATCTGAAAAACTCAGATTTAGGATGCCTTAGGGTATGTGCACACTGGCCGGGTTAGGGTCGGTTTAGATGTGTAAACCGCCAGTCGGTTTACATAAATTTCATGTAAATTTATGTTAATCTAAACCGGCGTTTGGATTAACATTAAAACCTATGTAAACCGACCCCCGGTGTCCACACAACGGCGGTTTACACATGCTCATCTGTTGCTAACCCGGCCGGTTCTGCAGCGGCTGCAAGCAGAATCATGTACTGCTTCCAGCCGCTGCAACACCGCCGGCGCTAACCCGCTGGCCACCCGCCCGGCACCCGCCCGTCACCCGCCGCACATACCCGCCAGGATGCCGGTGGACGGCGCCGGAGCTTCCTGGCGCCCAGCCACCGCCGACCAACCCGCCGGCCAGTGTGCACATACCCTTAAAAGGGAGCCTGTCAGCTCGTTACCCCCCTATCCTATCACTACCTGTCCCTGCACCTTCCTAGTTCATCCCTAACCATCCCTGTCTAAAACTACACTATAAAGCTTGAGAAAAACTAATTTATTAAAGGGAGAGAAAACTTTTTAGTACATGATGAAGCAGAGCCATACTAGGATCTATAGGTCTCTTATAAAGCTATAAAATTCTGCCCCCCATCATGGGACAGAGAATTTCATCCTGACAGCTTCATGCAGCAGCAGAGGTCAGGAGGTGTGTCGGGGGCGTGGATGCTCCATTCTCCCCCACTCTCAGGCTCTTATCACGCCCCGCTGGGCGTCATCATTCCTTCTTTTCTCACCCCATTTTGAAGTTCCCGCCTCCTCTTCTCATAGCATGACACGCCGCCGGACATCAGTTCCAGTCTTGTGCATTGTGGGGGCTTATCAGGTGTACGGCCCGGTTTTCATATGCGCACTGTGCATGCGCTGAAGCTGGACTGTACAGTCCATACACCCGAACACTGCACAGGACCGGAACTGATGTTCGGATGCACGTCTTACTATGAGGTGGAGGCGGGAAGAGAAGGAATGATGACACTTAGCTGGGCGTGATAAAAGCCTGAGAGTGGGGGGAAACTGGAGACCGCCGATCTCAGTCAACAGATGTAGACTGGAGCCCTCATTATCACAGGAATATGCAAGTTATTATATCATTTTTGTAAAGCTTTATAGTGCAGTGTTAGCTCAGAGAGGGATGGTTAGGGATGAGCTAGCAAGGTGCAGGGACAGGTAGTGGAAGGAAAGGGGGGCTAAAACCAGCTGACAGGTTCGCTTAAGGGTATGTGCCCACTGGACATTTTTTGAGCTGTTTTTTAGCGTTTTCCGTCGGCGTTTTCCGCTGAGTTTTATGTTAATTTATGTTAATCCTAACCACCGGTTGGCTTAACATGTTAGTCAATGGATTTTAGAAAACGCTGTGTACATTAGTACGTTTTCTTTTGTCTCCTTTCCACTTTCTTCACCGGTTTTCAAAGTTAGAGCAAGTGACTTCTTTTGAGCGTTTTTCCAGCGGTTCTAGCTTACAAGTGCACAAAAAACAGTCTTAAAAACGCTAAGAAAAACCGCCAGAAAACCGCCGATAAAACGCTGTACAAACGCTATAAAACCGCTCAAAAAACGATGGACACTGCTGAGGTCAGAAAACTCAGTTTCTGCAATTCTCAACCGGTTTTCTGACGGTCTGCAAAGATGCAGAACCGTCCAGTGGGCACATACCCTTAAACTCTCCATGTTACCATAGCGGATGGTTCATCCCTTTAGTCAATGGCAGGTCAGTGTCTGAATACAGAGCACTTAGGTGAGATCAGAGGATAGATCTGGTAGAAAGCTATAGAGACCAAGTATTAGTAGAGGACACGCTGACCGGACATGCACTGACCATTGGCCAATCCCAGAGGCTTGAAGGACGCGGTTGGAGTCACGGTGTTAGTAGAGTCTATGAAGTTTAGTGAGGCGCAGAAGATTCCAGATAAGATGTTAGTCAGCTCCTTCCAATTTCTGTCCACACTGAAATTACAAATATAACCTCATCAATATAAGGGAGCAGGCCATTCTATATCTGCACCAAGAAGATCAGAGCAGAGGAACGATGGGCACATTGTACAAGAAACTCTCGCATCAGATCATACAAAGGGTTTAAAAAGTCTACACATCTGTGTTTGTCATGTAGAGAAATGATAGATCATTTCAGAACTTCTCAACCTTGTCTCCCATAGTCTGTACGACTGAATGGAGAAAGAAAAATATCATTTTGAATGGAAAAATAAAAAAATACCTAAAATAATGTGGTTGTGTAAATATGCACACCCTTAAACGAATACTTTTTTGAAGAACCCTTTGAATGTGTGACAGCATGGCACATCTACAGTTGGCAATCTTTGCCCATTCTTTCTTGCAGTATTGCTCCTAATCTATCAGATTTTGATAGCATCTCCTGTGTACAGCGCCCTCTTCAGGTCAACCCACAGATTCTCAATTGTATTCAGCTCTGGGCTCTGGCTAGGCAATTCCACAACGCTGATCATCCGGTGAAGCCATTCTTTGGTTGATTTGGAGGTATGCTTAGGGTTGTTGGACTGCTGATAGGTGAAATTCCTCTTCGGCTTTTTAGCAGAGGTCTGAAGGTTTTGTAGCAAAATTAACTGATAATTGTAACGTGTCATAATTCCCAAATTCCCATAAATTCCAAACCATAACGCTGCCTCCACCATGCTTCACGGTGGGTATGGTGTTCTTTTGGTGATGTGCAGTGCTTGGCTTTGCAAAAAACATAACTTTTAATTGAGGATAACATTTTCAACTTTGGTCTCATCAGACCATAACTAGTGGGGAGCGAGAGCTACGATGCTTGGGTGCTTGGTACTTGTAACAAGCAGTTGGATGTTCTCGAGTATGTGATTATAATCAAAATCAATGGGCAATTCGAGCATTTTTTCAGAAGATCTTCCAGTTTCCCATTGACTTCCTTTATACTCACATACTCGCTTGTTCCGAGTACCGAGACCCTGAACATCGTAGCGCTCGCTCATCACTAACCAGAACACGTTTTCAGCAGACTTTATGTAGGTTTTAACAAACATTGCTAGACTTAAATGTCTTTCTGTTTAAAAAAAAGCTTCCATTTTGCCATCCTACCTCCTAAACCAAATAAACGAAGAGTATGCGAGATTGTTGTCACATGCAGTACACAACCCGTACTTGCCAGAAATTCCTGCAGCTCCTTTAATGTTGCGGTAGACATCTTAACAGTCTCTTGGATCAATTTTCTTCTTGTCTTTTTAGGCAAATTTTGAGGGTCATCCAGTACTCAGTAATGTCGCTGTTATGCTAAATTTAAGCCACTTAATGACAGTCTTCACAGTGTTCCTACCTTGGAATGTTTTTGTACCCTTCTCCTGACTGATAACTTTCAATGATGAGATCCCTTTGATGTGTTGTAAGCTGTTTATGCAAAATGGCTTTTGCTGTAAAATTCAACTACGGAAATGTCAGGAAAATCCTAGTAGAACAACTACACTTTATATGGCCTCACAATAACTGTAAATGATGATGACAGCTGTGTACTGAGTGTTATTTAACATGAAGTTAAATGTGATGGGAATATGACTATGCCAAACTCTAATAGGGTGCTCACACTTATGCAACCACGTTATTTTAGTTTAGGTATTTCTCTTTCTCCACTTCATAATGATTTGTTTCTCAATGATTTGTCATGATCAATGGGAGACATTATAGATGGAAAAAGTTCTGAAATGATTCTTCTTGGTAGGGTGTTTTCTAATGACATAAGTCAGGTACCTTAAGGCTATGTGCACACTGGGTGGTTTTTGCAAAAAAAAAAAAAAAAAAGGGGATCAATTTTTGTCATGCCAGCAAAGTCTACGAGGCTTGTGACATGCTGCGGCAATGTCAATGTTTTTCCCTGATCAGGTATTTGGAGCAAAAACGCTACAATACTCACCCTCCTTGTGATCCCACGGTGACTGCCGATGGCTTCTTCCTTTCGGGCACCAGCAAGCCCAGTGCAAATGGATTACAGGACCTGCCCATGTGGCTCAGGCTGAGTCAAATGGGGCGCAGGTCCTGGAAGTACCGTGCCCAGAAGGAAGAAATGACCTGTCTCCGTGGGATCACCGGGGAGGGTGAGAAAACCTGTCTGTGTCTCCCCTTATTTGTGCTGCTTTTTCTTTAAAAAAAAAAAACCTGATAAGGTTTTCATGTAGAATTTTCCTGACCACACACAGTTTTTTTTTTTGTGTGGGCACATAGCCTTACAGGGGTGTACAAACTTACTATATCACAGTATGTATATTGATTACACACTCAGAAGGAATTGTCCTATAACTAGAACTCCAGGTGCTCAGATGACACTGCTGGGAAACCTATGGGGAATATATAGGAATACGCAGGAACATTTACACTGGAATATATAGGAATACGCAGGAACATTTACACTGGAATATGTAGGAATACGCAGGAACATTTACACTGGAATATATATAGGAATACGCAGGAGCATTTACACTGGAATATATAGGAATACGCAGGAACATTTACACTGGAATATGTAGGAATACGCGGGAGCATTTACACTGGAATATGTAGGAATACGCAGGAGCATTTACACTGGAATATGTAGGAATACGCGGGAGCATTTACACTGGAATATGTAGGAATACGCAGGAGCATTTACACTGGAATATATAGGAATACGCAGGAGCATTTACACTGGAATATATAGGAATACGCAGGAGCATTTACACTGGAATATGTAGGAATACGCAGGAGCATTTACACTGGAATATGTAGGAATACGCAGGAACATTTACACTGGAATATGTAGGAATACGCAGGAACATTTACACTGGAATATGTAGGAATACGCAGGAGCATTTACACTGGAATATGTAGGAATACGCAGGAGCATTTACACTGGAATATATATAGGAATACGCAGGAACATTTACACTGGAATATGTAGGAATACGCAGAAACATTTACACTGGAATATGTAGGAATACGCAGGAGCATTTACACTGGAATATGTAGGAATACGCAGGAGCATTTACACTGGAATATATATAGGAATACACAGGAGCATTTACACTGGAATATGTAGGAATACGCAGGAGCATTTACACTGGAATATGTAGGAATACGCAGGAGCATTTACACTGGAATATGTAGGAATACGCAGGAACATTTACACTGGAATATGTAGGAATACGCAGGAACATTTACACTGGAATATGTAGGAATACGCAGGAGCATTTACACTGGAATATGTAGGAATACGCAGGAGCATTTACACTGGAATATGTAGGAATACGCAGGAGCATTTACACTGGAATATATAGGAATACGCAGGAGCATTTACACTGGAATATGTAGGAATACGCAGGAACATTTACACTGGAATATGTAGGAATACGCAGGAGCATTTACACTGGAATATATAGGAATACACAGGAACATTTACACTGGAATATGTAGGAATACGCAGGAGCATTTACACTGGAATATGTAGGAATACGCAGGAGCATTTACACTGGAATATGTAGGAATACGCAGGAGCATTTACACTGGAATATGTAGGAATACGCAGGAGCATTTACACTGGAATATGTAGGAATACGCAGGAGCATTTACACTGGAATATGTAGGAATACGCAGGAACATTTACACTGGAATATGTAGGAATACGCAGGAGCATTTACACTGGAATATGTAGGAATACGCAGGAGCATTTACACTGGAATATATAGGAATACGCAGGAACATTTACACTGGAATATGTAGGAATACGCAGGAGCATTTACACTGGAATATGTAGGAATACGCAGGAGCATTTACACTGGAATATGTAGGAATACGCAGGAGCATTTACACTGGAATATGTAGGAATACGCAGGAGCATTTACACTGGAATATGTAGGAATACGCAGGAACATTTACACTGGAATATATAGGAATACGCAGGAACATTTACACTGGAATATGTAGGAATACGCAGGAGCATTTACACTGGAATATATAGGAATACGCAGGAACATTTACACTGGAATATGTAGGAATACGCAGGAGCATTTACACTGGAATATATAGGAATACGCAGGAGCATTTACACTGGAATATGTAGGAATACGCAGGAACATTTACACTGGAATATGTAGGAATACGCAGGAGCATTTACACTGGAATATGTAGGAATACGCAGGAGCATTTACACTGGAATATATAGGAATACGCAGGAACATTTACACTGGAATATGTAGGAATACGCAGGAGCATTTACACTGGAATATATAGGAATACGCAGGAGCATTTACACTGGAATATATAGGAATACGCAGGAACATTTACACTGGAATATGTAGGAATACGCAGGAACATTTACACTGAAATATGTAGGAATACGCAGGAACATTTACACTGAAATATGTAGGAATACGCAGGAACATTTACACTGGAATATGTAGGAATACGCAGGAACATTTACACTGAAATATGTAGGAATACGCAGGAACATTTACACTGGAATATGTAGGAATACGCAGGAACATTTACACTGGAATATACAGGAATACGCAGGAACATTTACACTGGAATATGTAGGAATACGCAGGAACATTTACACTGGAATATATAGGAATACGCAGGAACATTTACACTGGAATATATAGGAATACGCAGGAACATTTACACTGGAATAAGTAGGAATACGCAGGAGCATTTACACTGGAATATATAGGAATACGCAGGAGCATTTACACTGGAATATATAGGAATACGCAGGAGCATTTACACTGGAATATATAGGAATACGCAGGAACATTTACACTGGAATATATAGGAATACGCAGGAACATTTACACTGGAATATGTAGGAATACGCAGGAGCATTTACACTGGAATATATAGGAATACGCAGGAGCATTTACACTGGAATATGTAGGAATACGCAGGAACATTTACACTGGAATATGTAGGAATACGCAGGAGCATTTACACTGGAATATGTAGGAATACGCAGGAGCATTTACACTGGAATATATAGGAATACGCAGGAACATTTACACTGGAATAAGTAGGAATACGCAGGAGCATTTACACTGGAATATATAGGAATACGCAGGAGCATTTACACTGGAATATATAGGAATACGCAGGAGCATTTACACTGGAAATATAGGAATACGCAGGAACATTTACACTGGAATATGTAGGAATACGCAGGAACATTTACACTGGAATATGTAGGAATACGCAGGAGCATTTACACTGGAATATGTAGGAATACGCAGGAGCATTTACACTGGAATATGTAGGAATACGCAGGAGCATTTACACTGGAATATTTAGGAATACGCAGGAGCATTTACACTGGAATATATAGGAATACGCAGGAGCATTTACACTGGAATATATAGGAATACGCAGAAGCATTTACACTGGAATATATAGGAATACGCAGGAACATTTACACTGAAATATATAGGAATACGCAGGAGCATTTACACTGGAATATGTAGGAATACGCAGGAGCATTTACACTGGAATATATAGGAATACACAGGAACATTTACACTGAATATGTAGGAATACGCAGGAACATTTACACTGGAATATATAGGAATACGCAGGAACATTTACACTGGAATATATAGGAATACGCAGGAGCATTTACACTGGAATATACAGGAATAGCAGGATCATTTACACTGGAATATACAGGAATACGCAGGAACATTTACACTGGAATATACAGGAATACGCAGGAGCATTTACACTGGAATATATAGGAATACACAGGAACATTTACACTGGAATATGTAGGAATACGCAGGAGCATTTACACTGGAATATGTAGGAATACGCAGGAGCATTTACACTGGAATATGTAGGAATACGCAGGAGCATTTACACTGGAATATATAGGAATACGCAGGAGCATTTACACTGGAATATATAGGAATACGCAGGAGCATTTACACTGGAATATATAGGAATACGCAGGAGCATTTACACTGGAATATATAGGAATACGCAGGAGCATTTACACTGGAATATATAGGAATACACAGGAACATTTACACTGAATATGTAGGAATACGCAGGAACATTTACACTGGAATATATAGGAATACGCAGGAACATTTACACTGGAATATATAGGAATACGCAGGAGCATTTACACTGGAATATACAGGAATACGCAGGAACATTTACACTGGAATATACAGGAATACGCAGGAACATTTACACTGGAATATGTAGGAATACGCAGGAACATTTACACTGGAATATATAGGAATACACAGGAACATTTACACTGAATATGTAGGAATACGCAGGAACATTTACACTGGAATATATAGGAATACGCAGGAACATTTACACTGGAATATATAGGAATACGCAGGAGCATTTACACTGGAATATACAGGAATACGCAGGAGCATTTACACTGGAATATATAGGAATACGCAGGAGCATTTACACTGGAATATGTAGGAATACGCAGGAACATTTACACTGGAATATATAGGAATACGCAGGAGCATTTACACTGGAATATATAGGAATATGCAGGAGCATTTACACTGGAATATGTAGGAATACGTAGGAACATTTACACTGGAATATATAGGAATACGCAGGAACATTTACACTGGAATATATAGGAATACGCAGGAGCATTTACACTGGAATATGTAGGAATACGCAGGAACATTTACACTGGAATATGTAGGAATACGCAGGAACATTTACACTGAAATATGTAGGAATACGCAGGAACATTTACACTGGAATATGTAGGAATACGCAGGAACATTTACACTGGAATATATAGGAATACGCAGGAGCATTTACACTGGAATATATAGGAATATGCAGGAGCATTTACACTGGAATATGTAGGAATACGTAGGAACATTTACACTGGAATATAATGGAATACGCAGGAACATTTACACTGGAATATATAGGAATACGCAGGAGCATTTACACTGGAATATATAGGAATACGCAGGAACATTTACACTGGAATATATAGGAATACGCAGGAACATTTACACTGGAATATATAGGAATACGCAGGAACATTTACACTGGAATATGTAGGAATACGCAGGAGCATTTACACTGGAATATATAGGAATACGCAGGAACATTTACACTGGAAATATATATAGGAATACGCCAACTCTAGCAGAGCACGAGTCCACCCATCTAGCACTGCCCCACTATGACTAAGGCCAGTCTCACACATACCACATTAACGGTTATAGTACTGACTGGGGGTCTTTTTATCAGAATTCAGTAGCCTCACAGTACACGTTAGGAGACCCTCGGCCAGTCTGGACATGGTGATCTGTACTTGACTGTGAATGTTGGAGGAGTGAAACTGTCCCCCTCTATGATGCCTATATAAGCCAACAGCACCCCCTCAGTATGGAGGCTGCACCTTCACACATGTCATTACTTACTCTGTAACAGACTCTTGAAACCAGACCCACAGCTCAGCCCCTGCGGGAGCCTGCAGGAGGGGCTGCCCCCAGGACCTGGTGCGCCAGAACCCCTGGGTGAAGGACAGATGCAGCTCCTGGATGGAGTATTTGGAGATCACTTGGCCCAAAACTTTAGGAAATAACCTGTAGTGAGAAACTAAGACAGAAATGGAATAAGACAGAGGTAAAACACTGCTTATCTGCTCCAATGACATGTCAGTAAGAATAGTCAGAACATGTGGATATCATAGAGGAGGTCTGCTTATTCAGGACCCCCATCCACCAGCCAGAATGGGGAAATGCTGAGCAGCAAGGATCCTGAGGGAAAAATACATGGTTGGCTGACAGAACTGAATAACACTGATTGACAAGGCCTTTACAGGAGAGTTCTGGTGTTGTTGACTGCTCTCCTGGAGTCTGACAGTTCAGTTTAGGGTCATGACGGAGCCGCTGGTCTGATCGGAATGCTCTACTGCAGTGTGACAGTCTGGATCATGGCCGAGCCGCTGGTCTGATCGGAATGCTCTCCTGGAGTGTGACAGTCTGGATCATGGCCGAGCCACTGGTCTGATCAGAATGCTCTCCCTGCAGTGTGACAGTCTGGATCATGGCCGGTCCGATCAGAATGCTCTCCCTGCAGTGTGACAGTCTGGATCATGGCCGGTCCGATCAGAATGCTCTCCCTGCAGTGTGACAGTCTGGATCATGGCCAAGCCGCTGGTCTGATCAGAATGCTCTCCTGCAGTGTGACAGTCTGGATCATGGCCAAGCCGCTGGTCTGATCAGAATGCTGTCCTGCAGTGTGACAGTCTGGATCATGGC
>JARQOC010000006.1:329482863-329501928 GCA_033576535.1 Allobates femoralis
AAATACCTGGGGGGTAAACGAATTCGGGCCCCCGGGGGTTAAATCTGAGGAGTGACCTTAGTTGGGGAAAAATTTCTGGGAAGTTGCCGGGGGGATCCCCCCTGAAATTGGGGGTGAACCTTATTTTGGTAATCTGAGGGAGTAAAAAGGGAATACAAATTTTGCAACCTGGGGGAAACAAATCATTGGGGGAAAATTTCCCCTGGGTAAGGTAGTTCTGTCATTGGGGAGTAAACGTCAGTTGCCATTGGGGAGAAAGTTTTTTCAGGGGTACCTTTTTTGGGGGAAAAAACAAGGACATTTGCTTTAGGGGGAAAAACGTATTCGGTACCATTGGGTAAACGGTTTTTCAGTTGCCTTAGGGGGAAAAAACGGGATTTTTTATTGGTTACATTTGGGGGAGCCCTGAAAGGGTTGGGTTCGTTGTGCTGTAACCCTTTTTGAGAAATCCGGAGTCCAGGGGTGGGAAATACTGGGAATTTTTGGGGGAATCCCCCGGCGAAACCCGGGTAGGTGGGATTCCCCGGAAGGGTGCCTTTGGTTTTTCCCGGTGTGCGGGTACCCTTGGGGGAAAACGGGGGCCCCAGGAACCCCCCGAGGTAAAAAACCTGTTTTCAAAAAGGGTGAAATTTAAAGGTGAGGAAGGTAATTAATAGTCCGTGTCCTGGGGGAAAAAACAGGCCTGAAGTGGAGAAACTGAAGGCTTTGAGGGGGATAAAACGGGGGAAGTGGGAAACCAGGGAAAAGGGGTTTGGGGAAATGTGATGTCCTGAAGGTGGAGTAATTTTTTGGTGAGAAGTGTAGGTGGATAATACGGGTATGTGGAGTGTGGGGTGGATTAATACTGTGGGTTGATGTAGGTGGAGAAAATACGGTTTTGGCATTTTAGGTGGAGTAATACTTATTGCAGTGGGGTTAGGGGGAGTAATACTGAATGCAGAAAAAGCCCTGTAGGTGGAGTAATACGGGGCAATTGTTTTTTGGGTGTAGGTGGGAGTGAAAAATTAATGTGCATGTGGGGTGGAAGAATATGTGCAGTGTAGCCGTGGGTTTGGAGAAATTACTGATTGCAGTGAAGCCTGAAAGGGGGAGTAATATGTAGGGTTGCAGTGTACCTGAAGGGGGAGTAATACTGAAATGTCGTGTAGGTGGGGTTTTAAAAAAAAAATAATACTTATTTGCAGGGGTAGGGGGGAGTAATACTAATTTTGCATGAAGTTGGGGGAGTAATACGGGTTTGTGCAGGTGGGTTGGAGTAATACCTGTGCAGTGTGGGTGGAGAAAACTGTGCAAAAAGGTTTTAGGTGGGGGTAATACGGGTTGTCAGTTGCCTGTAGGTGGATTAATACTGTATGTGAAATTGTAGCCTTAGGGGAAAGAGTAAACTGAAAGTGCAGTGTAAGCCTGTAGGGGGGATTTAAATACTGAAAGTCAGTGTAGCCGGGTAGGGGAGTAATACCAAAAATGGGCAGTGTGGGTTAGATAAAAAACTAAAAGTGCGGGTTTAAACCGGGTGGGTTTGGGGGTAAAAAATTTAATGTGCAGTGTAGCCTGGGGGGTTTGAGAAAATACGCATTGAAGTTAGGTGGAGAATACTGTGCATTGAGGTGGAGTAATACGTGCATTATAGCCTGTAGGGGATTTAAACTGTTATGTGAAAGGGGAAAACCCCTTAGGGGGGAGTAAAAACTGTTGGAAAGTGAAACCTGTGGGTTTGGAGTAATACTGTAATTTTCAGTGTAGCCTGTAGGTGGATTAATATTTGTATTTGCAGTTTAGGTAGGGGTAAAAAACATATGTGCATGTACCCTTAGGTGGTAATACGTATGTCCCAGGTTTTAAAAACCTGAAATGTGGAGTTAAATACGGGTTGTGCAGTGTAGGTGGAGTAATACTGTTTCAGGGGTGGGTTTGGAGTAATTTTTTGTGCATTTATAGTTTTTTTTCGGTGGGAGTAAAAACTGAAAGTGGCAGTGTAGGTGGGGGGAGTAATACTTTTTGCAGTTGGTAGCCTTTTAGGGGGGGAGTAAAAACTTTATGTGCAGTGGGTATTCCTGTAGGTGGGGGAGTAATACTGTTTGTGCAGTGTAGGTGGATTAATATTTAAAATTTTCAGTGTAGGTGGAGTAATACTTATGTGGTGGTTAGGGGGAGTAATACGGGTTGTGGCATGAAAGGGGGATTTAATCCCGGGTTGTGAAGCGTGTAGGTGTATAAATAGAAAGTCATGAGGGGGGGAAGTAAAATTTTTGTGCATTTAAGGTGGGATTTAATACGTTTGTGCAGTGTAGGTGGAGTAAAAAACCATTTTCAGGGGTAGGGGAATAATACGTTTTTGTGCAGTGTAGGTGGAGTAATACGTGTGTGCAGGAAAGGTTTGGAGTAATACGTATTTTTTTTGTAGGTGGATTAATACTGAAAGTGAATTTTGGTTTGGGGTTTTTGTGGGAAGTAAATACAGTGTTTGCAGTTTAGGGGGAGTAATACTGAATTGCATGTAGGTGGAGTAATACTGTATTTCAGTGTAGGTGGATTAATACTTGTGGGTTGGTGCAATAGTAGGGTGGGGAAGTAATACTGAGGGGCATGTAGGGGGAGTAATACTGTTTTGTGCAGTGTAGGTGGATAATACTGTTGGTGCAGTTTTTAAGGTTTGGAGGTAAAAAATTTGGGGGGTTTTGCAGTGTGGGTTTGGGGGTAATACTGAAAATGGGCAGTGTAGGGGGGATAATACTGTTTTGGCATGGTAGGTGGAGTAATACTGTTTGCATGTAGGTGGGGGTAATACTGTTTTTTGCGGGTTGGGGTGGAGAAATCTGTATTTTGCGTGTAGGTGGAGTAATCTGTATGTGCAGGGGTTTTTGGAGTAAAAACTGTATGTCATGTAGGGGGGAGAAAATACTGTTTGGGGCTGTGGGCAGTGGTGTATGTGCAGTGAGCACACATCAGAGAGGCCATGATGCCCTGTATGAAAGCAGAGCTTCCAGAAATTTCCAGCAGAAAAGGGACAAGCGCTTGTAAAGTCGGGGGGCGTTGGATTTTTTCCTGCTTGTCCCCCAAAGTGACACATTAGGGGCACGCCCCACACGGGGTTTAAAAAATGGAAGAGTGCAATGCAAGAAAATGTTGCATTTGCCCTTTTGGACCAATTTTTACAAAAAATGACTGAGAAAAACTTTAAAACCGGTTCTCTGCTTTTTTTCCCCCAAATCTGGTAAAGAAAAAAGGGAAGCAACACCTGCGATAGAATGCGAGTATCTTTTTGCAGAAAAGCACACGACAGCAAAAGGACCATCCAAGGGGAAATCCTTTTTTTTTAATTGATACTTTAAAGGGGCACGGCCACCTGGTGGAAAAACATGGGTCCCATTCTCATCCAGGACATTTGGATAAGGGGCACCCAAATTTTTTTGTTTTCCGGGTTGTGGATCCGATGATGCCCTAGTGCAATCTTTTTTTTTTTTTCTCAGAAAGCTATTTACGAATAATCTTTTTAAAAGGAACATTTTACAGTTTTCCCCCAGCTACAGAATGAAAAATTTATCAGTAAAAAAACCCCTTTTCGATGGTCCGTGTGCTGTCCCGGGGTTTGTTCGGACCCATAGACTTCATTGGCGAGCCCTCATACTTTAAATTGCATACGGGTTGCAACATGTTTGAAACCCTTCTCCCCCCCAAAAATCGGGTATGATTAAAAGGCCCCTGAAAACACACTACCCCTGTTCTATCCCATTAGCTAACTTTGGGTCCGACTGAAATTTCAAAAAAATCATTTTATTGCAGTCGTGGCCGATTTTCCCACGCCAATGGGCCTGCCCCTATCTTTTTCGTAGCCAGAAACCTGTAGAATTTCCTGTAAATAAATTATACATTTAAGGCTGGGGTTCACACATAGTGTTTTTTTTTGGCATTTAAAAAGCTCTTTTTAGTGTTTCCCCAAAATTTCCGTAAAATGCAGCTCTGTTCACTGTCCGGTCATTGCAAAATGCGCTTTGCGTTTCAAGCCCCTCCGTAAAAAAAATTTAAAACAGGTGAATTTTTTGCCCCCTTTTTAGGCATTTTTTTACTCCCCAATTCGCTGTTCCCCCCGGAAAACCCAAAACCCGGGGGCCATAGGACCTTGGAGGCCCCTTAAACAGCACCTTTTTGCCCGGGGGCGTTGACACTGGTCACAGGGTTTTGGGTTTGGGGGGTTCTAGAGCCCCCACTTACGCACCCGGAAAGGGACAAAACAACGGGGGTTCCCGGGGAAGCGCAGGGGAAAATTTAAAAAGAAAATTTTTCCCAGCAAACATCCTCCCCTCTCTCCATCCCAAGAAGGATGCCTTTAGAAAACCCTGGCGGGAAAGGGGCAGGGTTCAAGAAAAAGGGAAATAAGGGGGCTAAATTGTCCCTCTCAGGGGAAAGTATGGGTTTCTATAGGACTGCCAAATCTTCAGAGTTTTTTTTGCGGTGATGTGGGACATGGACCGTTTTGGGTTTTGGGGGCCCAAAGGGGGGGCCCCCTGTTCCAGGTGAAACCTTTTGTTTATTTTTGGTGTCTTAAGGGGGGGGTCAACGGGCGGCCAAACTGGGCCCGCGACATCGCCGCAAAGTAAACCCCAAAGCGATGCCCGCGGGCATATTCAATTCGTCGCGCTGTGTGAAAAAGCCCCCACGCAATTTGCAAATTAAATTGTTTCCCGGGGTTGACAGGTTTATGAACTTGTAAAAACCTTTTCCCAAACGATTAGGCTGGATCGGGGCCGTCCGACACTTTTTGGGCGGCGCGACCCAGCCTAATAATTGGCAGCTTTAATTTGGGGCCATCGCTCCCCCTGGGTTTAAACCCAAACCCAGCGAGCGATGGTTTCCGCCCACATCGCCGCCCCCCCGGTAAACCCCGGCAACGCGTCCCGGGGTTTGACAGCGGGCCCTGGATGTCAACCGAGGGGGCCCAACCCCGCATCGTTTTTCCCGCCCAATCGCGGGCCACATCGCCCGTTGTAAACCCCCCCTTTTAATTCCCCCCAAATAAAGCAACCAAAAAACGTTGTGGCCTTTGCCCTATTTTTTCCCAAATAGACCTCATTCACCAGAGCTTAAAATGTAGGAGCTGCACAAAGCGACCCTTTGTGAATTTTTGACAAAATTGGGACTCCCCCAAAGTTTTTCTTTTCCCCCCAGCCTGATCTGAGGGGGGCCCAAAGGAAATTGGAAATGCCCAAAAAAAAGGGCCCTGGGAAACCCAAACCGGGTTCACACGGCTAGGGGGATTCGCTTTTTCCCGGCTAACAGGGGTACCCCATCGTTTCCCAAAGTATCCCATCTAAGGGGCCCAAAAAGGTCCGTTTGGGAACCCTAGGAAATAACGTAACAAAAAATCAAAAGACGAGAGGGGGTTTAGTTTATGGAAAAAGCTCCCATTTTTATCAACTTTTTATATAAAATCAGTCTGTTCATAAAATATTGGATCCAGGGGGATAAACACGTTTGGAGGGTCTGCCCGCTGAAATCAACTGGATTTTCAGTTTATGAGGTTTTGAGTTCCCAAGGGCGCTTCAATCCCCAATACTGGTATTTTGGGTAAAAAACCCAAAGACGGGGTTTGGATAAACGTGAGTGAAAAAAACTAACAAAAACCTCAGGCTACATTCACACCTGTGCATTTTTTTTTCCCCCATTCCCCTGCGTTTTTTGCTGAAAAACAGCAGCTGTTTAAACCCGAAAGGCAGAAAAAAAAAAACACCTTTTCCGTTTAGTTTTTTTTTTTTTCAATCTTTTTTTTATTGAGTACATATCAAAAAGCGTAACATTAATAGATCGTTTTTACAACCACATAATCAAATGCATCAAAAAACAGGGTTTTTTTGGTAGGAATGGGCCTGGTGTTGGAGGGGGGTTTGTATAGGAAGTTCCAAACAAAAAGGATTGAGGCCCCAAGTTCCAGTCCCCCTCTGTTTTCAGATGTCTGGGGGGTTTTTCCCGACTCACTTCCTAGGTTTTTATTTGGTGGCTTTTTCCCCTCGCACTGTTTTAGTTTCGTTACTTTTGCTTTTTTCCTATAAATTGTGGGGCTGGGTGCCCTTTGCCTGAGCCTACAGATGGGCTATCGTTTAGTTTTTTGGTAGTCCGGGTGAAAAAAGGATGAAAAAGGCATGAGTGGGGGGGAGGGGGGGGGGTATTTGGGGGCTTCCCCCTGGGGCCCGCATTTTGGGTTTTGCCATTTCGGCTTTAGGGGGGCTGGGGAAAATAATTTTTGGGAAGTCGGGGAGTCCCCTAAAAAAATCCACTCCCCGGGTTTTTAAATTTTTCCATGGATCCCAAGCCTTGACCGAAAAATGTTCACCATCCCCTCATACCATTTTTTAATAGGGTTTTTTTTGGTTTTTTTGGGGGGGGAACCCCCCCGGGGGGAAAAAGGGGGGGCCCTTTTGGGGTTTTTTTGGGGGGAAAAAAAGGGGGGCCCCCCCGGGGGTTTTTATTTTTTTTTTTTTTAACCCGGAAAAACCCCCCCCCTTTTTTTTTTTTTTTTTAAAAAAAAAACCCTTTTTTATTTTTCCCCCCCCCCCCGGGGTTTAAAAAGGGGTTTGGGGGGGCCGGGACCCCCAACCGGTTTTTTTTTTCCCTTTTTTGGGGGGTTTTTTTTTTTGGGGGGGGCCCTTTTTAAAAAAAAAGGGGGTTTTTTTTTTCCCCCCCCCAAAAAAGGGGGGGAAGGGGGCCCCCCCCCCCCCTTTTTTTGGGGGGGGGGAGATTGGGGGGGGGGGTTTTTTTTTTTAAAAAAAAAAGGGGGGGGAAATTTTTCTTCCCCCTTTTTGGGGGGGGAAAAAAAGGGGGGGGGGGTTTTTTTTTTGGGGGGTTTAGGGGGGAAAAAAGGGGGGCCCCCAAATTTTTTAATTTTCCCCCCCCCCGGGCCTTTAAACCCGGGGGAAGGCAGGGTTTAAAAAAAAAAAAGGGGGTTTTTTCCCCCCCCGGGGGTTTTTTTTGGGGGGAAAAAAAATTTTTCCCGGGGGGGAAAAAAAATTTTTTGGGGGGGGTTTCCCGTTCCAGTTAACCCCTTTTTTTTGGGGGTTTTTTCCTTTAATCAAAAAAAAACCCCCCAAAAAATTTTTAAAAGGGGGGCCCCCCCTTTTTTTTTGGAAAGGGGGTTTTTTTTTTTTTTAAAACCCCCAAAAACCCCCCCAAAAAAAGGGGGGGGGAGATAAAGACTCTAAATTTTGGGGGGGGGGGGGAAAATTTTTAAAATGTTTTTTGGGGGGGTTTTTTAAAAAAATTTTTTCCCCCCCCGGGTTTTGGGGGGTTTTTTGGGGGTTTTTTTTGGGGGAAAAATTTTTTTTTTTGGGGGGGGAAAAAGGGGGAAAAAACCCTTTTTTTTTTGGGGGGTTTTTTAAAAAAAATTTTTTTTTAAAGGGGGCCCCCAAAAAGGGGGGGGGTTTTCCCCCCCCCTTTGGGAAAATTTTTTAAAAAAGGGAACCCCCCATTTTTTTGGGGGGGGCCCCCCGTTTGGGGGGGGTTTTTGGGGGCCCCAAAAAAGGGGGTTTTTTTTGGGGGTTTGGAAAATTTTTTTTTTAAAAAAAACCCCCCCCCGGGGGAAAAAAAAATTTTTGGGTTTGGGGAAAAATTTTTTTTCCCCCAAAAAATTTAAAAATTTTTTCCCCCCCCCAAAAGGGGGGGTAAAAGGGGGTTTTTTTTTTTTTTTCCCCCCTTAAACCCCAAAATTTTGGGGGGGGGGAAATTTGGGCCCCCGGGAAATTTTTGGGGGCCCCCGGGGGGAAAAAAAAGGATTGCCCCCCGGGGGGGGCCCCCCCGGGGGGCCCGGGGGGTTTTTCCCCCTTTTTTAAAAATTTTTTTAAAAATCTTTTTTTAATTTTGGTTTTAAAAAGGGGGGTTTTTTTTTCCCCCCGGGGGGTTTTCCCCAAAAATTTTTTTTTGGGGGAAAAACCCCCCCCCCCCCCTTTTTTTTGGGTTTTTCCCCCCTTTTTAAAAAAGGGGGGAAAAAAAGGGGGGGGTTTTTTTTTTTTTTCCCCCCCCCCACCCAAAAAGGGGGAACCAAAATTTAATTAAAAAAAAAAAAAAATTTCCCCGGTTTTGGGGAAAAAAAAAGTTTTTTTTTTTTCCCTTTTAAAATTTTTTTGGTTTTTTTTTAAAAAAGGAAAAAAAAAAAAAAAATTTTCCCCCCAAAAAAAAAAAAATCCCCAAAAAAAATAAAAACCCCCCCCCAAAAAAAAACCCCCTTTTTAAAAAAAGAAAAAAATTTTTTTTAAAAACCCCCCCCCGGGGGAAAAGGTTTTGGGGAAAAAAAAAAAAACCCCAAAAAAAACCCCGGGGAAAAAAGGGGCCCCGGGGAAAAAAAAAAATTTTTTTCCCCCGGGGACAAAAGGGAAGGGAAAAAAAAAACGGGGCCCCCGGGAAAAAACCCCCGGGGGTTTTGGGCCCCGGGGGGGGCCCCCCCCCCCAAAAAAAAATAAAAAGGGGGGGGGGGCCCCCCGGGGGGCCCCCCCCGGGAAAAAACCCCCAAAGGGGTTTTCCGGGCCCCCCCTTTTTTCCCCCCCCGGGGTTAAAAAAGGGGGGGGCCCCCCCCCCCCCCAAAAATTTTACCCCCCGGGGGGGGGAAAAAAAAAAAAACCCCCCCCCCGGGAAAAACCCCCAAAATTTTCCCCCCTTTTTAAAAAAAGGGGGGGGGCCCCCCCCCCAAAAAGGGCCCCTTTTTAAAAAGGGGGGGGGGGGGTTTTTTCCCCCCCTTTTTCCCCCCCGGGAAAAAGGGGGGAAAAAAAAAAAAACCCCCCCCTGGGGGGGTTTTTTTGAAGGGGGTTTCCCCCTTTTTGGGGGGCCCAAAAACCCCCTTCCCTTTTTCCCAAAAGGGGGCCCCAAAAAAAAAGGGGGGAAAAAAAAAGGGGGGAACCAAAAAAAGGGGGGTTTGGAAACAAAGGGGGGGGGGTTTTCCCCAAAAAATTTTTTGGGGGGGGGGCAAATTTTGGGGGGTTTTAAAAAACCCCCCGGGGAAAAAAGGGGGGGCAAAAAAAAAACCCCCCCGGGGGGTTTTTTTCCCCCCCTTTTTCCCCCAACCCCAAAACCCCCCCCAAACCCCCCCCCCCAAAAAAAAGAAATTTAACCCAAAAAAGGGGGGGGGGCCCCCCTTTTTTAAAAACCCCCAAAAAAAAAAAAAAAAAAAAGGGGGGGGTTTTTAAAAAAAAAAAAAAAAAAAAGGCCCCAACCCCCAAAAAAACAAAAAAAGGTTTTTTAAAAAAAAAAAAAACCCCCCCCGGGAAAGGGGGAAAAAAAAAATTTTTAAAACCCCTTTTTCCCCCTTTTTAAAGAAACCCCAAAAAAAAAACCCAAAAAAGGCCCCCCCCCAAAAGGGGGGGAAAAAAAGGGGGGAAAAAAAAAAAAAAAAATTCCCAAAAAAAAAAAAGGCCCCAAACAAAAAGGAAAAAAAAAATTCCCCGGGGGAAATTTTTTTGGGGAAAAAAAAAACCCCCTTTAAAAAAATTTAAAAAAAGGGGAAATTAAAAAAAGGGGGTAAAAAATTTTTTTCCCCTTTGGGGGGGAAAACCCCCCTTTTAAAAAAAAAATTTTTAAAAGGGGGGCCCGGGGGGGAAAAAGGGTTTGGGTAAAAGGGAAAAACCCCAAAAAATTTCCCGGGGGAAAAAAAAATTTGGTTTAAAAAAAAATATTCGGACCTTTTTTTAAAAAAAATTTTTTTTCCCCGGGGGGGGGGAAAAAAAAATTTTTTTCCCCCCCCCCAAAAAAAAAATTTTAAAAAAAGGGGGCCCCCTTTTTGGGGGGGGGCCCCCAATTTAAAAAATTTTCCCCCCCTTTGGTTTAAAAGAAAAAACCAAAAAGGGGGGGGGGGGAAAAAAAAGGGGCCCCATTTTTCCCCCAAAAAAAAAAAAAAAAAAATTTTTGGGGGGGAAAAAAAAAAAAAATTTTTTTTTTTGGGCCAACCCCCAAAACCCAAAAAAAAAAAAGGGGAAAAGGAAAAGGGGGGGTTTTTAAAAAAAAGGGGGGGGGGGGGCCCCCCCGGGGCCCAAAAAAAACCCCCCCCCCCAAAAAAAAAACCCAACCCCCCGGGCCCCCCAAAATTTTTTTTTTTAAAAAAAAAATTTAAAATTTTTTTTTTTAAAAAACCCCCAAAAAAGGGGGGGGCCCCCCCCCAAACCCCCCCCCCCCCCCAAAAAATTTTTTTGGGGGAAGGGGTTTTAAAGGGGGGGAAAAAAGTTAAAAATTTTTTAAAAAAAAAAAACCCCTTTCCCCCAAAAAGGTTTTGGGGGGGCCCAAAAAGGGGGGTTCCCAAGGGGGGTTTTGGGGGGGGGGCCCCCCCCCCCCCAAAAACCCAAAAAGGGGTTTAAAATTTTTTTTAAAACCCCCAAAAAAAAAACCCCGGGGGGGGAAAAAAAAAAAAAAAAAATTTTTTTAAAAATTTTAAAAACCCTTAAAATTTTTTTTTTTTTTTTAAAAAATTTTTTTTGTTTTCCTTTTTAAAAAAAATTTTTTGGGGAAATTTTAAAAAAGGGGGTTTTTTTAAAAATTTTTTTTTTGGGGGTTTTTATTTTTTGGGGGGGGAAAAATTTTTGGGTTTTTGGGGCCCCCTAAAATTTTTTTTTTAAAAAAAAAGGGGGGGTTTTGGGGGGGGGTTTTGGGGGGGGGGGAAAAAAATTTTTTTTGGGGGTTAAAAAGGGGGAAAAAAAAAAAAAATTTTTTTTTCCCCTTTTTTTTTGGGGGTGGGGGCCCCGGGTTTTTAATTTTTGGGGTTTTAAAAAAGGGGTTTTTTTTTGGGGGGGGGGAAAATTTTGGGGGGGGTTTTTTTTTAAAAAAATTTTTTTTTCCCCCGGGAAAAAAAGGGGGGGTTTTTTTTTTTTTTTTTTGGGGTTTTTTTTTATTTTTTTTGGGGGGTTGGGGAAAAATTTTTTTTTTTAAAAAAAAAAATTAAATTTTTGGTTTTTTAAATTTTTTTAAAAAAGGGGTTTTTTTTTTTTTTAAATTTTTTTTAAAAAAAATTTTTTAAATTTCTAAAATTTTTAAAAAATTTTTTCCCTTGGGTTTTTTTTTTAAATTTAAAAAATTTTTTTTTTAAATTTTTGCAAAACCCCCCCCCTTTTTTTTTTTTTTTGGGGGGGGAAAAAGGGTTTTTAAAAAAAAACCCCCCCCTTTTTTTTTAAAAAAAATTTTTTTTTTGAAAAAAGCCCCCCAAAAAAAAAAAATTTTTTTAAAAAAAAATTTTGGGGGAAAATTTCCCCTTTTTTTAAAACCCTTTTTTAAAAAAACCCTTTTTTTTTGGGGCCCCCCCAAAAATTTTTTTTCCTTTAAAATTTTTTTTTAAAAAAAACCCAAAAAAAAATTAATAATATTTTAAAAAAAAATTTAAAATTAAAAAGAAATTAAAAAAAATTTTAAAAAATAAAAAAAGGAAAAAAAAAAAATTTTAAAAAAAGGGTTTTTAAATTTTTTTGAAACAAATTTTTTAAAAAAAATTTTTAAAATTTTAAAAAAAAAATTAAAACCCCCTTTTGGGGGGTTTTTTTTTAAAATTTTTTTTTAATTTTTTTAATTTTGGAAAAAGTGTTAGAAGAGATCCGGCCAGCCTGGGAGCATTCGGAGAGCCACCATGCAGGTGGAATAAGAGACCTTCCTGCTGCGCTCTCTCTTCAGGTCCCTGCGTCCTATAGCTACGCTGTGACCTTTCTCCTGCTTTGTGGTTCTACCCGTATGGCAGGCAGCACAAGCCTTTCTCTGGTGCCTGCCTTGCTGAAGCCAGCTCCAGGCTCTCAGCACGCTGCTGTGCTGCCGGGTGCTCAGTGTGGCCAGGAGACCTGCAGTCTCCTGCCCTCCTGACATGGCTGTCGGGGCGTGCAGCACCCGCACACCCAAGGACTCTGGCGTCCTTTCCAGTGCTCTGCTCCGGGGTGAGCTCAATCGCAGCTCCACTCCCCAGAGCTCTCCACTCCTACTCTCTTCTTTTCCGGGCCAGAATTTATAGGGCAGCTCCTCTGAAGTCGGGTTCTAGAGCTCTCCCCTCTGACCTGGAGTCAGGAAATAGTATTGCATGCAAGGTTACCTAGTGTGGGAACATCCTCCTGCTTCCAGGCATGACATCATCCCCTGTGAGGGTGGCAGTGCCACTGTGGCAACCAGGCCTTTGGGGTGCCACACAAGCACATTCTGCTTTTTTACCTTATGACTGTTACATTTATAAAGTGTGAACGGCAGATCTAGAATATGAGCTACATATATACAGTATGAGCTGCAACTATAGAATATGAGCCACATATATGCTATATGAGCTACATATATAGAATATCAGAGACATAAATACAATGTGAACTACAGATGTAGATTAGGAACTACAATCTATCATATGAGCTACAGAGTTAACTGATTGCAAGCTCTTCGGATTAAAGAATATACTACGAGACATGTATCCCTCTAGTGTGTGGAATAATGTCTTTGAGTAGTTGGCCACTAGGTGGTGCTGCTTTATTGTTTGAATACTTTTTATGAAAAAAAGTTTGCTAATAGCCAGGTCAGAGGAAGAGAATGGTGACTATATTGCCACCTATTGGAAATAGAAATTGTAAATGTTGATATTGAACCTCCAAAGGGCATTTCCACCTTAGGATAAGAGAAGCCAAACTAGAAATTCCATTTATAGACAATTATTTCAGTGCAAAGCAGGAAAATTGGTTAGGCTGGGTGAGAGGCCTCTGACAGAGGTGTGAGGAGTACAGTATCTTCATATGAAGAGTATATTCAAGTGTTGTAAGGAGACTTATAAGCCGTGTAGTTCTCTTCAGAGAATAGACAGCTGCCCATCCTCACTTCAAACCCACCATGATCCTCAACGGATGTACCTTAAAGGGAACCTGTCACCCAAAATCACCCTTGTTAGCTGTAAATACATGTCCCTGAAGCATAACACCACAGTCCTACACATCCCTTTGTGGTGTTTTAGTTCAATATGAAAGTGCACTTTAGTCGTTTCAAAACTTACAAAATCCGTGGCAGTGGGGCGTTCCCAAGCCTTCTTGTCTATGAGGCGGTTCCCCTGTGCCGCTGTATTACGCCCTAATGGGCGTTGTTTCAAACTTTGTAGCGCGGGCACGATTCATAATATCGCGGCCGCGACGTCACGGTCATGTGATGCCGTGACGCGTAATTTCCGGCGGACGGGGCGCTGTTGTCTGACGCGCACCGGCCGACTTCATAAAGCGATCTGCGCATGCGCTGAAGTTGGCCAGTGCCATAATCCTCTTTCTGTATGAAAGTAGAAGATTTGCAACAGGATGAAAGATCTATGGGATGCAAATTTTTTTGGGCCAAATTGTTCAACATGGTACACAAATTACAGAGCTTTGGGTTGCCTCTTTTCTCATCATTTAGGCCTCATGGCTTATATTAATATCTTCAGCCAGCAGTAGAGCAGGGTTCCCACCTTGTGGTTGGGGAGCCACATGTGGCTCGCGGGCCTGTGTTGAGTGACTCGTGGCTGTCTGTCAGCCTGGTGGATAAGCGCCAGGTCTCGGACATGGCTACCAGTATGAAGAGATGGTGACATGTGTGTAGCCTCACATTTTAGAGCATGGGGGGTAAGGGAGGAACCTCTGGATCTTGGTATACTGCCTAGGAGTGGTTTCTGTGGAAATGGTTTGGCTGTCATCAGGGAGCAACTACTACAGGTGCAGGGGTTGCATGGCACCTGGGCCCTGGAGCCTAGGGGGCCCCAAAAGTTCCTTTGGCCTATAGAAAAAGACTAATGTTATTAAAGGGAACCTGACCCCTCCAAATCACCCCCAACCCTATGCAAACCTGACCCTGCAGCCTGAGACATCCTTTCTAGCGATCCTTTTGTGTAAAAAATGAGTGGGGTAACATTGCCAAAAAGACCTTTATCCACTTACAAATCTGCGACTTCTCCATTCCCTGTGCGATCCTAAGCCCGCCTGAGCCGCTCATTATCACGCCCCGATGGGCGTGATTAATAATCCTTCTACTCCTCGCCCTGCTATATGGGCGTAATAGCCGGTATGACGCTATTTGCGTCACATCCGGTCATGGTGACGTCTGTACACCCTTTAGCTGTAAAGCAAAAGCTGCGCCGCATGCGCAATGCGCATGGTGAGGTCGGAGGTACAGCAGGGCGAGGAGGAGAAGGATTATTTATCACGCCCATTGGGGCATGATAATGAGCGGCTCAGGCGGGCTTAGAGTGTCACAGGGAACGCCCTGTGAGACTTATTCAAGGAGAAGAAGTCGCAGATTTGTAAGTGGATAGAGGTCTTTTTGGCAATGTTACCCCACTCATTTTTTACACAAAAGGATCACTAGAAAGGATGTCTCAGGGTGCAGGGACAGGTATTCATAGGGTTGGAGGTGATTTGGAGGGGTCAGGTTCCCTTTAAAGATTTGGAATAACTGGAGGTCCCGCGGGAGCGTTCACATTGGGGCCCATAAGCTTCAGGTTCCGCCACTGGCTGTAGGGGATCTGTGTGTCACTACTGAGAGGGAGGTTAGAGCTGGATGTGGTTCTCTAGGACAGAAAAGTTAGGGATCACTGCAGAAGAGGATAGCAGAATCAGAATACTCAGGATACCTAGGGTTTGTTTGCAGTGTGTGTCCATTGAAACACATAGGTCTGCATAGAAGCTGTAAACACAATACTGTGGTTGCTTTATTTTTCATGATTATTTAGGTTCATTTCATTCTTACTTTAGAATAGCAATGTTAATTAGAATTAATTGGACTTATATTTTAAACATTTTCTCATTTTTTCCATAGTCTACACTGTGCGCACGTTGAGTATTTGATGAAGAGATTTTCTGCACCAAATCTGCACCTCTTTTCAGAAAAACATATCAAAAATGCAATGCCTTTTAATAATTTATGCTGTGTTTTCCCTGTGGAAATAGAGCGACGGAGAGATATGGTATTTCAGAGAATTGAATACAGCATGTATTTAAGAAAAATGCACCAAAAAATGCACTGTGTGAACATACTTGAGTTTTCGCAGCTTTTTTTCAAGATTACATTGAGGTCAATGGGTGAAAAACGCTCCAATAACTTCCCAACACTTGACAAGCTACAGATTTTTTTCTGCATCAAATCTGCAAATAAAATATCAATACTTCAGAATCCTCACTGATTTCTCTGGGGGTAAGGATAGGCATGTAGATTTCTGACAAAACTGCCCAAAAACACATGGAAAACACATAAAAAATACACTGTGTCCCTCAATAGGTATTAGGTAAAAAATAAGGTTGTGTTCATCACAATAATAAAATGTTAATTTCAGTATAGTTGTATGGCAGAATTGGCATAAGAATGATAAGAACAATTGTATATATTGTTGACTATATCACCTGTACTGTATGCATTATATGACCCTGCCTTGCACTAATAAACACAAAGTAGGCCATGGTAACTGACCAAGTATTCACATATATGGATGATGCTGATATTTGACCCCATTTGCCCCTCCACCCTACTGTGTGGCTATAGCTTTTAACAAAGTGACTAGTTTATTGGTATAATAAAGAGATAACAGAATGTATTGATGAAAGAAGCCATTATCATATGTGCTGTAATTTGCAGGATCAGCATTGGACTGGAGAGCCGTGGGACTTCCAAAGAAAATCATTCTTGGGGCCCATAGTTCATCTACATAGATATAATACAAGACAGGACAAAGACTAGAGCAGAAAGGAAGAAAATGGCAAAGTACCTTCTAAGGGTTCATTTCATTCTTGTTACTTATTTCATAATATTTCTTATTTTTCCAGGTTTTCCTGTTGGGATACATTTAATGGAAGCGTCAGATCCCTTTAAAATGGTCAAAGAGCGTTACCGAGCCAAGTTACTGTAAGAAGCCAACTAGATCACCTGCAGGTTAGTATATTTAGTCCCTTATTGACCGTTGATATGCATTAAGTCTTTAAGGCACATGTGGGCGAAAAGCCTACAGATGACAGTTGTATATGAGAGCTAACATCTAGCAGCAGCAGTCCATGCCAGCTTTGGAATGGATAACCCTTTAAATTCTAACTGGTTAAATAGTGGGATATTATTGAAAGTGTCCGTGTGTTTGGGGTATATTATACATGGGGTCAGTGTGGGGATATTATATAGAGGGGCTATGCGAAGGAGATATTATGGAGGGGGTCCATGTGGGGTAGGGGCATTATGGAGAGGGGCAGTGTGGGGTGATATCATGGCGAGAAAAAGTATGGGGGATATTATGAAGAGGTGCAGTGAGGTGCAGGAGACAAAATGGAGAGAAGCAGTATGGGGGATATTATGAAGAGGTATAGTGTGCTGGAGGAGATATTATGGAGAGGGGAAGTGTGGGGGATATTATAAAGAAAAGCAGTATGGTGGAGGAGATATCATAGAGAGGGGCTGTGTGGGGGATATTATAAAGAAAAGCAGTATGGTGGAGGAGATATCATAGAGAGGGGCTGTGTGGGGAATATTATGAAGAGGTGCAGTGCAGTGGAGGAGATATTATGGAGAGAGGCAGTGTGGGGGATATTATGAAGAGGTGCAGTGCGGTGGAGGAGATATTATGGAGAGAGGCAGTGTGGGGGATATTATGAAGAGGTATAGTGTAGTGGAGAAGCTATTATGGAGAGGGGAAGTGTGGGGATATTATGAAGAGGTATAGTGTAGTGGAGAAGCTATTATGGAGAGGGAAGTGTGGGGGATATTATGAAGAGGTATAGTGTGCTGGAGGAGATATTATGGAGAGGGAAGTGTGGGGATATTATGAAGAGGTATAGTGCGCTGGAGGAGCTTTATGGAGAGGGGAAGTGTGGGGGATATTATGAAGAGGTATAGTGTGCTGGAGGAGATATATGGAGAGAGGCAGTGTGGGGATATTATGAAGAGGTGCAGTGCGGTGGAGGAGATATTATGGAGAGAGGCATGTGGGGGATATTATGAAGAGGTATAGTGTAGTGGAGAAGCTATTATGGAGAGGGGAAGTGTGGGGGATATTATGAAGAGGTATAGTGTGCTGAGGAGATATTATGGAGAGGGGAAGTGTGGGGGATATTATGAAGAGGTATAGTGCGCTGGAGGAGCTTTTATGGAGAGGGAAGTGTGGGGATATTATGAAGAGAAGCAGTATGGTGGAGGAGATATCATAGAGAGGGGCTGTGTGGGGAATATTATGAACAGAAGCAGTGTGGTGGAGGAGATATTATGGAGAGGGCAGTGTGGGGGGCATATTTTACAAAGAGGCAGTGTGGGGGAGGTATTTTTTTGCGGGATGCACAGTGCGGGAAAATTATTTATTTAGGGGTGCAGCATGTGAGATATTTTTTATTTATGGGGCAGTATAATGATACTTTTATTTTTAAGAATTGTGACAGGAAGTACTGCTTGTGCACAAGCCAGCACCCTGCGGCGGATATGCCTCGGTTTATCAGTAGCTTGTCCTTAAATTGCATTGCAGCACGTTGGTCACTGTTTATAGAGAAATACCAAACAGAATAGAAATAAGTATTCTGGACCCTATATGCAAGACTTAATTCCAAAAGGCAACATGGTAAAGTGGCAAAGTCAACGATATCTAAGGTAAGCATGTGACAAACGACACCCCAAGTGCATCACCATGTCACACCATGGTTTACTCAGGTGTAATGAGGTGAATAACCCAGAATAAGCAAATACAGATTGATTACCTTATTTGAAAATGAATGAAAGCAGGTGTGGGAGTCACTTGAAGGAAGGCAGAAGCATCACCCCATTGTAGGCTAAAGGACTTCGTGCCTGAAGCTCGCAACTGCAGAACGGAGGCGATCATCTATCAACATCCCATCTGGAGTTCTTCCCAAGTGCTGTATTCCCTCTGTCCACTGATGTGAGGTGACAGATGTCACAAGTACCCACTTACTTCAGCCTAACATACTTCTTCAGCTTGCACACTGCTCCTACTCGCTATATAACCTGCTAATACAGCTTTCTACTCACTAACTTAAAATGAAGTCTTTCCTTTAGACCTAGCGGCTAGCTCCACCCCTAGTGGGCTAGTCCGACTACTGAGCTACTACTTGCCCTGCAGTCAGTAGCTGACAAAGCTAACCTAAACGGCTATCACTATGTTAAGCCCCATCTTATGCTAAGTGCTACGGCACGTCCTATATGATACATTACCCCATAACATTGCCTTATACTCTATACATCAACACAATACACTACATTGCATTATATACAATGACACAAGACACAATTCACATTATGTACAACGTAGTGCGATTGGTGTCTTCAGGGCAGGAGCGTCCAGTTACCAACCCTGCTCCCTTACATTTCTCCCATCTTTACCTATTTTTCGTTCTCACCATACGGACGTGGAAGACAACAAACAGCCTTACATAACATACATTAAGGATAATAGGGTCCGAAACAAAGTCCTGTTTCTTTAAGACAGATCTTCTTATCAGGACCCTTGGTCCCATTCGGTTCTGACCCCAGAACAAGAGTTCAGTCCGATATATGTACAAGGGACCCATTGGCCAACAAGAGCTTGACGTTCACAGGACTGTCATGCAGTCCTTTCCTTGATTATGGCAATAGCAAACATAGGGAAGCTTAGGTTCTGTTTGAGTCTCTTTCCCTGGGCACATCCTTAAACATTACGAATTAATAAATCACAGGGAGCTCAGGTTACATTTGAATCATCTTCCTGGGCACTCTAAATAAACATTGCAAACTTAGAATATTGTCCCCCCCCTCTTCTTGAACAGTGCATGTGTGGCGCCCCTATGGGAAGGCGCACAAGGAAGGAAAAGTTCACCCCTACAAGGCTAAGCACAACCACAATATTAGGATATGCAAGTGAGAATTTTATTTACACAAAATGTGACAGCAATAAAAAAGCCTATGGGAAGGCGCCACAGGGCAGTACTGCACCCCAAACAGAAGGTGTAGTGCCTCCGTAGCCATGGATTCGGGGTTTCATGCAGAGTCTGTCCTAAGCACCCATACACTAGCCCACCTTAGCATAGGGACCGTATATTCAGTAGGTCCAGGGGGTGGAGCTTAGAGTAGAGCGGGAGACGTGAGTGACAGTTGAGCTTATTTTAGTCAGACAGT
>JARQOC010000006.1:329509062-329596089 GCA_033576535.1 Allobates femoralis
ATTTATTAAAAAATTTTTCACCATTTTAATCATTGGGCTCAT
Organism: Allobates femoralis; assembly: GCA_033576535.1. Classification (NCBI taxonomy): domain Eukaryota; kingdom Metazoa; phylum Chordata; class Amphibia; order Anura; family Aromobatidae; genus Allobates; species Allobates femoralis. Next base: position 329,509,105 of record JARQOC010000006.1, read on the forward strand.
ATTTTTAAATGATGTATCCTTCAATGGCAATTTTTTTAAAACCCTTTTCTTTCCCGGGTTTAAAAAAGTAAATAAAAAATACCTAATTTTTCCCATATAAATAAGGGCCTGAAAAAACTATGTTCCCCCTTTTATGTTGTCATAGGGGGCCACCCTCTTGAAAACCCCAAAAGTAAAATATTTTCCAAGTAGCGCAAGAATTTTCGATTTGGGCTGTTTTCACATCAAAAAATTTTTAAAATCGCGGCAGATCGGGCAATTCGTCCCCATCTGTCGCGTAAAAAAGCAGCAAGCCCCATTCATTCTCTATGGGGCTAGGGGGTCAGGGGCGGCAAGTGCGGTTTTGCCGGGAAATGAAAGGATTTTGCGCATTGTAAATTACCACTGATGTCCAAGGTTTTTTTTCAAAAGAATTCTGCAATAAAACCTACTCACCTGCTTTATCTCCTTAAGATTAATTTGGGTTTTGACCCAAAAGTGTATCTAAACCCTTTGCTGGGGAGTCCCCAAAATAAACGCAAAACAGACCTGGTGGGGAAGGGGATTCAAAACTTCTTGCTATAAATCCAGAACACAGCATGTTTTTTGGGCTCAAGGGCCCCCCCCTTTTTAAATATCAGAAAATATAAACAAAAAGCTGCTCGGAAAATGGGCCCCCCAAACACGTTTTTTGTTCGAAAAATTTTGGTTTTTTGGGAGGGGTTTTTGGAGTTTAGTAGGGAAATACCCAGCCCAAAAATTAGGTACACTATTGTTACCACTTGGCTTTGCTCCTTGGCAAGCTCATCTCTGGATACAAGAGAAAGGCGACTTTGTGTTTTACCTATTGGTGGAGTTGTACTCAGCTGGCACAACCTCTCAAGGTGACACTCCTAATTAATGTGGATCTCCTTTGTTACCAGTACTCACCCTATATGCCCTCCTTCATATACTGGTTTAGACCGTATTTATATACCGCATGGTAGCGCCGCTCAATCAAACTGTGTGCTCTTTCATGCTGCACAAAGAATAATATAAGATTAAAAAATGTAAACAGCGTGACGCTAGTTATAATCCAAATGGTTAAAAATATAGACTCACCTGGTGTAAGGAAGAGGTAATTGGCCCCTGACTTTGATCATTACACCTAGGGACTAAGGTTGGCTTCACACCACGGTAAGGTCCGGTCCGGACACTCTGGTTTTAGCCTAGCTCAGGTGTCCCTGTCTTGCAAGGGATCACCAACTCTTTCCCACCCGTGTGGCTTCCAGGTACAATCAGGGAATCTATCCCGCTGGTAGTTGGTCAGTGCTGCCGTACTCCTCGGACCCGGTGGCACGGGCTATGGACGAGCTTTCTCTTCATGGATATGTGTCACTTTGGATTCTGCGTCTTCAGGGAGCCCTATCCCTCCGGGATGTGTCAATTTCTGTCTGCTGTTCTTTACCTCTCTGCTCTCTCTGGCCTACTAACTCCTTCCTCCTCTTTTCCTTTATTTGTACTATCTGTCACCTGACCTTCCTTCCCACCCACTTTCCTCTAAACCCACCACCCCTTGCTCGCCTAGAGTCCCGGGCTCCGGGTTGGGTGCTGTGCTCTAGTGGGTGTGTATGTGCTGTGAGGGTGTTTGGTGCACAAACTGTCTACCTTCTGCCTGGCTGCAGTTCCCTATGTGGCCACCCTGGTCGCAGGGGTGCCACATATGTCTAACAAAACTAGAAATTAAAGCAATCCCAGGCTTCAGGATTAATGATGATTTATTGTGTATAAGGTAATTTGTTTCAGTGGGGAAAAAAAAACCTCTAGGTTGACTTCAAACTACCATTTTTTGGAATCCGGGGCATGCAGGAAAAGCCTGCCCTCGGAATCCCCCAAAATGATGAAATGGGATGCACCATCACCCCGTGTGGGAGAAGCCAATTGCCTTTTGATAAGGATCTGGTCGGTGGTTCTGTACATGAGCAGTTCATAGAACACGGATTGGAAATCCTGATCTGCTGGGATCTCATGTCCAGATGAATCCGGATGCATGTCTGGTGCCCTGGATCCAGGTGTATCCGGGGGTTCAGTTTTTTTCACGCAGACCAAATCGCAACATCATGTAAATTTTGTCTCCATGAAAAATTTGTGGACTCCTGGATCCAGCCGGACCCACGGCAAACCGTACACAACTGGATGCAAAGTCAATGGGGCCGAAAACGGATGAGGGTGCATCCAGGTTAGGCCAGATTCACAAGGACACGGAAAAGACAAAATATTCACATCTGCAAGTTAAAGGAATGGGAAGTCAACACAAGGTACATCACACCATTGAAGTGGAGTGTCAACCTTCAGCAGATCGAGATAGTTGTTTCTAGCTAGTGCAGACCAAAGTATTGTCACTTCATGGATATAGTGAAAATTAGCTTAACCCTTTAGTGAATAGACCACATTTTTCAATTCTGACCAGTGACCCTTTATATGGTAATAACTCTTGAATGCTTTACCATATTCCAGGTCTGGGGGACCAGCTATTCTCCTTATGTAGGGGAATCTGCCTGCCAGCATAAGGAGACTGCTAAGGAGACTTGTAGCCGCAAATGGGAAATATGCAAATTGTCACTTCAGTGGACAATTTCTAATGCCACCCAATAAGGGTAGCAATCCTCAGTCATAACTGACTCTTTAACAAGCCTTTTAATATGACTTAGGATTTGTGCCAGATGAGAACCCCAATCTGCAGACGCTGCATTTCGGGGTGACTGCCCCTCATCAGTGCAGTGTTATCATATTGCAGTGATTCTGAAATTGTTTTTGCAACACATTGTACTTCATGTTAGTGGTAAATTTAGTTCAATATGTTTTGTGTTTAATTATAAAAATATCAGAAATCAGACAACATTTTCTAAAACTTTTCAATTTTCAAACTTTGATTCATCCCTTTAATCCAGATAGTTACACCTCACACCAAAAGTTAATAAATAACATTTCCCTTATGTTAGCTTTACATAAGCACCATCTGTAAAATGCTCTTATATTTTGTTAAGATGTTAGAAGGTTTAAAAGAAGAAATTTTTCAGTTTTTCAAAGGAATTTACAAAACATATTTTTTGAGAGACCTATTTACCGTATATACTCGTGTATAAGCCGACCCGTGTATAAGCCGACCCCCCTACTTTTGCCCCCAAAACCTGGGAAAACCTATTGACTCGTGTATAAGCCGAGGGTGGACCCCAGCACAGGTATACAGCCCCCAGGAGTGTGGTATACAGGCCCCCCCAGTGGTAGTATACAGCAGCCTCCCCAGTGGTATGCAGGCCCCAGCAGTATATACAGCAGCCCCAGTGGTATACAGCAGCCTCCCCAGTGGTATATACAGACCCCAGCATTATTACAGCAGCCGCCCCAGAGGTATACACAGCAGCCCCAGGGGTATACACAGCAGCCCCAGGGGTATACACAGCAGCCCCAGGGGTATACAGCAGCCCCAGGGGTAGTATACAGCAGCCCTTAGGTAGTACACAGCAGCCCCAGTGGTATACAGCAGCCTCCCCAGTGGTATATACAGACCCCAGCATTATTACAGCAGCCGCCCCAGAGGTATACACAGCAGCCCCAGGGGTATACACAGCAGCCCCAGGGGTATACACAGCAGCCCCAGGGGTATACAGCAGCCCCAGGGGTATACATCAGCCCCAGGGGTATACAGCAGCCCTTAGGTAGTACACAGCAGCCCCAGAGGTATATACAGCTCCAGAGGTATACACAGCCACAGAGGTATATGCAGCCCCAGAGGTATTACACTGGCCCCCCTCACTGTTTGGCGCCCCCACCTCACAGGATGGCCCCCCCCCGCATGCAGCGCTGCACATATACATTACCAGGCTATCAGCTGTCACCCTCCGGTGGCGATTCGCGGCTCCCGGCTTCGGCTTCCATCTTCATCTCTGTCTTCCTGCATTGTGGCCGGGGCTCATCGCGATGACGTCATCGCGACGCCGGCCGGTCATGTGACAAGCAGGAAGACAGAGATGAAGATGGAAGCTGGAGCCGGGAGCCGCGAATCGCCACCGGAGGGTGACAGCTGATAGCCTGGTAATGTATATGTGCAGCACTGCATGCGGGGGGGAACCATCCTGTGAGGTGGGGGCGCCAAACAGTGAGGGGGTCCCGTATGACTCGCATATAAGCCGAGGGGGGGACTTTTCAGCCCAATTTTTGGGCTGAAAAACTCGGCTTATTCGCGAGTATATACGGTAATTTTGAACTGACTTCGGGGGATCCATATATTGGGAATCGCCTAAAGTGATACCATTTTACAAACAGTGCCCCTCATCATATTCAAAACTGCTGTCAGGGAGTTTATTAACCCTTCTGCTTCTTTTTAGGAATTAATGGAAAGTGGCATGACAGAAAAGAAAAATAGAAAAAGGTGTAGAATCCGGTGCCACAAAAGTTCCTTTTTATTTTCAAAAATTTTAAAAATCACACATGCTCCTCTGGAGCATGTGTGATTTTTAAAATTTAAAAAAAAAAAATTTTTGAAAATAAAAAGGAATTTTGTGGCACCGGATTCTACACCTTTTTCTATTGCTACTGGTGGTTGCCAAGCCACTTTCCGGTTTGCCTGGGAGTCCTGGGAATATTAGGTGGTTGAAGCTAATCCTTCTTTTTGATTTAGAAAAATGTTCTGAACAGGCCGCTATAGCCTTAAGACTGTAAGCCCATTATTTGGCCATGAATTGTGATAGCAACCATCAGGACCACATCATATTCTCAGGATGCCAATGGGGTTAAAGAGACTTGAGCCCCACTCTCTGTTAACCATCTAGATGCATAGTCACTGTTGACAGCAGCAACTAGGGGTAAAATGGCCATGGTCAGTGCCAACATCAATCCTGACTCATGCAGCAGGGTGCCAGCTATAGGTACAGTCGACAGCTGCTGCATTTCACCAGTGGGGGATGATATTCACTTATATCTCAGGTCGGTAAAAAGATATATTGGCAATTTTTTAGACAATAACTTTATTAAACCTGACAACACCAATATTAAAGGGGTAGTCTGAGACCAGCAACTTATTTCCTAACTTCCCATCTAATATATCCCTTATTCAAAGCTATTTTATAATATTCTTCCTTTATTATTTCCCTATAACTCCCTCTATGCACTAACTGCTGTTGTTTTTTTTATTTCTATTTCCTATAGTGGGTATTCTAGCTCATCAATATGCATAAGGCCTGGGATACCCACTGACGTCACTTGGGGGTGGTGCTTATGCTCTCCTGCATCAGGGTCTGACGCGATGGCACAAAGGGAGAAACACAGCACTCAGGGAAGTTGTCAGATCGCTTTGTGGGGAGGGGGGTAATGGGGTTAAAAGTTGGGGGGGGCAAAGAACACACACTTCGGGGAGGGGGGGGAAGGGAGGTGGGGCTGAGAAGTCACTCTGAGGGGCTGGAGACCTTAGTAAACATTTGAACAGACCCACCCCTGGAACCATCATCACAGTGTTTCAGGGAGGGGATGAGGAAGTGCCTGGAGCCTGTGTGATGCTCCATGTGAGGATCCCAGGATGCACTAGGGCACTCACACAAGACGTCATCCAGCAGGAAATAGAAGAAAAAACAACAAAAGCAGTTAGTGTAGAGAGTGAGGTGTAGGGAATTAATAAAGGAAGAATAGTAGAAAATAGCTTAGATTATAGGGATATATTAGATAGCAAGTTAGGAAATAAGTTGCTGGCTCGAACTACCCCTTTAAGAATCTACAAAATATTTTCATTCAAGATATCAAAATAAAACCAATGATGTCACTACCCAAAGATGATCAGTATTTTATGAATATTTCTACCTCATTTGTGTATGAATGCCACGGTATGTTATACTGTGGCAAAGAACTAGTGTAGTTCGAAACGCGCTGCATGGTGACAACTCTATTCCATTAATCTATCAGTGTATCAATTTCTTAATGGTTTAATCTATAATAAAGTTTGGATTGTATAGATGTGCTGAACTGCTAACTCAAACTAAGGAATCAAAGACTGGATAGATTCAAGACAGAGTTACTCCCCTATAGGGGTAGTTGATATGTGTATGTGTGCTACGCTTTACACCTTTTTTTGCTGCGTGTGTTGCTTGCCTAGGATATCCAAATATATACCTGTCAAAAACTTTCTTATCGACTTTATTCTTTAAAAGAGATAAAGGGAACCTGTTAGCTTGTTTTAGCACCTATGCTATCATTACCTGTCCCTTCACCTTGCTAGCTGATCCCTAACCATCCCTGTCTGATCTAAAAGTGCCCTAAAAAGTTTATGAAAAATGATTTATAACTTACAAGGCTGGAAAGGTGGGCTCCGGGGCTCCATTCTCCCCTCCTCGCTGGCTCCTAGCACGACCCACTTGGCGTCCTCATTCCTTGTGTTGTGCCACCTCTTTTTGAAATTCCCGCCTCCTTTGCTACTATGATGCACCAGGCCAGAACATCTTTTCCGACCCGGTGCATTGTGGGGGCTGATCATGTGTTTGGCCCGACTCTGGCACATGCGCAGTGCGCATATTATAGCTTGGCCGTACACATCATAAGCCACCACAATGCACCGAGCTGGATATGACGTTCCGGCCCGGCACATCATAGTAGCAAAGAAGGCGGGAATTTCAAAAAGAGGTGGCACAGCACAAGGAATGAGGATGCCCAGCGGGGCGTGCTAGGAGCCAGCGAGGAAGGGAGAATGGAGCCCCAGAGCCCACTTTTCCAGTCTACGGATGTAGACTGCTTGTAAGTTTAAAAATTTATAGGACACTTTTAGATCAGACAGGGATGGTTAGGGATCAGCTAGCAAGGTGAAGGGAAAGGTAGTGATAGCATAGGGGGGTAGAACGAGCTGACCGGTTCCATTTAAATTGTAAAGCTACTTGTGTTTGTATGTACTTTACAATCTTACCCATTTAACAAAATAAAACAACCCCGTTAAGCCTTAGACAGGTTGGTATATAGTACCCAAATTTAATTTCATGCAACCAGTTGAGAATATGACCTTACACACTTAGAAAATACATATGTAGCTGATATTTCATCCTCCTTTAAGATACCTATACATGTAATATATTGGACTCACCCCGGCAGGGACTGTGTGGTACCCAGAACCAGGCCCTCTCGACGTCGTCGGGGCTGTGGGATGTCACGGTTGTGTGACCTGGTCTGTGATCCCCTTGTCAGTGAAAAGGGGAAAGTTGAAAAGGGGATTAAAATAAAAATAAAAGAGTATTTGTCATGACGCCACCCGTGGAAGGTGGTCGGTATAGCCGCTGCTGCTGTCAAGACCTCTGGGGATAATGGGAGTAACAGCTTTGATGGTTTAGCTCCCCACGGGAAGAGCGGGTCCCCAGGGCAAACGAAGAGTCTGTAGAGGTGATTTGGGGAATGGGCAACCAGCGGGATTGAACTGGCTGCTGGCAGGTATCAGGGACACTCTCAGGCAGGCTCCTGCTGCTGGCTCTGCGATTCAGTCTACCTCTCCTCAGGCGCAGAAATAGCAGTCTCACACAGTGCTGAGCTTCAACCTGGATTACTCGGCTTTCCTCTGCAGGTGTTCAAGTTACAGGACAGTGCAGTGGCGGCTCCGATGGTCTTTTAGCAGCCGGGAAGGCTCGTCCAGGTCACTCCCTTTTGTGTTCCTTTCCATGGGCCTCTCTTCCTTACTCTTCAGCACGCAAAGCTACAATCCAGCGGCCACGTGCCTTTGTTGGGTGACCTGCCTGGTCCCCTGGCCCTAGTATGGTGGCCTTCTCTTCGCTACGCCGGGTTTTGCGTTGCGGGACATAAAGATCCCGCACCCCACCGGTTTCATGGCTGGAGCGTGGAGCGTCCTGGCCACCTTAGAGCTGGCACTCTGGTTTCTGCCCCAGTCCTTTAGCTTTCTCACTAATTTCGGTTCACAGGTGGATTGCTCACTACCTGTGCCCCTAGGACTCCTTTTGTCTCTCTATTGTCTGTAGCCTGGGACCCGGAACAGCCTTATGGTGGTACAGGGTCTGTGTCCTTTCAGTCTTGTGTATTGATGCTGTTCTCTCCTCTCTGTCTGACTGAACTGAACTTGAACGAACCTACTCTTGGACTAACTAACTTCCTGTGGTGTTTCTGGTTTTGTTTCCTCCCCTGACCGCTTCCTGTCTAACTGTCCCACCCTCCACTTGTCTCCTCCCACCATCCCATTGCTGGGCATAGAGTCCCTAGTCTTGGATCGGAGTGTGGGGTGACTGAACTTACCAATCACAGTTGCTGCAATTTCTAGTGACGACCGGACCACAGGGGAGCCACATATAAATCTTGTGTACAATGTACAAAACTATAGATGTGACTGAAATAAAAACCAGCAAAACTGATTTTAATTTTATTTATAATTGTAACAAACCAGAAAAAATAGTTATTGTGCAGCTAACATCCAGTAGAATGAATATCAGATTAAAGCCATAATCAATGAAAAATGTGAGTCTCTTGTCTGTATATAATATATATATATATATATATATATATACATATACATATATATATATATGTTTTTTATATATGCATATATGATATTACACGGTGAAAATTCTATATCACTTAGTCACCAGTAAGACATATTTGGACTACATGCACATGGCTGCTATATTGCCTACAAATCACAAGTAGAGAGTCTACTTGTAGAAACACCCTCTAAATGTGTCTGTATGACCAACTCACTTGTATGGGCAGAGGTTGTCGAGTGAGGGCTCAAAGTAGTTGAGAAAAATTAAAGGAAATCATACTCAGCTAACTGATTCTCTGCTGAACCCAGTCTGGTTCTTACCGAGTCCCTTCTGGTCCCTAATTCCTGGTTCTGGCCCTACATACCAAAACTAACACACTACAAGATGGAGGGGAGAAAAGGACGTAGACCCACTGCTCCCAGAACCAGGTTGATCCTGGAGGGGTGTGACTAAGAACTTGCCCAACAGAGCTTCTGACAATGAGGTTGGACTTGGCTGATGATAGGCACCAGGTACCAAGGCAGCTCCTGGTTGTCTCACTCTACCAAGGAGGTTGGTCAGTGCGAGGTGAGACAGGAGGAAGGTATGAACTGTCACTAGGGAGTAACAGGAAGATTCGAAACCCCTGACACTTTACCTGAGCAACCCTAAGCTCCCTGACATCCCTATGCGGGTTATTTCACCCCATGTGGCAATCACCTTCCTATCCATGTCTTTCCCTAAACACAAACCTGACTAGTGCACAGGGCAGCAGAATCAGTAGTCCCTGTACAATTGTACAATGCACACCAAACTGCATGTAGGAGTGAATTAAGGGAGAGGATTTCATGAGGCAAACCAAAAAGGGAATTAAGGAAGTGTAGGAAGACATCAAAACCAAACTTCCAAACAGCAATATCTGGGTTTGGTTTCTTAAATTACTTCTTTGTTCACTGCTCACAACTCCACACCAAAGTCTGGTTATAGCAAGCTATCACTGGCAACTACCCAAGCTGAGAGTTAAGTATTTATAGCAGATGGAAGTGGGAAAATCAGAACAGCTGAGACAACCCGGGATAAAATGCCTAGGAGACCAAAAGAAGTGCTTATCCTTGGCAGCACCGGACCAAGAAAAACTTGCAAAACTAAATGGAAAGCAAGTCAGATCCAACCAGTGCAAGTGAGTGAGTAGCCATGTGCTGTGATCTTCTGACACTTGAATTAGAGGGGACTATTCTCTATAGTGGTAACCCTATGACATGAACTGCCCACAAAGCCAATCACTGGCTGAGTTGGGTCATCGAACAACCCAGTGATTGGCTGAGGAAGCGTATTCTACAATAAGCAGGGTGGGACTTGGACATAGAGACCAGTGGGACTCGGTAAGTTTTGGTTAGTACTTTACAGAGATCGGTGAGGGTTGGTTTTGTGTTTTAAACCACTCTGAGACCTTTTCAAAAATGTTGTTCTCCATTGAACAAACACTTATGTGTGTCTGTGAACTACAAGACGGTGCCAAGCCATACGTAATACAGAGGTGTACATAGGACCTAAAGATGGTGATCACAAATGCTTTACCAAAAAGTGGTAAACCCATTAAATTCTAAATCCATTCAAAACCTATTTACTCCTCTTATACTGTTCACTCCAGGAAGCTGAGATCTATGCTGCTGTTTGCAGGTTTTTAAGCAATAATTTAACAGTCGGGCTGTAAAGTAAGAGAAATCCTGTTCAATGTCTCTGCCTCCTTATAAGTGAACAAATAGAAATATCCCATGACTAGAGTGTTCCTGCTGCATGTAGTACTACAAAGACAGTAAAAGCAGACCTCTATTCAACCCCTGGCAAAAATGATGGAATCCCCGGGCTCGGAGGATGTTCATTCAGTTGTTTAATGTCGTAGAAAAAAAGCAGATCACAGACATGGAACAAAACTAAAGTAATTTCAAATGGCAACTCTCTGCCTTGAAGAAACACTAAAAGAAATCAAGATAAAAAAATGTGGTAGTCAGTAAGGGTACCTTTTTTCAGACCAAGCAGAGGGAAAAAAATTATGGAATCACTCAATTCTGAGGAAAAAATTATCAAATCACCCTGTAAATTTTCATTCTCAAAACTAACACCTGCATCAAATAAGATCTGCTCGTTAGTCTGCATCTAAAAAGGAGAGATCACACCTTGGAGAGCTGTTGCACCAAGTGGACTGACATGAATCATGGCTGCAACACGAGAGATGTCAATTGAAATAAAGGAGAGGATTATCAAACTCTTAAAAGAGGGTAAATCATCATGCAATTTTGCAAAATATGTTGGTTGTTCACAGTCAGCTGTGTCTAAAATCTGGACCAAATACAAACAACATGGGAAGGTTGTTAAAGGGAAACATACTGGTAGACCAAGGAAGACATCAGAGCGACAAGAAACTTAAAGCAAAATGTCTCCAAAACAGGAAATGCACAACAAAACAAATGAGGAAAGAATGGGAAGAAACTGGAGTCAATGTCTGTGACCAAACTGTAAGAAACTGCCTAAAGGAAATGGGATTTATATACAGAAAAGCTAAACATAAGCCATCATTAACACCTAAACAGAAAAAAATAAGGTTACAATGGGCTAAGGAAAAGCAATAGTGGACTGTGGATAACTGGATGAAAGTCATATTCAGTGATGAATCGCGAATCTGCATTGGGGAAGGTGATGATGCTGAAACTTTTGTTTGATGCTGTTCCAATGAGATTTATAAAGATGACTGCATGAAGAGAACATGCAAATTTCCACAGTCATTGATGATATGGGGCTGCATGTCAGGTAAAGGCACTGGGGAGATGGCTGTCATTACATCTTCAACAAATGCCAAAGTTTACATTGATATTTTGGACACTTTTCTTATCGCATCAATTGAAAGGATGTTTGGGGATGATGAAATCATTTATCAAGATGATAATGCATCCTGCCTTAGAGCAAAAACTGTGAAAACATTCCTTGAAAGAAGACACATAAGGTCAATGTCATGGCCTGCAAATAGTCTGGATCTCAATCCAATTGAAAATCTCTGGAGGAAGTTGAAGAAAATGGTCCATGACAAGGCTCCAACCTGCAAAGCTGATCTGGCAACAGCAATCAGAGAAAGTTGGAACCAGATTGATGAAGAGTACTGTTTGCCACTCATTAAGTCCATTCCTCAGAGACTGCAAGCTGTTATTAAAGCCAGAGGTGGTGCAACAAAATACTAGTGATGGATTGGAGTGTTCTTTTGTGTGTTTGTTTTTCATGATTCCATAATTTTTTCCTCAGAATTGAGTGATTCCATAATTTTTTTTCCTCTGCTTGGTCTGAAAAAAAATACTCTTACTGACTGACCACATTTTTTAACTTGATTTCTTTTAGTGTTTCTTCAAGGCAGAGAGTTTCCATTTGAGATGACTTTAGTTTTGTGCCATGTCTGTGATCTGCTTTTGTTCTATAAAATGAAACAACTGAATGGACATCCTCCGAGCCAGGTGATTCCATCATTTTTGCCAGGGGTTGTAGTAGACACTGCAAATAGCTTCCTATATCTCAGCTGCCTGTCGGATAATGTGAAAACCTAAACTCAAACCATTATTTCCATATGCAAAGAAGTGTCCAGGATTTAAAAAGGGTCTTATGTTTGGCACCACTTTTATCTATGGACTTTGTCCACATTGTAGCTCTTTACTCACTTTAATGGGGATCAGCTACAGTACTAGACAGAGTCCATAGGTAAGAGTTTTGGGATTTAACGGACCAAGAAGACAAATTGTATTCTTAAAGTTATATTTTTAAATATGTTGGTTCAGCCCTCAAAATTGCTACCTTGACTGTATATAATGAGTATTAATAACAATGGCGAGCAGCTCATGCAAGCCAATGGACGGCTGCCATCTCTATGACCCGGAGACCTATTGGACTATTTTAACCTGTTAATAGCATCATTTTGACTGTAATAAAAATTAAATATATCAGCTCTGAACTCTGTATGGATATACATATATATATTTATATATACTTTTAATAAAAACCACAAAATGTAAAGTCAAGAGTGAAAATAAGATTCTGGCATAGACTATGATGCATTCCTGCAGCTTGTGTCAACGACATTTGATAGTAGAAATCACGTGAAGGCACAAATAGTCCTGTCCTCCTCCAGACGAGACCTTTCTCTTCTGTAGACATCAAACTCACAGGACACATAAGGCACTATATTGCTGGGAGCCGAGTGTATGCACCACGTATTATTCTTACAGTGTACTCGCAGAGTATTTAGTATTCCAGCACTCGCAGTTACTCAACCTATCGGTCAATCTGTGCTTCTCTTAAGTTGGGTTAGTGCATGGACCACATAGGTTCCCAATTAACTCTCTCCAGGCTCTTTTGCTTTAAGATAAAAGACCAAGGCGAGATATCTTGGCTGACAAGAAGGAGTGAATGATGAAGACAATGGTTTTGGGGCAAGAATGGAGATCCAGTTGCTAAAAGAAACAAATATAAAAAACAATAATGTTAATCATTGTCCGTCAGAGCGGTACAGGGCCCATTTGGCCTGGACAGAATTCAATAGGAGATGCTGCCAAGTTTTATTGACTTCTAATCATTTTGATTGCAGAAACCGGAGTATAGGCCCACACACACTGGATTCAAGGCTGCTGACCCAACATTGACTGTCTGTGGACCTCTCCACTCTCACCCAACAGATACTTTGAATCCTTTTGGTGCACTCCGTGATAGTACTTGGCTCAGTACTCCTGTTTAGCTTTGCTTGGTGGTATAAATTGGAAGTTACTTTTGGTAACTAACATTATGACATTATTTTAACCAATACATGATGGTATTATTTAAATAAGTTGTGCACAACCCCAGCTTAATTAAGTCAGGACCCGAATTAAAATAATAAGAATGTATAGTCTCCTCCTGCTGAGACGCAGATCCAGTGATGTCAGAGAGTGATGTGACATTGTTGTGTCATTTGTCGGCTGCAGCCAATGAGCGGATGCTTGTCAGCTGCAGCTCATCAATATTCTGCCAGACCGGATGTCCTCTCTGATGGAATATTACAGGTTACAGCTTACAAGTGGCGGCTTATTGACCGCAGCCTACACATGACACAACAATAGAGAAATAAGGACAGCGTCTCACAGGTTGGTGAATCAATTCTCTTCCTTTATTCCACCTTCTGCAATGTTACAATCCAAAATAAGGATTTTTATGCTTGATAAAGATCCTTAATTTGGATCGAAACATTGCAGAAGGTGGAATAAAGGAAGAGAATTGATTCACCAACCTGTGAGACGCTGTCCTTACTTTTGTCTACTTGATTCCAAGAGGACTCTTTGGAGGTGACGTGGGGTAAACTATAAATCTTTTTATCCCTTACTAGCTATAGAGCCCGGTAATGCCCAGGAATAGCAACAAACTGTACTTAGTCATAACAAAAGAATGATTATTTTGCACATAAAAGTCACAAAGTAAATAGACAGCAAATACAAGCTTGTATATTGCCACCTCAGTTAACTCAAGGAAAGTCATAGACTGCCTTGACGGGAAGTTTTAACCCGCACTTTACAATCAGTCCCCAAAAAAAAGCCCTATTCACCATACAGCGTCCTCTATCCTACTGTACCTGTGTGCCTTATATTGTCCATGTTTATTGTACTTGTCTACATATACCCTCTACACATGTAAAGCGCCATGATATAATGGCACTATAATAATAATAAATAATAACAATAATAATTTGTATGTTGTGAGGTTATAGATACTCTTTTGACAGTTAGCCTGGATATTTATCAGGTGACCTATAACTTACCATATATGGAAGAGAACAAAACAGTGATGTCACAATAGAATAAAACACAATAGAACATTCCGAGTCATGCCACTGTATTGAGTTCCACTTGTGCATTTGCGTTTGATTCACTCTATTGAAGATCACTGTTTTGTTCTCTTCCATATATGGTAAGTTTTAGGCCATCTGATAAATATGCAGGCTAGCTGTCAAAAGAGTATCTATAACCTCACACATACAAACAGTGAATTGGCCTTTTTTTGCCGAATGACTCTAAAGCGCGGGGTTAAAATTTCCCCTCAAAACCTAGTCTAGGACTGTGTGGGGCTGTGTGCGGCCTCCTGCAGTATACTGGGGGCTGTGTGTGACCTCCTGTGGTATAATGGGGGCTGAGTGCGGCCTCTTGCGGTATACTGGGGGGCTGTGTGCGGCCTACTGTAGTATACTGGGGGCTGTGTGCAGCCTCCTGCAGTATACTGGGGACTGTGTGCAGCCTCTTGTGGTATACTTGGGTTTGTGTGCATCCTCATGTGCTATATTTGGGGCTGTGTGTGGCCTCCTACTGTATACCTTGGGCTGTGTGCGGCCTCCCACTAGATACTGGGGGCTGTGTGTCGCCTCCTGGGGTATACTGGGGGCAGTGTGCAGCCTCCTGCGGTATTCTGGGGTCTGTGTTTGGCCTCCTGCGGTATACTGAGGTATGTGTGATTCCTCCTGTTGTATATTTGGAGATGTGTGTGGCCTCCTACTGTATACCTGGGGCTGTGTGCATCCTCCTACTGTATACTGGGGGCTGTGTGCGACATCCTGCTGTATACTTGGGGTTGTGTGCGGCCTCCTGTTGTATACCGGGGGCTGTGTGTAGCCTCCTGCTGTATATTTATGAATGGTGAAGTTAACAAACAAAACCACAGCTATTGGTCTGACACTAACCCACAGTGGATAGATTCCTCCAAGACTGTTGGAACACAAAAATTGATGGTATGGTATAGTATATAGGGTACAAAGATAGTGGGGCCATTCTTCATCAATGGAAACCTCAATGCCACTGGATAACTGAATTATGTAGCAATTTCAGATATCCAGTGGCATTGAAGTTTCCATTGATGAAGAATGGCCCCTCTATCTTTGTACCCCATATACCACACTATACCATCAATTTTTGTGTCCCAACAGTCTTGGAGGGATCTATCCACTGTGGGTTAGTGTCAGACCAATAACGGTGGTTTTGTTTGTTAACTTCACCAATCACAAAAGAGTTTGCCTCATCACTCATATGAAGACAATTGTCTATGCTGTGAAGATACGAGATGTGCAGCATCTGAAACAACCGATACTGGAAGCCTGTGCTAGCATTTCTTCTGCGGTGTTGCTATCAGTTTGTCAAGAGTGGAGAAGAGGGTTGCATTGACAATCCAACACAATGGGCAGCACTTTGAACACATTTTTAAGTGGTCATAAACTAGTAAATAACTCATGAAAGAAAAATGTTACAATAAAAACCAAGCACAGCATTGTTTTTCTTATGAAATTCTCAATAGGTTTGATGTGTCACATGACCCTCTTCCCATTGAAAAAAATAAAGTTGGATCCAAAATGGCCGACTTCAAAATGGCCGCCACGGTCACCATCCATCTGGAAAAGTTTTCCTCCTTCCATATACTAATGTGCCACAAGCAGGAAGTTGATATCACCAACTATTTCCATTTTATTTAGGTGCATCCATATAAATGGCCCACCCTGTGTATTCCAGTAAAGATGCTATAGAGTATTTTTTTTTTGCATTTTATTGCAGCATTTTAACAATGTACCGTAATAATATTCCCATTAGTTTTATTTGAAGGTTATAATTAGTGCTGTGAAACTACACTTAAGCACTGTCTGGCAATTTTTGTACTGGAAATATGGCAGTATTATTTACTGTAAGGACTGTATAAAAGCATTAATTGGACTCTGTACTGGCAGCAATGGTGCACTTTATGACAGTATTTCTGGCCAATGACAGTACATTCGGAGCATTGTATTGATGCGGCCTTGTGTGATGGACTCAGTGGAACGTTTTGCTACTTTTCTACTAGTTTTTCTGCTTCATATCATTGTCACTTACAGAAAGGTTTTCATTGAAAAAAGTAAAGCATTCCTTAAAAGGAATCAGTCATTTTCTAGTAGCTTCATGATGTCAGCAAAGAGGCCCTGAAGCCAACGATGCATTACTTAGATTACTGAATACAGTCATTCTGGCCCGATCAATAGTTTTAGGTTTAGCCATGTAGCAGAGTCCAACGTGCTGCCCCCTCCCACACAAGTCTCTCAGTGTACATTTCTATAGACTGTGAGCTGCTAACCACAGAGGGGGCAGAGTTGGACTTGAGGGCACACGCAGATATCTGTATTCTTAAGCCCAGATTCACAATTGTTTTTTATGTAGGATTTAAGAATGGGCAGAACAGGCAAAGTTGCATTGTGTCGTACGAAATGAATTCCATACTATACGTACAATTTTCCTTCAGGTTTGCCGAAGTCCAGATACAACATTCTGGCTCCATCATCAGAGGACATCCGAAGTCTCTCAAAAGGTTTATGGAGATGGATGACCCTGTTTAGTCCAGGTTCTTCTGTAAACAGAGTGAATCCTTGGTCAATGTGTATGGAAAGCGCACACTCTTTTCCTCCCCATGTACATGCTGGATAAAGAGAAATGCACATAAATAAGCAGGATGACATCAAAGTTTTGGCTACATATTCACATAAGAAAATGGTAGAGTTGCTCCAATACCTACAAATATCTATAGGCAAAGAGTATATATGTATACGAGTGATGTCAGTCTTTTCCACGCTGCCCTGTGGCATTCATTCCCTTATTACCTGCCTACCCACCCAGTACCAGATATCTCCGGTATTACATACCCACATACTGGGCAGAGTACATAACACATGCATACAGTCTAGATCGTGTGAAGTCATTATCACCCTCTACTTCTCCTTGGTCAGGCTTCATATCACTATCACATATCACTATTGATGGTCAGGATGTGGAGATGGTGGAGAATTTCAAATATTTGGGGGTTCACCTGGACAGCAAGCTTGATTGGAGGTGCCATATGGAGAAGGTTTGCAAGAAAGGGATGAGTAGACTTTACTTCCTAAGGAAGTTAAGGTCGTTTAATGTGTGTAGCAAAATGCTTGAAATGTTCTACCAATCTATTGTGGCGAGTGCAATCTTTGCTGCAATAATATGCTGGGGTAGTAGTGTGCGCACAGCTGACGCTAATAAGCTTAATAAACTTATCAAGAAGGCTAGTGCGGCGGTGGGTCTACAACTTAGGACTTTCGAGGAGGTATTAGAGGATAGAATTAATAAGAAATGCAAGGCTATAATGAGCAACAATACACACCCGCTCTCTGAACTGTTTGCGAAGCAGAAGAGCACATTCAGCAAGCGTCTAATCCAACTAATGTGTAAAAAGGAAAGATACAGAAAATCGTTTGTTCCGACAGCTGTGGGGATGTTTAACAAATGTATAAGTGTAAAGCGTCCCAAGACTAAGTGAAGTTCTAAGGGTATGGGGGGAATAGGTGAGGTACATGTACCAGTCTACCCACATCTGCTGTCCATATAGACTTATTTTGTAAAGTGTGTAATGTTCTTGATCTTTGTTCTGCTGCTGTAATACTGTAATTTCCTCCGGGATCAATAAAGTGTATCTTATCTTATCTTCATATGGAATACTGTGTCCAGTTCTGGGCACCACATTTTAGACGACATCAACAAACTGGAGCAAGTTCAGAGAAGAGCAACCAGAATGGTGACCGGTCTGCAAACCCTGTCCTATGAGGAACGGTTACAGGATTTGGGAATGTTTAGCTTGCAAAAAAGACGACTGAGAGGAGACTTAATAGCTGTCTACAAATATCTCAATGGCTGTCACACTATAGATGGATCAGCTTTATTCTCAATGGGATGAAACTGAGGAGACACAGATACGATATTAGAAAATATTTTGACAGTGAGGGTGATCAATGAGTGGAACAGGCTTGCACGAGAGGTGGGGATTTCTCCTTCAATGGAAGCCGTCACTCAGAGGCTGGACAGACATCTGTCTGGGATGATTTAGTGAATCCTGCTTTGAGCAGGGGGTTGGACCAGATGACCCAGGAGGACCTTTCCAACTCTAATATTCTATGATTCTATGGTATCACACCTACCTGTGGTCACCTCTTGTATGAGTTCAGCTGCATTGTGGCACCCATCCACTAAAGCCCGTGTCCAGTCTGCCAGATCTCGTTGTGTCTCCACACTAAATAAATGTGTCTCTACTCCTTTCTGGGTGCCAGAACGAAGGGCAAATGTCAACTCTGTGTTGTATAATGAGGTGCTTTTTGGAGGTCCAGAATGTACAAGTCTGTGAAATTGTGGGGAAGAAGAGAGTATTAGGTGACAAGGTATGTTCAGACATCTCATGCAATAGATGCCAAAACCATAACAACTGTAGATACTTGCTGGAATTTGGTCTAGTAAAGCAGGCACATATACTAGATTTGCAAAGTGAAGAATATGGCTACTTCGTATACCAGTTCTCACTTCACTTCCCTATATTTTACACCTTTTTTCAATTGCTTGACTTCATTCCCGTGTCATTCTTGATGGTATCCAGCCAATGGGTCTTTGGTTTTCATGGTTTCCTATCATCACTAGTGATGGGCGAATCCTAAATTACTCGGAATCGCTTGACTCTAGCGAGTCCGAGCCCAGGACTCGCTACTCGTTGCGAGTCTAGCGAGTCCAATATTAATGAATGGGAAGCGAGTAATAGCGAGTAGTGTGAGATTTACAAATCGCAGATGTGTCTCGGAAGCTTCAGCCTGAAGCAATCCTAGTTTTGTCATTTATTTGCATTGCTCGTTTACTTTGTATGTAATCGCTGACTCGCACAGATAAGATCCTGTCTTCTCTGTGTTCTGGCTGCCCAGCTCCAGGTCCTAGAGCCTGCCTGCTGCCTGATGTAGCAGTGCTGAGATTGTTCTCAGTCTGCTCATTCCCTGTGTACAGACATGAATGTCTGTGCACAGAGATGATGTAGCAGAGCTGAGATTGTTCTCAGTCTGCTCATTCCCTGTGCATATACATTTATATTTATGCACAGGGATGTAGCAGAGAGGACATCGCGTTTTGGATTGCGTCGGACGGAAGAGGATTTTTTTAATTAAAGATGGAGTCCTTAATGGCTTTTTTTTTTTATTTCTAATAAAAAATTTTCTTTGTGTTGTGTTTTTTTAAAACAATTTAATAGAAATTCATGGCGGTCATGTCTAATATTGGCGTGACCGCCATTAAATTTCGGGCTTAGGGCCAGCTGATAATACAAAGCTGGCCCTAACCCCTTTATTACCCAGCGTGCCACCGCTACCAGGGCCGCTGGAAGAGCGGGGTTCAGCGCCAGAGGATGGCGCTTCAATGAACGCGCATCGTCTGGGGCGGCTGCGGGCTGCAATTTGCAGCGGGGGGTGCCAGAAAGCTTGGGCATCCCTGCGCTGCGGATTCCAGCCCCCAGCTGCTTAGCTGTACCTGGCTAGACATAGAAATTGCGCGGAGCCCCACGCATTTTTTTTTAATTATTTCATGAAATTCTGAGATTCTGACTCTGACTCTGAGACTCTGACTCTGAAATTCATGAAATAATTTTAAAAAAATGCGTGGGGCTCCGCGCAATTTCTATGTCTAGCCAGGTACAGCTAAGCAGCTGGGGGCTGGAATCCGCAGCGCAGGGATGCCCAAGCTTTCTGGGCACCCCCCACTGCAAATTGCAGCCCGCAGCCGCCCCAGAAGATGGCGCGTTCATTGAAGCGCCATCCTCTGGCGCTGAACCTCGCTCTTCCAGCGGCCCTGGTGGCGGTAGCACGCTGGTAATAAAGGGGTTAATACCAGCTTTGTTATACAAGCTGGTATTAAGCCCGAGATTCTTAATGTCAGGCCACATTTGACCCAGCCACTAAGAATCTCCAATAAAGGGTTAAAAAAACACAGAGAAAAATTTTTATTTGAAATAAAAAAAAGCCATTAGGGACTCCATCTTTAATTAAAAAAATCCTCTTCCGTCCGACGTAGTCCAAAACGCGATGTCCTCTCTGCTCATCCCTGTGAATAGATAGATGTCTATGCACAGGGAATGAGCAGACTGAGAACAATCTCAGCACTGCTACATCATGTCTGTGAGCAGGCGGGCTCTAGGACCCTGGAGCTGCACAGAGAAGACAGCTGGACTCGGCTCGCAAAGAAACAGCAGTTATCTGCGAGTTTCCCTGCTATCACTGGCACAGTAGCCAGTGATTACTCGCACGAGTCTAATGCAAACAATGGCAATCCTAGTTTTGTCAGAGTTTCTGACAAAACTAGGATTGATATTGATTTGCATTGGACTCGTGCGAGTAATCACTGGGAGACTCGCAGAGTACCGAGTCCTGCGAGTCCCTTACTACTCGCCGAGTAACGAGTCCTAGCGAGTAGATTCGCCCATCCCTAATCATCACTTATCATCCCGATCAGCATTTCCCTTTCTAGTGAATTTGTTCTCATCGCATATCCCAATAAGCTTAGTTTCTGTCTGGTGATCTTCCCTTCTAGAGACAATCCTGGGTTTATATGATCAAGAAGATCCTAGCTGTCTATTGGATTCAGAGATGTCTTCTCCAACACCACAGCTCAATTTTTCTTCTATGTGCTATGGTGAGTGTCCACGTCTCTCAGCCATATGTGAAAATCGTTTATGTCTCAGCTATTTTCTGCAGACCACTGGGTCTGTGAAAAGTCATGGGCATTAAATTGGCCTCATAGTAAGTGCTACCTGTGGAAACCAATGAAAGCACTCGCACGCAAAACTAAAAAGTCTGAATGAGCCTTTAGTCAATTTTAGGTTTGCCTGCTTTTCTTTTCTGTTGCCTTTCAATTACACCTTATTCCAACTCATTTAAGCTTGTATTATTATAATGTGCCCTAATACAAAGACAGCACAGTGCATTTTAGTATTAACTACAGGGGAAAAGTGTCATTTGAAATCAACAAAAGCGCAAAAATCTTATTTGTGGTACATGTGTCCTTCCACTAGGTGGCAGCAGATTCCTATAAATTAAATTTATCGATGACATTTTATGTGAGAAAAGTAAGAAATTCTAGATGTTTATACTTTTACTAAAGCTTCCTGCATGAGATGAGCAAGGCTTGAAAAATTCTCTAAAACATGAATCATCGATCACTGCAGATTCCAGCAATGGAAAAGATGAAAAAAAACATGATTTTTTAGAATTCCTTGTGTGGGAAGCTTTCCTGTTTTTCAACCACAGCAGTTATGAATTTAGGGCTGCGATATATTCTATAAGATTATCTATGTTATGGGGCAGATAATTTAAATTAATAATTAAATAACATAATAGGAAATGACAATGATCTAATTAGAAATGAACTAATTTGCAGATTTCAGACTACAGACTTCCATGAGACAGCCTGTACTCTGCTGACAGTCTGCAGAACTAATGATGTTATTTGAAAAGTCGAGATCCAAAATGATCTGAGGGGTTTATCAAGATTGTTACACTGATATTAATGTTGGGGTCAGACCTCCAGGATACCTGCTGATCTCTACAACAGATGCATGGGCGATGAGGTTTAGGATTACAGCAGCTGGAGAGTGACTGGTTGCTGACCGCTGATGTATTCTATCACGACACCATAGAAGAAGCTACTGGGCAGCAGTGCAAATGTGGGTTTCACAGAGTCCCTACCTATCAAGTGCTATTTAGACCCCTTCAGCCACAAGGCCCAAAGCATCTCCAAAATCTAGACCCCTGCATGCTGAAGCTAAACGTCAAAGGGTTTGTCCACCTCTGTAGACATTTTCTCACTTGAAGCATAACTGCCATTTACATTTTTTTTTTATAATAATGTAGAGCAAGCGATTTTAATAAGCTTTCAAATATACTTCATTAGGAAATTCTGGCTGAAACCCATTCATAAACCTTCCACAAGGTGTCCCCACTAGACTGTGTAAGAAGCAGACGTGTTCATTATCAGTCAGATCCGTCTTCAAGCTTCTCACACTGAATACAGGGCATGTAAGCAAATAAGGGTGGAGGGGGCAGGGCCTATACAGCATCCACACTGCTGACTGCAGCTGATGAGGTATCAGATTACCTCAGATTACAGCACAGTGTTAAGCAATTTCAGAATGGATCACTGCAAACTCCTCTTTCCTTGGCACAAGCTTCTCTGATCTGTCATCTGGCTTCTTCTCTGCACTCACATTGCATTGGTCCCTATCATCTGCTGGCCACGCCCACACAGACATAAAATGCAGTTTTTAAAGGGATCCTGTCACCTCCAAAACGCCTCCTAAACTAGCAAAACATGTCTCTGCAGCATATTATCACTGATCTCACACTCCTTTTGTCTCCTAAAAGCATCCTGTGAAAGTGCATAAAAACGTTTTAATACTTACTCATTAGGGATTATAATTAGCAGGGGTTATAATCTTTAGCCCCTAGGGGTGTTGTTTTGCAGCCTCGAGGATCCACCCTCTCTCTGTCTGTGCTGCTGTGATTTGATGTGGAGCTGAAGGCAGGACTAATGATTTGCATTCTGTGAGTGATAGAGAGGAGGGAGGGTAAAGCCTGCACAAGCAAAGCACACAGACAGAGAGAGGGTGGATCCTGGAGCTGCAAAACAACACGCCCTAGGGGCTAAAGAATATAGCCCCTGCTAATTATAATCCCTAATGAGTAAGTATTAAAACGTTTTTATGCACTTTCACAGGATGCTTTTAGGAGACAAAAGGAGTGTGAGATTAGTGATGGGATGCTGCAGGGACATGTTTTGCTAGCTTAGGAGGTGTTCTGGAGGTGACAGGATCCCTTTAAAGAGCACAGAAAAATGTGAGACAATAAGTCACATGGCACAAAAAATCATTATGTTAGCTGCTCTGTGACCCTTCATTAACAACCAGTGCAGTATTGTGGTTTTTTTTTTCAATGACATGACATTTACACTTTAAACAAATTATTGCAATTCACTTTCATTAAAAACTTTGCTTTTACAAATTCTTTGCTTTCCTGTACAATTAACTGTTCTATAATCTGTGGTCATATTAGCAGAGAAGTGCTTAGAGAAAGACACATAAAAGAGCTAGAAACTCTCCCATCAGAATGTAAGAACAAGCTCACTTACAGATTCCCAATTAACTCACTCAGCAAGGAACAGAGCAACATAGAAGGCAAATGACGCAAAATCTTTAATAAAACCCAATTATAAGGAATTATTTTTAGCCCAAAATACATGGATTTAAAGGGAATCTGGCAGCAGGTTTTTGCTATGTAATCTGAGGACAACATTCTGCAGGGGTTAACACAGAGATTAAAGCAATGTCTTTCTTATCACACTTTGTGCCGTTGTTTAGCTGCAATGTTTGTTTTAGCTTCACGAGATTATAATTGTCGGATTAGGTAAACTACAGGTCAGCTAGTCTGGCATGGCCTCTACTGTGATTGGCACATCACTGTCTATAGACTTTCTATATAGAGAACCTGGTGAAGGCAGTCACAGTTTTCTGAGATCCACTACATGCTTAATCTACAAACTTTGACTGTGTCAGATCCGCAGCACCCAATAAAGTAAATGATATATCATTGGATTCAAGGTCTCTTTGCCTACATCATGCTGCTTTCAGATGAGACAGCAAAAACCTGCTGAAGGATTCTTATTAAGTAAGAGAAAATAATTTGTATCTAAAGGTGGACAACCTAAAACCGTCTCATTGGCATTTCCTAATTACCTGGTGGCAATCAGTGGGTGGCAAAATACGGGTTTGCTGAAGCCATCTCTGGTGTGGGGAAGGCTATTGTAAAGTAAAAGATCTTTTTCTGTGAGAATTGCTAAGAGTTTCTGTTTTTCATCTTGTGGGAGCTACAAAAAAAAGAAGAAACAACATCAATAACCAAAAGGAGAGGACATCCGATATCAGCGCAATGTGATCAGCACACATCAGGCAATAAGCCATACCTGTTCTGTCAGCCAGCCCATGTGTTTAACATCCTTGCCCACAAGCTGTTTGACGTCTTCTCGGACTCGTGGCATGAGAGCATTGGCATTGGCATGAATGGCACTGAACCAGGACTGGGCTGTACCCTCATCCTTTGCTCGGAGAAAAAGAACATCTCTTCCATCTGCTGAACAAATCTCTAGGTATCTGCATAACAATACAGGCAAACCAAGTGAAATAAGTCATTATTGTATATACACGATTCTATCTACTACTCTCATTAGAAGGCAGGTGGCATTAACCAGCTCTGGTCCCCACTCCCTGCATTGGCCAACAAGTGTGACAATGCATGCCTATGACAGATATATAATTGGCATGGTTATGAGGCACAGTTGATATTGGGCACTACGGCTGTTTATTTAGAGATATTATGACAGTATGGACTGTATCTGACAACTACACAAATCACTATTCAGTATATGAACGGAACATGCATTTCATTTACTTTGGAACCGGATTGTGTTCATCCTGGGAAGGATCACCTTAGAACGACTCTCCAGTCTAAATGGCCTCTCTAGTTTATCCCATGATATGGCTGCCACAGTTTGTGATTTCTCTATGCAGGGTGTTGTAAAAAGTCACAGACATGCCCCCTCTACTATCCTCTGATGAACCAATGCCAATGACCCAGAAGGAATTATGGCAATCCACAGGGTAAACCGCCACCAGAGGTACTGCACTTCTGCGGTTAAGAAGTGTAGTGCCCCTGTTCTTTAGCTGTCGGGATGGTATGGTTGAGCCCACAACACACACACACGCAGTGACAGGCCCCTGGGAGAATGGGTGGACCCTGAGGAAGGACCCAGACCACAAAAGAGGAAACAGGAAGTGTTAGACAGTAGTAGAGTCAGTAGTAGGAGACCGGAGGAGTAACATCGTCTGACGAGGAGTGTTAGTCGGAGTGTAGAGGCGGTGTGGTGCCAACTCCCGTGGGCTGAAGCTACACCCCCATGCTCGCCCACGGGAGGGAGAGAACTGACTGGTAGAGACAGAAAAGAAACCTTGGGGTGCAGAGAAGTCAGCGAACACCCGTACGCCTGAATCTGACGAGACAGAGGGGTTGGTGGGTGAGAGAGGGACCTGGCCCTGCAGATGTTGCGGAAGCTGCATGCCCGAGCCATGAACCCGGAGACCCCAGACTTCTAACGGGAGCTGTGGCCGAACACCCAACACATCTTGGGGAAGGTGGCCGAACTATCGAGCAGTCTTCGGGAGAGTGACCTAATGGCACCCGGGACATACAAGCACCCACGGCCACCGGTACTTGAGCTATATGCTGCGGTGAGCGTTGAGAGCCAAGGGAGCACAGTTATGATACGCTCGCCTCAGAGGAGAACTACCGCTTATAGCACTGAGAGAAGAGACCCACCAGAGACTGAGGCACTGAGAAAGGAGAGTAGGGGCACCAACCGTTGCTTGACTGTACCGACCCAACCCTGGAGAATGAACAGTACCGGAGACTGGCAGGAGCGTACCCAGCTGCCATGTTTAACACCTGAGTAAAAGTAACGGAACTGCAGCTGTGGTATGAGAGACTTTTATTTGCAGCGACCATCGGCTACAGAGGCCACTCGTAACACAGAGAGTTCTGTGAACTGAGTGACCAGCTGCCAAGGTACGAGCCGGGGAATGCACTCCACCTACGGGGAGCGGGACTATCTAAGCTGCCGGTCACCATCCCCAGAGATTCTGCAGCAGCGGCTGCCATTCTGGCTGCATACCGCAGGTGGTGTCACGGATACCCCTTGTAGCCCCTCAGAGTTTCCCTAACATCACCCCCGATAATTTCAATGACACCACCAGGGTCACGGGACCAGGTCTCAGCCCCCATGAAAAGAACCGAAGAAGAGGTGAAGAAGAACAATGAGTAACCGCCCGGTTCCCAAATCTTCCTCGGCCCTGGAGAGGGTGTATCAGAATGGGAATAGGGCTAACACCATTGATGCTTATGCAGCAGAGGGCAGTGAATGTGGTGGGGGTATGTCTGTGTGGCGCCCCACCGGTCTGGACGCCACGAGGGGTACTGTACCCAAGCTAGGGTGTAGTGTTCCTGTGGTCGGGAGACGGGGACAGTAGGTGTGGGATCTTCACTAAAACACCCAAAACACGTAGACCCTAGTCAGGGACTGTGGGTAGATCCGCTGTAGGGAGGACCCCGTCAGAGAGAGGAGAAGAGGATAGAGAAGTGTGGGTGGGAAAAAAGAAGCAAGTGAGAGGCGTTCCAGTGGGAAGTCGAGTCGAGTAAGGAGGAGAAAGTGAGACAGTAGAACAGAGAACAGCGAGAATGTAGCGTACAACAAAGGAGAAAGACAAAAGTTGTGAACTGAGAGGCAAGGAACTTGAGCAGAAGAAGGCTCGTCCTGGGAACTGAAGGGAAGGAACCCTAGGGGCACTTGCAGAGCGAGAGCAGCCCATGCGCTTGAATCTGGGACTGGTAATACCAGATGGAGGGGTTTGCTCTAGCAACAGGGACTGAACCTGAATGCGGCGCGGGAGTCCAGCACCTGAACCGGAGGCCACGAGCTTTATTGGAGCTGTGGCTCACACCTGACGCATCCCCCGAGAAGGTAGCGGGACAAGGGTCAGGGGACAGGTACCGATCGCCCGACAAGACCCATGGCTACCGGATCGGGGCTCTGTGCTCAGAGGCGCTGAAGGGAGACGCAGGCAGGAAGAAGCACTGAGGAACAGGACCAAATAAAAGCAGAGAGAGGCATACCACCAAAGATCTCATACTTGCCGCCCCAGTTTATTAAGGACCACACAGGCCGGAACTTATCTGAGAGACAGTGTAACAACCTATGACCTGTTGAGAAGTACTGTGAGTAAACTGGGTACAGAATTGCAGAACTGTGTGAGACTGTGTTATTCCTGCCGCAACTGGCTGTGAAGGCCACTGAGCAAATTAACGAGACCTAAGGATAACCCCTGCCTGCCAGAGACTACCGATAACGACTTTCCAACATCCACTGCCCTGGGGATCCGCTCCACCCGTGGGGAGCCACTCTATACCAGCTGCCCATCTATCATCCCCAGAGGTTCTACAGCAGTGGCAGCTACCCATAGCCGCAAACCACGGATGGCGTCACGAACAATTTATCCCTTAAATCACCCTATTCCTATATTTTCTCCGAAGATTTCCTTTACGCTGAACCCAGGGTCACGGAGCTGGGTCTCGACCCCTGTGACTCCCCAGAAGCACTAAAGCCTGGTTCTGAGTGTCCCACGGCCCTGGGGTGCATCATCTGTGACTTCTAATAATGAGTTCAAAAAGAGGGACAAAAAATTCCAAAAAATCTCACAGTAAGAAAGGCAGCTGTGGTGTGAAAGGCTTTTATTTGCAGCGACCTTCGGCAGCAGCAGAGAGAGATCACAACACCAAAGCACTATAAGATGCAGCAGACTCCATTGAAGTACTTACTAGTATATACAGTTAGGGCCAGAAATATTTGGACAGTGACACAATTTTCGCGAGTTGGGCTCTGCATGCCACCACATTGCATTTGAAATGAAACCTCTACAACAGAATTCAAGTGCAGATTGTAACGTTTAATTTGAAGGGTTGAACAAAAATATCTGATAGAAATTAGGAATTGTACACATTTCTTTACAAACACTCCACATTTTAGGAGGTCAAAAGTAATTGGACAAATAAACATAACCCAAACAAAATATTTTTATTTTCAATATTTTGTTGCGAATCCTTTGGAGGCAATCACTGCCTTAAGTCTGGAACCCATGGACATCACCAAACGCTGGGTTTCCTCCTTCTTAATGCTTTGCCAGGCCTTTACAGCCGCAGCCTTCAGGTCTTGCTTGTTTGTGGGTCTTTCCGTCTTAAGTCTGGATTTCAGCAAGTGAAATGCATGCTCAATTGGGTTAAGATCTGGTGATTGACTTGGCCATTGCAGAATGTTCCACTTTTTTGCACTCATGAACTCCTGGGTAGCTTTGGCTGTATGCTTGGGGTGATTGTCCATCTGTACTATGAAGCGCCGTCCAATCAACTTTGCAGCATTTGGCTGAATCTGGGCTGAAAGTATATCCCGGTACACTTCAGAATTCATCCGGCTACTCTTGTCTGCTGTTATGTCATCAATAAACACAAGTGACCCAGTGCCATTGAAAGCCATGCATGCCCATGCCATCACGTTGCCTCCACCATGTTTTACAGAGGATGTGGTGTGCCTTGGATCATGTGCCGTTCCCTTTCTTCTCCAAACTTTTTTCTTCCCATCATTCTGGTACAGGTTGATCTTTGTCTCATCTGTCCATAGAATACTTTTCCAGAACTGAGCTGGCTTCTTGAGGTGTTTTTCAGCAAATTTAACTCTGGCCTGTCTATTTTTGGAATTGATGAATGGTTTGCATCTAGATGTGAACCCTTTGTATTTACTGTCATGGAGTCTTCTCTTTACTGTTGACTTAGAGACAGATACACCTACTTCACTGAGAGTGTTTCTGGACTTCAGTTGATGTTGTGAACGGGTTCTTCTTCACCAAATAAAGTGTGTGGCGATCATCCACCACTATTGTCATCCGTGGACGCCCAGGCCTTTTAGCGTTCCCAAGCTCACCAGTCAATTCCTTTTTTCTCAGAATGTACCCAACTGTTGATTTTGCTACTCCAAGCATGTCTGCTATCTCTCTGATGGATTTTTTCTTTTTTTTCAGCCTCAGGATGTTCTGCTTCACCTCAATTGAGAGTTCCTTTGACCGCATGTTGTCTGGTCACAGCAACAGCTTCCAAATGCAAAACCACACACCTGGAATCCACCCCTGACCTTTTAACTACTTCATTGATTACAGGTTAACGAGGGAGACGCCTTCAGAGTTAATTGCAGCCTTAGAGTCCATTGTCCAATTACTTTTGGTCTCTTGAAAAAGAGGAGGCTATGCATTACAGAGCTATGATTCCTAAACCCTTTCTCCGATTTGGATGTGGAAACTCTCATATTGCAGCTGGGAGTGTGCACTTTCAGCCCATATTATATATATAATTGTATTTCTGAACATGTTTTTGTAAACAGCTAAAATAACAAAACTTGTGTCACTGTCCAAATATTTCTGGCCCTAACTGTAGTACTGGGCAGTCCATCAGATCTAATAGTATGTGAGTCATCAATAGGCTGCAAGCCGGACACTGCATCACATGTACTTACGTGGATGGTGTCCTATGCAAACTTCATCTGTATTTTTTATACTAGGAAATGGTAGGATTGTGAGTGGCTGTTTCATCAGTATTTTGCACCTGTGCTGCCCCCCACCTTTACCACGGAGTCTTCTGCATCCTTGTACTGCTTTGGCATTGTGATCTGGTGTCGATAAGAAAGGCAGCTGTCTTTTTACCTTGAGACTTCTAAGAATGCTCTCCATTGTGGTCACAGATGGCTGCGGCCATTTCACTACAGTGATAAAGATGGACTGGCATGGAGAGTCTGTAACAGGTTCGTTTAAAAGGGGTATGTTGATTAGGTATAACCAATCTTATAATTAGGACTGAAGTGTTGATTTATGAATATACAACCTAAAATGTTAGACGGTGACTACAGACCTCAACGCATACTGCAGAAGATGGCAGAGTAACTAACGTCTCTCTGCCATTCATCTCACTGGATGGAGTATGTCCTCATTCCTTCTGTGCTGTGAACTGCAGCAATGCTTCGCTCTCAACTACAGGTAACTAGAGAAATCCCAGGCAGAGGGCCAGCTATAAAATTAGACAGGAGTAGATGAATACCGAGGACATATGTACCATAACTTTGGGATAGAGCCTGTTAGCAACCCAATTTTGGATGGCCCAATAATCCATGGGATGGGATTTGTGGACCTATTATGGATTAGCAGGAAACTGTTAATGGGGAATTGGTAGAGAAAGACAAATGCCAAGTCTTTCTGTTCTGGAATCGTAGACCAAAGAAATATACTAGTTTCAGTAGGAGGCTCCTTATTGCCTTTTACAGGCACACTCCTATAAGGATCATAAGAGTTTCATGATTATCACTCTTCTCACCTGGGCTCTGGGTCAGCAGGTAAGAATGTGCGCGATACATAGCACATCTTCAGTGGGATGCTCTTCCCATCCTTGATGTCCCGAGGAGGTAATGCTGGAGAGCTCTTCTTGTGAGGAGGACCTGCTGACGTGCCATCCCAGCTTACTGGTACACCGGATGTAGAGCCTTTGAAGAAGGGAGATATCTCCTTCATATACTTCACTGTGGAGACAAGATGATGAACAAATAGTACATTATATAACAAGACAGGGAGAAAACTCAAGTGTCTAAACCAGGGGTCAGGAACCCTTGGCTCGCGAGCCAGATGTGGCTCTTTAGATGGCTGCGTCTGGCTTGCAGCCAAATCTATATAACACTGTTTCTTAAAATAATGCCAGCCGACCAGGGCATGCAACTGCTACACATCCCTCCTTTGCCAGTTGCCCACCGCTGCTGCATGGTGTTCTGGGTCCTGCTCTGTCCCTGCTGCCATACCTATATGGGTTAAGCCAATCAGAGGCCAGCAGCCACGGTCCAATCAGAGACTAGCAGCTGTGGACCAATCAGGGGCCAGCAGCCACAGGCCAGTAATTGGCGCATGACGTCACATGCGGGAATCTGCTTGGCCAGCCACAGCTGGCCTCTGATTGGACAACGGCTGCTGGTTTCTGACTGCTAACATGTGGGTACGACAGCAGGGACAGGGCAGCACCCGGAACATCGTACAGCGCGGACCGGGGAGAATCGGTGAATATGTGTGTGCGTCTGTGTGTGTAATTTTTTTTTGCAATTACTGGCACCGTGGTGGGGTCTGCAAAGGGCTGCAAGAGATTGATGGGGGTAAGATACTGGGGGCTGTTAAGGGCTGCAAGGGGATGATGGGGATACCATATTGGGGGTTGCAAGGGATGATGGGGTGCCATATTGGGGGCTGCAAAGGGCTGCAAAAGGATTATGGGGATACCATATTGGGGGTTGCAAGGAGATGATGGGGGTACCATATTGGGGGCTGCAAAGGGCTGTAAGGGGATGATGGGGATACCATATTGGGGACTGCAAGGGGATGATGGGATTACCATATTGGGGGCTGCAAAGGGATGATGGGGGTACCATATTGGGGGCTGCAAGGGGAGATGATGGGGTACGAAATTGGGGGCTGCAAAGGGCTGTAATGGGATGATGGGGTACCATATTGGGGGTTGCTAAGGGCTGCAAGGGGATGATTGGGATACCATATTGGGGGCTGCAAGGGGATGATGGGGATACCATATTAGGGGCTGCAAAAGGCTGCAAGGTGATGATGGGGATACCATATTGGGGGCTGCAAAGGGGATGATCAGAGTACCATATTAGGGGCTACAAAGGGCTGCAAGGGGATGATGGGGATACCATATTGGGGACTGCAAATGGCTGCAAGGGGATTTATCATTGGTTAGCAACAGCAATAGCAACGTTATTAAAACGAATTCAGAGACTTATTGTACTTTAAAAGTGTTGTTCTTACATAAAATTCTCACATTTACTGGTATGTAGTTTTAAACATATTGTATGGCTCTCAGAGGATTACATTTTAAAATACCGGTATGTGGTGATTTTCAGCCAAAAAAGATCCTGACCCCTGGTCTGAACTATATAAAAATAAAAAACAGGTCTTTCACTGGAGACATTATTGCTTATTGCTGATTTAAAGACCTGTCCTGTTACTAGTAGATGTCATCATGACATTAATGAACATCATCCATAATACCATCCGTGCCTAAATGTCAACGGGCATAACTTTTATATCTATAAAATATATTTAGGCCTTGAACATTTTTTAGCAAATGATGTCAGTTCCTTTATGTTAATGCTGAAGTGATCATCTCTAAGTATCAATACTTCACAATACGTGCCAAGTAAAAACATATCTATGAATTCAGATTGTGAGCCCCAATGGGGACAGTGTTGCTGATGTATGTATAGCACTGTATGTATATATTTATATACTAGCTGGGTGCCCGATGCACATGCATCGGGATTCTAGCAAGCGAGTCTCTGACTCGCAATGGCCGCTTCGCGGCCAATGCTTCGCGCTGCTAAGGCGACTCGCCATGCCCGCTGCGCGGGCATAGCGAGTCGCCTTAGAACTGCTCGCAATGGCCGCTGCGCGGCCAATGCTTCGGGCGTATCCACATGACCACGCTGACTCGCAGCGTGAGCGGACTCAAAAGGGGCAAAAAACCCATTCGTGATTATATAATAGATATACACTACCGTTCAAAAGTTTGGGGTCACCCAGACAATTTTGTGTTTTCCATGAAAATTCATACTTAAATTTATCCAATCAGTTGCAAAATAAATAGAAAATATAGTCCAGACATTGACAAGGTTAGAAATAATGATTTTTATTTGAAATAATAATTTTCTCCTTCAATCTTTGCTTTTGTCAAAGAATGCTCCCTTTGCAGCAATTACAGCATTGCAGAGCTTTGGCATTCTAGCTGTTCATTTGCTGAGGTAATCTTAAGAAATTTCCCTCCATGCTTCCTGAAGACCCTCCCACAAGTTGGATTGGCTTGATGGGCACTTTGTGCGTACCATACTGTCAAGCTGCTCTCACAACAGCTCAATGGGGTTGAGATCTGGTGACTGCGATGGCCCTCCATTATAGATAGAATACCAGCTTATATATAGAATACCAGCTGCCTGTTTCTTCCCTAAACAGTTCATGCATAATTTGGAGGTGTGCTTTGGGTCATTATCCTGTTGTAGGATGAAATTGGCTCCAATCAAGCGCTGTCCACAGATAGCCTTCCTTATTCAAAATCCCTTTTACATTGTACAAATCTCCCCCTTTACCAGCACCAAAGCAAGCCCAGACCATCACATTACCTCCACCATGCTTGACAGGTGGCATCAGGCACTTTTTCAGCATATTTTCAGTTGTTTTGTGTCTCACAAATGTTTTTCTTTGTGATCCAATCACCTCAAACTCTGATTCGTCTGTCCCCAAAACTTTTTCTACTCTTCCTGTGTCCAAAGTCTGTGTTCTTTTGCCCATATTAATCTTTTCCTTTTATTGTCCAGTCTCAGATATAGCTTTTTCTTTGCCACTCTGCCCTGAAGGCCAGCATGCCAGAATCGCCTCTTCACTGCAGACGTTGACACTGGCATTTGGTGGGTACTATTTAACGAAGCTGCCAGCTGAGGAGCTGTGAGGTGTCGATTTATCAAACTAGAGACTCTAATGTACTTGTCTTGTTGCTCAGTTGTGCAGCCGGGCCTCCCATTTCTCTTTCTTCTCTGGTTAGAGCCTATTTGTGCTGTCCTCTAAAGGGAGTAGTACACACCGTTAAGGGAAATCTTCAGTTTCTTGGCAATTTCTCCCATGGAATAGCCTTCATTACTAAGAACAAGAATAGACTGTCGAGTTTCACATGAAAGTTCTCTTTTTCTGGCCATTTTGAGAGTTTCATAGAAAAAACAAATGTAATACTCCAGATTCTCAACAAACTCAAAGGAAGGTCAATTTATATAGCTTCTCTAATCAGACAAACCATTTTCAGCTGTGCTAACATACTTGTGCAAGGGTTTTCTAGGGTTTCCTACACATCCATTAGCCTTCTTAAACAGTTAGCAAACACAATGTACCATTAAAACACAGGAGTGGTGGTTGTTAGAAATGGACCTACACCTATGTAGATATTGCATTAAAACAGACGTTTGCAGCTAGAATAATCATTTACTACATTAACAAGTGTACTTCTGATGCATTTAAGGTTAGCTTAATTGAAAAAAATTAGCTTTTCTCTCAAAAATAAGGAAATTTCTAAATGACCCCACACTTTTAAATGGTAGTGCGTATATATTTATATATATATATATATATATATATATACGGTATGTGGCGCCCCGTGACTAGGCGCCACAGGGTAGTATTACACCTTAATAATAATGTGTTAACCCTGTAAAATCATCAGTTCAAGTTTAACCCAGAAAGCCATAGAAGGAAGGGCATCTAGAGACTCCATAACAGGGAACCTGGAACTGGTGACCGACCCCTGGTTAACCAGACTGTACCGTATACCATCACCATCTGCCGGTACCATTAAAGTGGAGTTAAAGTTGAATTGGACTCTGTCATCCTTCTTGTGGTGCTCAGAGGGCTCAGCATCAGCAGCAGCTCAGCCGAGGGGTAAGAACTGCAACACCATTCAGCACTACAACTCCCCTCATCCCCATCATCATCCACAATTACCATCCCTGCTGCCCTGAGGTAATAGCTCCACCTGTAGGGAGCTGCACCACACTCAGCTGCACTTACCATCACCTCAGCGGCCGGCTTGCAGCGCCGGTTCCAATTTACTGGGAACTACAGGAGGCGGCACGATCCCCTGTAAATATCCCCTTCTCCCATCATCAACATCTCCTCAAATGATCACCAGGGCACGGCACCGGGATCCCGTCCATCCGTGACACCCTATTCAGCAGACCCAGTGGCCGAGTACCCCGCTAGCCCTGGCCGCATTATATATATATATATAGTGTTGGCCAAAAGTATTGACACCCCTGCAATTCTGTCAGATAATACTCAGTTTGTTCCTGAAAATGATTTCAATCACAAATTCTTTGGTATTATTATCTTCATTTAATGAAAAAACACAAAAGAGAATAAAGCAAAATGCAAAACATTGATCATTTCACACAAAACTCCAAAAATGGGCCAGACAAAGGTATTGGCACCCTCAGCCTAATACTTGGTTGCACAACCTTTAGCCAAGATAACTGCGATCAACCGCTTCCAATAACCATCAATGAGTTTCTTACAATGCTCTGCTGGAATTTTAGACCATTCTTCTTTGGCAAACTGCTCCAGGTCCCTGATATTTGAAGGGTGCCTTCTCCAAACTGCCATTTTTAGATCTCTCCACAGGTGTTCTATGGGATTCAGGTCTGGACTCATTGCTGGCCACCTTAGAAGTCTCCAGTGCTTTCACTCAAACCATTTTCTAGTGCTTTTTGAAGGGTGTTTTGGGTCATTGTCCTGCTGGAAGACCCATGACCTCTGAGGGAGACCCAGCTTTCTCACACTGGGCCCTACATTATGCTGCAAAATTTGTTGGTAGCCTTCAGACTTCATAATGCCATGCACACGGTCAAGCAGTCCAGTGCCAAAGGCAGCAAAGCAACCCCAAAACATCAGAGAACCTCCGCCATGTTTGACTGTAGGGACTGTGTGCTTTTCTTTGAATGCCTCTTTTTTTCTCCTGTAAACTCTATGTTGATGCCTTTGCCCAAAAAGAGAGAAGATTCTTCCAAAACATTTTAGGCTTTCTCAGGTAAGTTTTGGCAAACTCCAGCCTGGCTTTTTTATGTCTCGGGGTAAGAAGTGGGGTCTTCCTGGATATCCTACCATACAGTCCCTTTTCATTCAGACGCCGACGGATAGTAAGGGTTGACACTGTTGTACCCTCGGATTGCAGGGCAGCTTGAACTTGTTTGGATGTTAGTCGAGGTTCTTTATCCATCATCCGCACAATTTGAGTTGAAATCTCTTGCAATTTTTCTTTTCCATCCACATCTAGGGAGGTTAGCCACAGTGCCATGGGCTTTAAACTTCTTGATGACACTGCGCACGGTAGACACAGGAACATTCAGGTCTTTGGAGATGGACTTGTAGCCTTGAGATTGCTCATGCTTCCTCACAATTTGGTTTCTCAAGTCCTCAGACAGTTCTTTGGTCTTCTTTCTTTTCTCCATGCTCAATGTGGTACACACAAGGACACAGGACAGAGGTTGAGTCCACTTTAATCCATGTCAACTGGCTGCAAGTGTGATTTAGTTATTGCCAACACCTGTTAGGTGCCACGGGTAAATTACAGGTGCTGTTAATTACACAAATTAGAGAAGCATCACATGATTTTTCTAACAGTGCCAATACTTTTGTCCACCCCCTTTTTTATGTTTGGTGTGGAACTATATCCAATTTGGCTTTAGGACAATTCTTTTTGGGTTTTTTTCATTGAAGACAAATTAATTGAATATAATAATACCAAAGAATTTGTGATTGCAATCATTTTCAGGAAGAAACTGAGTATTATCTCACAGAATTGCAGGGGTGTCAATACTTTTGGCCAACACTGTATATACTGCTAAAAAAAATAAAGGGAACACAATACTAAAATACCACGTCTGAGATCTCAATGAGTGAAATATTCCAGTTGCAAATCTTTATTCTTTATACAGTTCAATGTGTTGGGAACAATTAAGCATAACAATAATCAATGACAGTCAAATTTAATATCCCATGGAAGTCTGTATTTGGAATGATACCCAAAATCAAAGTGGAAAATCAAATTACAGTCTGATCCAACTTCAGTGTAAATGATTCAAGACAAGATGAGGCTCAGTAGTGTGTGTGGTCTCCACATGCCTGTATGACCTTGTAAACAGTGCCTGTACATGCTCCTGATGAGGCGGCTGATGTGCTCCTGAGGGATTTCCTCCCAGACGTGGATTAAAGCTTCATTCAACTTCTGGACAGTCTGTGCTGCAACTTGGCATTGGTGGATGGAATGAGACATGATGTCCCAGATGTGCTTGATTGCATTCAGTTCAGGGGAATGGGCAGGCCAGTCCATAGCATCAATGCCTCCATCATGCAGGATCTGCTGACACACTTCAGCCACATGAGGCCTAGCATTGTCATGCATTAGAAGGAATCCAGGGCCCACTGCACCTGCATATGGTGTTACAATGGGTCTCAGGATCTCATCCCGGTACCTAATGGCAGTCAGGGTACCTCTGTCTAGCACATGGAGGGCTGTGTGGTCAACCAAAAAATGTCTTCCCATAGAATTCTTGACCCACTGCAAAACCAGTCCCACAGAGGATGTTGTAACGTTCTCCACAACATTTCCAGGCTCTGTCACGTCTGTCACATGCGTTCAGTGTGTACCTATTCTCATCTGTGAAGAGCACAGGGCACTAATGTTGAATCTGATAATCTTGGTTTTCTCTGGCAAACACCAATTGCCCTGCCCGCTGTTGGGCTGTAAGCACAACCTACTTGAGTACGTACCACCTTCATGGATCTGTTTCTGTCAGTTTGATCAGACACATGGATATTAGTGGCCTGCTTGAGGTCATTTTGCAGGGCTCTGGCACTGCTCCTCCTGTTCCTCCTTGCACAAAGAAGGAGGTAGCGGTGTATACGGTATATATCCTTTCCAAAATGTGTCAATAGGTCATGCTCAGTACAAACAGAAATATGCAAACATTATACTGGGATCCAAGGGTATCCAAGGGCATAATCCCCATTAAATAGCTGTCAGTCAATTGTTCGGCCGGCGCCTACCTTGGCCATTTCTCCCATGGATAGGAGTGTTCGCTCTGCCGAGTGTTCTTTATGAGAGACATCTCTGGCAAAGGCTTATCTCTTCAAGAACAAAAAGACTGATAGTCTGAAATCAGACATACTGGATGCTTATTTCCCATGACTTCATCTATCGGGGGCTCCCATACACATTAGACTGTTAGCTAAATCCGTCACTATCAACAGGATCGGTCAAGATTAGTCTTTAATTTATGGGGTCTCTTGTCAGGTTGTAAAACTCTTTGAGATTTAGTGATGGGGCCAGAAAAATACATCCCTGTATAACAGAAACATAACCTAAAAATGTATACACAAAAACCTATAAATAAATATGTACATGCAAATGAAGATAGTAAATATAAAATATTACATGTGGGACCATGTGGTTGTAGATTTACTACCCGTAGATTCTGTATATGTTACATTATCTTTGCAGCCCCTCAATCCTATATGTCTTTATCTCAGCATTAATAATTGAAAAGTGAATCTAGAAAGTCACTTTGAAAAAAGAGCTCAGGGCGTAACACGAAGTGTGTTCTGTGCTGCGGACAGCTAGATCCCTGTGGCACACACGCAATCTGGATGCAATAACTGCACTTACTCATCGCACAACTATTTTATTTGGAAAGTTCAAAGTACAATATGACTTTACTGTTTCCTAATGTACAGCTTCATAACTGCAAGGAAAGCACCAGAACACGTTTATATTCAAGCGGCAGAAAGATAGGTTAGAATAGATCATTAGAATTAGAATGTTTCGTACTATGCACCATGCACACTTTGCAGGATTACACATGACTGCTATGAAAGTCCCATTGGGGATTTGATGCCCTCTCACATATTAAACATTGGAATCGAAGAGTCTAAGCATTAAAGGGAACTGTTACCAAGGTTTTGCTACCTAATCTGAGAGCAGCATAATGTAGTGACACGCCCACCCAGGACCTTGGGGTACTCGGAACTGGGCTTTCACTTTCTCTTGGGGAAGTCACGGTTGCTCACCCGGCATCGTGACCCTGGCGGTGTCATAAAAATGAGGAAAAGTTTATATGGGATTAATTTGTGACGCCACCCGTGGTTTTCAGCAATTGGATGGATGGCCGACGCTGCGGTTCAGGTCCACTGGGGCAGTTGGTGATGGAGCAGAGCTGTTATCGCTCTCCACGGGTAGAGCGTGGCCCCAGGGTAGTTACAAAGTTTATTAGCTGATGTTATCAATGTAGTGCAGGGCAGGTGATGCAGTAAATAAATTAGAGGACACAGATCGGTGCAGTCTTCACAGTTTACTCACAGTTTGTAGGTACACCAGCCAGCCGGGTGACATGTCCTCTGAGCAAGGGATCCAACCACTCCCGGGTAGATTAGTGGCACTTGTCCGGTACCCCCTTTGTGTGTACCTCTCCAGGTCGACTCTTGTGCTGGCGCTCGCCCTCCTGCCCCGCGCCTCACACGCAGTGTCGCAAGCCAGTGGCCTCGGGCCCTGTTGGGTGACATACTCTCTCTGTCCCCTTGGTCCTATGTGGCCACCTTTTCAGCAATTTTGTGTAGTTGTGGCTGCTGCGGCCGGTTTGCTAACTGTATCTTACAGTCTTATCCACTAGTCTGGGGCCAGTCCCCTCTGTGGCCTAGCTCCTCCAGCTAGTCCCTCCGGGCAGTCACTGGAACGGGGTCCCTTCAGCCAGGGCTCCATGGCGACCCGAGGTAGTCCCACTTCCCTGGACAGAGCCTCCCTTCAGAGATCCTTCCTCCTCGCTGGAGCTTCTCTCTCTACTCCTTTCTCTGGGACGAGCTTCTCCGGCTCCAGTCCCCAGGACGTCTCTTCCTCCCACTCCTGCTGTCTCCAACGGCTCCCTCCAACTGAACTCCTCACCCCTTTGCTCTCCTTCCTTCCTGTTCTTCCCCTTTTTATCTCTGCACTTACTTCCAGTTGCTCCCCTACTCCTCTTCCTCCACCCACACCCTCTACCCAGCCGGTAATGGGGCCTTCCCTCAATAGGATCCGCCCATATTCCCTGGTCTAGAGTGGTGTGGTGTTGTGATGTGTGGGAACCAAGTAGTGTTCCCGCCTTACCTGAGAGTAGGGCACCACACCTCTGCCTGAGGTGTAGCACCTTTGTGGCGACTGGACCCTCAGGGGCGCCTCAGTAAGACCAGAGACTCTGATTCTGGCTATATAACACTTACTCCTCAACTAGGTGTAATTTTTGATCTAGCAAGTTGTCAATATAGCTTTCCATAGACAGATGTCTGAACAGTCAGGCCTGGGCCCTGCTATATACCCCATCTATATTGAGGTCACATAGAGATGTTTAATATTACAGATAGGACTGACCAGATTGGGTACACCTTGTCACAATGGGATAGCTTTTACATTTTTTTTATCAAAATAGTGTTAACTAAGTACATTATTTACATAACGCCTGCAAGGGCCGGGGGGTACTTGGTAGCAGATGGGACCCTCCCCAAAAAGGATCTGCCCAAGATCTCCTGGCCTAGGGTTAGGATGGGTATTGGGTGCAGGTGTTCGTGTGTCTGGAGTTTGGGTCCCCTCCTTACATGGGAGCCATAGGGCTTAGATGCAGTACCTCTGTGGCGACCAGACTGCAGGGGCGCCACAGAGGTACTGCACACTTACTTATGGCTGTTAAATTGCCATAGTGTGAACATGCACCTTCATTTTAATAATAATAATAATAATAATAAAAATAACAATATTAATCTTTATTTTTATGGTGCCAACATATTCCACAGCACTTTACAATTCATAGGGGACATATACAAACAGTCATAAGTAACATTTATCAAAGAATACAATAATTAAAGCAAAATAATGACAGCCCTGCTCATAAGAGCTTACAATCTACAGTGAGGTATTGTGACACAAAGAACTGGGGCTTATTTACAATGATGGTGCAGCCAACTTAAGGAAGTGGGGAATAGATAAAAGCTGCATGAGTGGCCTCCAGCCTTTCTTTGTAAAGCTTTTGAGTCTGGTGGGGTGAATACCCTATATCTGAGTGACTTTGACTAGGGGATGTGATAGGTCGCCCTAAAGAGATGTGCCTGAAACTATGTAAATTCTGGATAGACCTAATTTCTTGGGGTAGAGCATTCCAGAGAGTTGGTGCAGCTCGGGAAAAGTCGTGGAGCCGTGAATTGGAGGTTTGGTTTAGTGCAGATGTTAGTCTAAAGTCGCTTCCAGAGCCAAGAGAATGGGTGGGGTGTTAGGCATAGATGATGGTGGAGAGGTAGGGAGGTGCTGTACTGTGAAGAGCTTTGTGAGTGAGAACAAGCAATTTGAATTGGATCCTATAGTGTATGGGTATCCATTGCAATGACTGGCACAGAGTGGAAGCATCCGAGTAACGGTTAGCCAGATAGGAGACCCTGGCTACAGCATTAACAATGGACTGGAGAGGGGAAAGCCTAGTGAGGGAGAGGCCAATTAATAGAGAATTACAATAATCAGGGTGGGAGTGGCTCAGGGCCATGGTGAGGGTATTTGTTGTTTCAATTGTACCAACATATGGTCTGGTTAGTTTCCTTGCATTCGCTGTATTTCTTGTACATTGTACAAACAGGGTGTGGTTCCCCTTTTTGAGCTGGCACTTAGTCCATATAGCTTTCCATGGGCACTTTGTTTCCTCGTTTAATTTTTAAAACTTTAAAGTAACAGAATAATTAGTATTTCTCAGAAGTTTACACTGATTCACATGCAGGCTTGGACTCGTTGACCGAAATCGGAGAATCCCCTAGTGGGCCCCACTGTAGGACTGACACTGGGAAGAGATGGAAGGCTCCTCCAGATACTACCCTAGTACAGTTTCACTGCTGAGCTAATCTGCATCCATAGAAACACACTCCCTCCTTCTCCTCATGTGCTGGTGCTAGATAATGGAGTCCTATGCAGGATAGGTGCCAATGATAGTCCCCCTATACTTTCTATGGGGATTACCGCAACCGCGCCGCAAGTGCAGCGGTTATGCGGCAATCGCGGCAGATGCGTTTTTTTCACCGGATCTGCCGCGATTTCAAATAAACGCTGATGTGAAAGGGCCCTAACACAGATATTAGTTTGACTCTAATACCTAGTGCCAGCACAGCATGAGATGAAGGGAGTGAGCTGCAAGGATGCAGATTACCAGAACGATGAAAAGCTTTGCTAAATGATACCTCTTCTGCAGAGGTGCCAGCATGTGACTTAAATGTGAGCAAAGGGTCTGATACTTATGACCATGTGATATTTCAGTTTTTCTTTTTTAATAAATTTGCAAAAATTTCTACATTTCTGTTTTTTTCAGTCAAGATGGGGTGCGGAGTGTACATTAATGAGAAAAAAATGAACTTTTTTGAATTTACCAAATGGCTGCAATGAAACAAAGAGTGAAAAATGTAAAGGGGTCTGAATACTTTCTGTACCCATTGTATATATGCTATATATATAGGAAAGGGAACACTCTGCTATATATGCTATATGTAGGAGGGGGGGAACTAGGCTATATAGCCTATATGTGGAGGAGGGGACAAGGTTATATAGGCTATATGTAGAAGAGGAGACTAGGCTATATACTGTAGATGTGGTATCCCAGTACCTATTTTACTGCTGCTGTGTGACACAGTTGTTGTGTGGTAGTAGATTTGTGTGCCAGAATTACTTTGTGCACTGTGAGTTAGGAAATCTTTCATATACGCTGCGTGTGATGTCCGTACACTGAGGACAGATAGATGTATATTCTTCATTGTACTGTGCTGCCATCTAGTGGTTAATGTGTGTGTATAAAAGTTACATCATTCTCCTCATAAGTAGCTGCCATAGCACCAGTGGTAGGAGCCTCCACCTCAGGCCTCTCACACTAACTGGAGCTGGTTTCACCAGGTTTCTAGTCAGTGTAGTCAGGACTCGAGAGAGGGAGGAAGCACTACTGCTCCCAGGATCTTTATCCCAGTCCATGCTGAGGAGACATCATTCTCTCCATATAAAGGAGTGAAGCTTCTTACAGCCAGGAGAGATGAGGCTGAACAGGTGCCTCCTGCTGGTTTTCTATTGACCGCCAACCAGAACCAGAGCATCGTGATTTTCATGTCACAAGCTTTGTGTGCCCGACCTCCCGCAATAGAGGACGGTAGCGTCAAAACCGTGAGTAGCTCCATACCACTAGTGTATCGCCACTAGTGTTATTCCCTTCAGTAAAGTGTTATGTTTACAAGTCTGGCTGCTTGTAATTGCACAAACATCACGGGCATTACAACTCCTGCACCCAGACATCATCACTGCAGGAGCCCCCAAAGTCATATACAACACTTGCACCCACACATCACCAGTACAGGAGTGCCCCCGGGGGTCATAGACAACACCTGCACCCAGACATCACCACTACAGGAGCCCCCGAAGTCATATACAACACCTGCACCCACACATCATCAGTACAGGAGTGCCTCCGGGGGTCATAGACAACACCTGCACCCAGACATCACCACTACAGGAGCCCCCGGAGTCATACACAACACCTGCACCCAGACATCACCACTACAGTAGCACCCCCGGGGGGGTCATATACAACACCTGCACCCAGACATCACCACTACAGGAGCCCCCTGGGGTCATATACAACACCTACACCCAGACATCACCACTACAGGAGCACCCCCGGGGGGGTCATATACAACACCTGCACCCAGACATCACCACTCCAGGAGCCCCGGAGTCATATACAACACCTGCACCCAGACATCTGCAACACCCACCAGGGCCGTGGGGTACTCGGAACCGGGCTGGTCAGTTCTTTGGGAAATCACGATGGTGGTGACCCAGCTCCATGGCCCTTACCGTGCAGTTAAAAGGGTAGTATTTACAGGGGATATTCGTGATGCCACCTGTGTTGTTCGGCTAGGAACGACGCTGCAGATTATGACCGCCGGGCAGATGGTAGTGCAGTCTGGATTGTATTCCTCCCCACAGATGGAGCATGGCCCCAGGGATGGACACTGGAAGATGATGGGGGCAGTGATGATGTTCTGCGGGAGGTAGCAGGGTAGGCATGGTAATAACTGGAGGACACCGGTAATGCAGTTCAGTACCTTTTACTTGTTGATCAGGCAAGTACGATCCAGCCGGGTGATGTGCTC
The DNA here is from genome assembly GCA_033576535.1 of Allobates femoralis. Classification (NCBI taxonomy): domain Eukaryota; kingdom Metazoa; phylum Chordata; class Amphibia; order Anura; family Aromobatidae; genus Allobates; species Allobates femoralis. Next base: position 329,552,919 of record JARQOC010000006.1, read on the forward strand.
TTCCAGGACGCAGCTTAGCCAGCTCTCAGTTGATTTGGGGCTGCTCCACCAAGACACCTTTCCATAAGACTTTCCCGGTTGACTCTCTCCCTCGCTGATCTTTCCTGCATCTTCATGGCCTACCACATCCAACGGCAGGTGGCTGCGGGCCCTGTCGAGCGACAGCCAGGCACGTCCTCTGACCCTAGCCACTGTGCCTGAATGGGTCCACGGCTTCTGTCGAGCCCACTGGGACGAGGGTACTCGGTACCGGACCAGGTCTGCTATTGGGGAAGTCACGGGTGATCCTGGTCCGGACCGTGTCCCGGGCCCTGGCAAATAAAAGGGTGTATTTACAGGGGATAATGTCAGTCGTGACGCCACCCACAGTGTGTGTCCAGTATTGGGGCCACCGCTGCCTCAGAACCTCCGGGGATGATGTAATGGCAGCTAGGATGGAATAGTTCTCCGTGGGCAGAACTGAGTTCCCCGGGGCAGTGTTGGTAAAGTCTATGATGTAGTGTGCAGACCTTGTGCTGAGTGTAGTACACTTACTGTCCAGATGCTGCAGGAATCCTCCTTCAGCGATGGAGCCTCTAAGCTGTGGCTCTCCAGGTGGGGATCTGCTGCAAACCTGTATGGAGGGAGTCGTGTTCAGGCAGAGATAGGCAAGGGAGTCAGATTCAGGGTTTACCGTGTTTACTTCTCAAAGTTCTCAAGTACAGTTCACAAGTTACAGCCTTTACACGGGCACACTTTCCCATCCGGGTCTCTTTACTCCCTGCAGCCAGGTTACGTCCTCTATGACCCCTCACTCTGTCTCTCTGTCCTTTCCAGGCTTTCTGTTCTCTCTCTTGGTCACTTAGTGTGCGTCTCTGGACAGTATGGCGGTGACTCGGGCCCCTGTGGGTCCTCCGGGTTGTCACTGAGCTCCCTGTCCTTGGGGGTAGGGACCCTAACGTGTAGTTGTGGTCCCCCGTCGGTTGTCTGGGGATGCCAGGTAAATCTGCGGTCCCCTCTAGAGCCGACACTCTACTTTAGCCTAGCCTCCAGCAGTCCTCCCGTGTGAGGCTCTACCAGGCTCTCTCTACTGTGTCTTCGGGTATCATAGGAGGGCTACTCCGCCTGCAGTCTGCCGCCTCGGCCGTGGTTCTGGGGCCCGGAATCACCGTCCCTCTTTTCCCTCACACTCCCGGGGTGCTGGCTTTGGACGTGCTTTCTCTCTGTGGCTCGCACTGGCTCTTTCAGATTCTGCGCTCCTTACACCCCACTCGTCCAGGACGTGTGATTCAGTCTTTTTATCTCAGCCTACACCGGCTTACTGACTCCTTTCTCCTCCCCCTTCTCTATTTCTCCCCTCTGTCACCTGACTACGTGTTTGCCCACCCACTATATCTAAACCCACCACCCCTCGCCTGCCTAGAGTTCCCAGGCTCCGGGTTGGGTGCTGCCCTCTACTGCTACGTGGGTGTATGGGCTGTGAGGGTGTTGGTGTTCAACTGTCGTCCTACCTTCCTGGCTGCAGTTCCCTTTGTGGCCCCCTGGACGCAGGGGCGCCACACTTCGGCCACCGTATTTGCAATCTGAAGGCCTCCGATTTCCTAGCTAAGGCATACAGTCCTTCCACTAGATTGGGGCCAGTCCCCTCTTGCAACCTAGTCCCTCCACCCGCCTCCAGCCGGCCGTGGATTCGGGGCGCCACAGGTGATTCCTCACTCCCGTGCCCCCTAGGACTCCTTCCCACTCTCCTTCTCAATCCACACTTTTCTCTACTCTCCCACCCCCTCTAACTCTTCCCACCTCCAGCATGAGGATCGGGGCCTTCCCTCCAATAGGGTCCGCCAAGGATTCCCTGGCCTGGTGTCAGGATGGTGTTGGGTGCAATGATTGTGAGGCGCCCCTGCGGCCCGATCGCCACTATAGGTTTGCAGCAGTACATCCAGTCACCCACAAACACACACAACACACCTCGGTCCCAGAGCGAGCGGGTGAACCCAGGTAGTCAGGTAGTGTGATGGCATATACAACACCTGCACCCAGACATCAAAACTACAGGAGCACCCTCAGGGTTCATATACAACACCTGCACCCAGACATCACCACTACATGAGTGCTCCCGGGGGGTCATATACAACACCTGCACTCAGACATCTCCACTACAGGAGCGCCCCCGGAGGTCATATACAACACTTGCACCCAGATACACCACTACAGGAGCTCCCATGGGGATCAAATGTAGCACCCCAGGGGTCTGGTTGCAACAATGGCATTGCCTCCCTCACAGGGGGTGATGTCATGCCTGGAAGCAAAAAGGGGGTTCCTTATTCAGGTGACACAGCATCCAACACTTCCCAGTCTCCAGACCAGAAGGGGGAGCTCTAGAACCCAGCTTAAGGGGAGCTTCCATATAAAATTTTAGGCCTGGAGATGGGGTGAGTCAGAACAGCCATGGAGTGAGTCGATTGTACCTGTGACGGACAAGTAAGGGTAAAGGAAACATTCATTGCTGTGGACATCAGTTATTTGCCCACCCTCCATCCTGCACCCTACACCTTTACTACTGCCCCGGGGACCTACTCCACCCGTGGGGAGCCGCTCCATCTCAGCTGCACGTCCATCATCCACAAGGTTCTGCAGCAGCGGTGGTCACCTATAGCCACATACCACATGAGGCGTCACGAACAACTCCCTTATCTATCACCCCTTTCACTACCGAGCCAGAATCCCCCTTTTTCAGCTGTCCCCAGGGCCACGAAACCGGGTCTCGACCCTGTGACTCCCCGGAACTGTATGACAGCCTGATTCCGAGTATCCCATACTCTGGGGCAGGTCACATATACAATACCCGCACCCAGATATCACCACTACAGGAGCATCCCCAGGTGGCATATACAACACCTGCCCCCAGACCTCACCACTACAGGAGCGCCGCTGAGGGGTCATATACAACACCTGCACCCAGACATCACCACTATAGGAGAGCCCCCAGGGTCATATACAACACCTGCACCCAGACCTCACCACTACAGGAGTGCCCCCGGGTGGTAATATACCATCACTATAAGTGCATCCTCCTGCTTTGACAATTGTTGTGGACACAAGGGAAGTGTCTACCCACTTAAACTACCCACTTCAGGTAACGTGACATTTCCATCTGCTGCCAGTGGAACTATATATTCCAGCTAGGCCACTGTAACATCTGACGTCTCGCCTGTGGCTCATCACATAGGCTATATGTGGAGAGGAGGGACTTGGTTATATGTGCTCCATGTGGAAGAGGAGACTTGGCTATATTTGTTATATGTGGAAGAGGGAGGAACTTGGCTACATAGGATATATGTGGGAGAGGAGGAACTAGGCTATATGTGAGGGAGGGGGGACTAGGCTATATGGACTATATGTGGGAGTGGGGCTTTTTTTAAAAGAGAGCAAAGTCAATCTCTGTTTTTAGTAAACTTCCCAGTGCTGTTTTACACCACATTTACACATCAGTATTGTTACATCAATGTTTATATGCCAAAGCAAGGAACAGATCTTACAGAGTAAAACTTTGTTTTGGAGACACTCCTGGTTTTGACAAATACCGTACTGATGGAATACTGATCAAAAGTTCTGATGTGTGAATGAGGCTTTACACACTTGCATTGTGTCTCACGTACATGAGGCTGGAGAATGAACAGATAAGGCTGGCTTCACATCACGGTTAAATCCGTGAACTTGACAGCCCCGGACCCGATTTTACTGTAGTGCAGCCCTATGGGGCTGGATGGCAACTATCTGCCATCCGGTTTCCATCTGTCCGGGAGGATCCAAGGGAATTCGGATTTTTCTCCTTGCAGCATTTTTGTGTCCGGGGAGAAAAATCTCCCCAAATTGGATCCTCCCGGATCCGGGGCAATCCGGCGCTCCCCAACATGGGAGTCTATGGGGCCGGATTGCCTCGATCCAGGAGGATCCGGGAGGATCCGGGAACCAAACACCTGCGGCTGAAGTTCAGCGTTAGGGAGCTGTCCCCTGTGAAGCGCTTCAGCACCACTTCGCAGGGGACAGCTGAACTCGGCTGCATCTGGCTACAAACAGGACCAGAGGGCAGATTTGCCCTCCAGTTCTGTTTGCAAATCCGGTTCAGGGCTGTCAGGTTCATCCCTGACAGCCCCGGATCGGATTGAATCGTGGTGTGAAGCCAGCCTTAAATGTCTATGTAGAGTAGCAGTAGGGTGGACCTTGTGAAATCAATTCCTCCCATGGGCCCTAGCACTTCTGACTAGCCCAGGCTATGGGGACTCGGGTATCTGGGCCCTCTGCTGCGGTTAAGGATGTCACTGGTGGCGTGCCCAGACCCGTGGCCCTGGTGGTCAACTAAAAAGGGGGTAGTTGATGTGGGAATAAAAGTTTAAAAGTTTACCGTGACGCCACCCGCAGATTCTGGTGATGTAGCACCAGCGCTGCTTCAGACCTCCGGAAGGCGATGGTACAGCATCCGAGATGGTACAGCTCCCTGCAGGTAGAGCTGGCCCTCCGGGGCAGGGATGCACTTGAAGTGATGGAAGTGCTGATGATGGAGATAAGTAAGTTGCAGTGCAGCAGTGAATAAGCACACAGAGACTCTGTCACTCTACCCGGGTACTTTACTGGAACGATGCTGATGGTAGTACAGTTCACAGAAAACAGCCGTTGTTAAGTAAGGATAGTTGGGCGTGTAGTCACAGTGGGATGCAGGATCTCCTAGAGTCTCCCGTGGAATGCCTTCCTTGTTTCTAACCCATGTCCTGCTGCTACTGCCTGTCCGGGAACAGCCCGCTTAGTACCAGGCCCGTTGGGGCGAGCTCAAACCCCGGTGGGTTATTCTGGTGTGACTGGTTTCCTTTCTGACAGGGTGTCTGGGCCGGTAGATGGATCCACGACCTCCGGTGTTACGGCTCAGGGGCTGAACTCCCTGTCCCGCGTCTTCGGAACCGGCGCCCCGGTAAATGGACCAGGGTTCCCTCCCTGAGTATGGACCCTAGGGGGGTCCCCTCCTTCAGTCTGGGTGCTGCTGACCAAAAAAGTGAAATAACTGAGCCATTAATTCTTCTAAAGGCGATGAGTAGCATAATTTGTTTAGAGATCATGTTCACTATTAACCGGTGCATCCAGCAATCCAATTATTTTACAGTTTAAAATGTTTTATATGTTTTATGTGGTTTATTTGAAGGTTTGGAACTGATCTACCTTTTTAATAATGCTTACTAATTTTTGATAACCTCTGGAAAGAAAAAATGTGTGTGTCTATAGCTAAGGGAAACTCAAGATAATACAACAATCCATTACATTTAGAATATCCCCGACTATCCTGCTTTATTCTTGGATCCTCTCCAGAGGGACAGGAGTAAATTGCCTTTTATTGTTCCACTGACGTGATGATGTGTAAGTAATAAAATGTGGGTCCAAGGTGTATTCTACAGGAAACTGTATTCTACAGGAAACTTTATAATCCAGAAACTGAAAAAGACATCCATGATGCGAATAAGATGAAAGTGATAGGAAATGAGGATCATCAGGCAAAGTGATAAGAAAACTTAATTTTGTATTGATCTCAAACATGGTATATGAAGTTATTTTTACTAATCATCACGTTGTATGCCAGTATAGGACTTAAAGAATAATCATCGTTTTCATTTTTAGTTCATAAATCTTTAGTACAGATGAAAATACCGTAAGTAACTTTGTAATATATCTGATCAGACAAATGTAATTATTTCTCTGCCAGAATTGATCAGTCATTAGCAAAATTCTCAATTGAGGTAAAATCTGTATTCATTGAAGACTTTCCCATTACTGAGATAGGAGAATGTCTGTGTCTAGAAGTATATCTAGCCTCTCCAACCTCCATAGAATTTTACAATCACCAATAGCCATCCACTGTCCTCATTGACATTAGATTTTAGTGGTTTCCATCTAGAGCAGTGGTTCTTAACCGGGGTTCGATCGAACCCCAGGGGCATGGTGTGTCGATCTCAGGGTTTCGGCGGAGCCTCCGCCACGGAGGTCAACACACTCCCGATGGCTGCATGTAGATTTATCACTAAAGAAGGGTTCGGTGAATGTGTATATGAAACTGGTGGGTTGGGTACCTCAAACAAGGTTAAGAACCACTGATTTAGAGTTTGAAGATCCAATGACTTTAAGTCAGGTGTGGGGAATCCAGGCCTCGAGGGCCACCAACAGATCATATTCTCAGGATTTCCTTAGTATTGCACAGATGATAATATAATTACCTGCACTGGTAATCATTCCAAACCCTGTGTAATGCTAAGGAAATCCTGACAATATGACTTGTTAGAGGCCTTCAAGGCCTGGAGTTCCCCACCCCTGACTTAAAGTATAACTATGCAGTCTTTTTTATGGTGTACAGGTCCTGAAGCAACCACCAATTGCTCAAATCACTGATCTAAAGTCCTCAGCTCCGGCTTGAGCTGCACACACACAGCGGTGTATGGGTTTAATATTGTCTATGGGTCTGTACATTCACTCTCACAGAGCGGTGTATGGACACATAGAGTTATATTGAACCCGTACACCGCCCTATATGTGCAGCTCATGCAGGAGCTGCAGACTTCAGAGTGGTCTTTGCACTGATAGATGGGGATTCTAGGACCCACAATGATCAGACACTGAAATTACAGATTTTGAATGATATATCTTGCTATAGCATGCCATAAATGTCCATGTAAGGAATACCCCGTTACCACCCACTTCCCCCCTATATTTATATGAAACTTATTTTTGCAAGTATCTTGTGCTGAATTGAATAATAGATGATAAAAGCATATAACAGGTATGTACCAGAGCAAAATGTACTGGAGCAGAACATTGTCTATGGTGGAAATGGGTTGTGATTGAAGAGGTAAAATACATTAGACATATATAAAAAGACACATGGAAGGAATAATGTTGATATGATGGATGTTCAACACAGAACGAAAGCCAGGACGTGGAATTACACACGGTAGAAGTAAAGTTAGGTTACTCCATTGAATAGTTAAATCTTGTTCCCCGCCAGTGATGCAATTCTCTAGACTCTTCCAAGCCCAGTCAGATCATTAAGTCGTTCACAGCTCACTGGACAAGAGTGTCACTGCTCCCATTCTCCTACAGACACAGCTTGATATGGGTGGAAATTAATATGAGGTAAAGGCTGTCTCTTATTACCGTATATCCATGAGCCTAATTATGTAAGGGGCTCTGGGGCTTCATACAAGTGTTGATGAAAGAATTGAGCTCATGACGAGTCACCAGTTCCTAAAATAACTAAATAATGGACCTCAAGGGTTCATCAGAATACGATTAAGGGCAGTCACTTGCCACTACAATCTATTACTTATGGGTTGTATCTCCCATAAGTGGACGTACTCATGTTCTGTATGGATGGGAAGTGGGTCCTCAGAGCAATCTCCTTTCATGGACCCGAGAACCTCAGTCCATCGGTGCTTATCCATACGACATAGGATGAGTATATGTCAATCTATGTCGATTAACAATCAGCAAGACATGGTTCTGACTTATGAGATAATCAAGTGCTCTAGATCTAACTACCATAATAGTACTATATATATATATATATATACATCTCTCTCTCTCTATATATATATATAAGGCGTGCCCAGCAGTCAATATGACTGGTAGGGTGGATCCTACATGGGTTAGCACTCTACGTACATCTTAGAGAACTATATAGAGTTTGGCCTAGTATCCAGGCAGAAGAGGACAGCTTACATTAACTTGAGAATGGATCTAGATCTGACCTGTACGATATGTCACTATTTTTATCACGCTTTGCTGCTAAATGGAGCTGACCTTTAAATGGGTCACTGTTATAGTATGATGTGGCCAACCAACATGCCACTGTCATTACAAGATCTTGGAAATCCCATCCCGGTGTCATCGAAACATTCCCGCTAATGAGAAAATAACTCTGAAATCTATATATAATCTATTAACTATGAATACATAAACCATTTAATTAAAGGTGTCCCTGACATTTGATATTGATGATCAATCCTGTTGATAGGTCTTGAATATCATATCGGTGTGGGTCCAACACCTGGCACTTGCACAGATCAGCTGTGTTAGATATGTATTCAGATACAAACAATGGGGAGATTGAAACACTACTGCTTTATATATAGTGTAATAGATGCTGCCGAGGACTTAAGGTCAGAGTGTGGAGAACAGAAGCTGATGTGAAGAACCCAGCCTATAAACAGTGTACAGAGCTATGGGGGTATGCCTACATGCAGCCGCTAAGAAAGCTAATAACACCTGATTGGTAGGGGTGACGTGTCGAACCACCACCGATGTTGATCACCAATCCAAAGTATTGGCCAGCAATATGAAATGCAAGAGGACCCCTTAAAGTTAAAAATATATAAGGACAGGAACAAAAACATTCTCAATCCAAATGTACAAAAGCTTTGTCACTTTAAAATCTGTCATGCCTCCACGGACTCCATCTCTAACGATATGCTATACAAAAAACCCTTTCAATCTGGCGTGTCCCCATATCATACTGTGCCTGTCACACAGCAGGTTATCTGATTTGGACACCCATGAGAGATGGAGACTGTACCTTTACTTTTTAACCATTTCTGTCTTTTTCCTTCTGCACTATTTCACCTTCCCCTGTATTTTGATATTTAAATGGTTGTAAATGTTGGTGGATAAAAGTACAGTCAATCAAGCAACCTGCCATCCATTTGTCATCCAGCTTGGTCTATGGTCAGCTATGGTCTGTGGATTGTGACACATGGTTCTTTCCCCTGTATTTGGGAATACTGCTGTCAGTTATCTTGTGTTACAAGGGAGAGGTGTAGTGTTAACAAGTAAATCTACAATTATAATGAAACAGACTTCTTGATTGTTTAGCAGTATAGAGGTTTAAGATAGTAAGAATAAAAAAATTGTAATAAAGTTTCTATAAAACAAGTACAAACACAAAGCCATGCTGTAACCTGAAGTTCATGAGCCTTAATGAAAAAGATACAACCAGGTCCCCAATTATTTCAAGTCATGAATAGCATTGGCTTTTTCATATAGTTCCAAGGCCCATTGAGATTGTAACTAATGATGATCAGGTTCGGAGGACCCAACCAGATGCTTTTAAAGTCAGAGTTCGGGGCTGAACATGACACAAACTTGAGTTAGAACCCCGAACTCTGACTTTAATGTTATGAGATGGGGGCAGGGGTCCTTTAAAAAGAAAGAAAATGGTGATTAAACAATCATTACACTTACCAGCATCTGGGCATCCTCCCACTTGTACTTCTGGGGTCGTGCAGGGTAGATGCTAGAATGTATGAGCTGTTTTCAGGTTACTCCAACAGCCAATCACAGATGCAGATTCTCTGTGGCAGCATCTGTGACAGGCTGTTCCACCCCTCACCTACCGACTGAAATCATAGTACTGTAAAAATAAATAAATCAATTTAAAAAATGACATAGCACTTCACTGTATTTTTGATTCTCAGCACAGATAAAGTGGACAGCTGTGTTCTGCCACTCCCAGCTGCCTGGCTTTACCTTGGCTTGCAACCAAAATACAGGGAAGCCCATTCTTTTTTTTAATTATTGGGGGCTGGATTCAAGCATTCTGGGTACTCCTTGCTGAAAATCGCAGCCTGAAGCTGCCCGAGATTCATAATGTTGGGCCAATGTTGGACCTACCCACTATGAATCTCTACCAAACATTTAAAAAAACAATAACGAGAAAATAATCTTTTATTTGCAATAAAACACAAAAGATATCCCTAATACCCATGTTTAATAATCCAAAACCAAACCCTCTGACAATAATCCACAGGCTGACACACAGGAACGCCCATCACTGCGCACACCGCTGAGAAAATTACTTTGGATGTGCTCGCATTGACGTCAGAGTCGGGGTCATCTAAGTTGAGAGCTGACACGTCAGCTGTGAACTCAGATGACCCTGATGAACTGCATCACGGCACTCGGTAAACAACCATAAGCAAGCGAGGGAAGCGCACACTTTATGGCTGGGATCCAGGTGCCATGGTGCAGTACATTGGGGTCATTCGTGTTTACAGCTGACACGTCAACTCTGAACATAGATGACCACGACTCTAATGTCACCGCAAACACATCCGAAGTAATTTTCTCGAACGCTATGAACGGACATTCCTGTGTGTCAGCCTGTGGATTATCATCGGAGGGTTTTGTTTTGGGTTATTAAAGATGGGAACGGGGGAGCGTGACCTGGGAGCTAATGGCGCCGTTCACACTTTGCTGAGCTCCTGCCTTTACTCTGGGATTAAGCAGCACTTGAAGCGGCAGATCGCCAGCCAGACCTCCACAAATACTCCAGTCCTAGCCCTGTAACTGCAGAGATGCCGAGGAACTCATCCCGCAAGAGGGGGGAGCCCTCAAAGGTGACATATTTTTTTCCCTCCTGAGAAGCTGCCTGCTGCTGTTTCCAACATGGCGTCGGCTTCCCCACACTCCCCATCTGCCTCCACTGCATTGCGCCCCTCCACTGCCCTGAGGAGCGCTCGGCCAGGGAAGAGGAGGAAACTCAGGTGACTCAGAGTTTCCTAAAGTGCCTGATCAGCTCCCTGCACAAATCGCTGCAAGATGACTTTAAAGGTTTATTAAGGGAGCTGAGAGAGGATATTGCAGCCTTAGGTGAGAGAACTCATCATATTGAAGAGAAGATGGCGGAGTACGCACATATGAACTAGCTGAAGATTACTCCTCTATGGAAGGAGAGCTTAAGCAACTTCGTCTGAAAGTCATGATTTAGAGGACAAAACGCGTGCAGGCAATCTGAGATTCAGGGGTTTTGCTGAAGAAGGAGCGGAGGAAGATACTGCCACTAAAGTACAGTCTTTTTTTCAGACACTTCTCCCTGATGCCCCTATCAATGACTGTCTTATAGACAAAGCATATTGCATCCCCAAACCAAGTCATATCAACCAGTCTCTACCCAGGGATATCCTGGTTTCATTTTCTACTCCTAAAACCAGAGATGTGATCATGCAGGCGATGCGCCAAAACTTTGATCTACCGGCGCTGTACTCTGGAATATCTGTTTTTCCTGACCTCTTGCCGGGGACACTGGCACGCAGGAGAGAATTCGCTCCTCACTGCAAAGTTCTGCGAGAAAACGGAATAAACTACACCTGGGGCACGCCGGTGAGGTTCAGGTTTAGGTACAAGGGGACCACCCACATCTTTCAATCCCCCAGACATGTGGGAAAGATCCTCAAACAGTTGAACTTTTCGCCTGAATCAGATGGCCTCCTTAAACGACCTACCAATAGACCCAGGGGCTCTGCCTCACCTTCTGAGTGGAAGAAGGTTGGCTGATTGTACTGACTATCTGTTGTCCCCGGATGGAGTCGGGACCTCTCTGAGGGGTACTCTTCTTCTCCTCACCGGTCTCTATTTCTTCCCCCCTCCTCTTTGCTTACTGGGGTGGGGGAGTTGACTCAGGACTTGATGAGGAGTTGTATGCAGCCGTTTTCCCAGCTGTTGATATTGGGCTGGGGGACTTTCTGCTATTTGGGTTTATAAGAGGTTTTGTACCTCTTTGAACCCAACCTCTCTTCCCCTCCCCCCCCATCCTATTGTGGGGACTGTGCGAGGCCTCACAATTATTTTTTGCAATGTATGCAAGGTTTACATACATGTTTTCTGTTGTACTGTTCCCCTTCTTTCTTGTTTCTACCTTTTTCCCCGAGCCCCCTTTATCCTACCCCTACTTTCCCTCCCTGAGTTATACATGTATTTTTAACATTATTTCCAAAGTATGCACAGTAATTATATTATGGATTCTAGTATGAAGATTGTTTCTTTCAATGTAAGAGGTTTAATCTCCCCATATAAACGGTCCCTCTTTTGGAGAGACGTGCTCAAACAAAAAGCAGATGTATTGTGCGTCCAAGAGACTCACCTCCTTCAGGAGGACAACCATAGAATGCATCATAGGTTATACCCTCATGCCTTTTTCGCTAACTGTGTGAAGAAGAAGGCGGGGGTCTGTATTTTTATTAAGCATTCTGTCCCTTTTCAACTGTTGAATGTATTCTCTGATCCCGCGGGTAGATATATTGTGCTGAACTGCTCTATTTCGGGGGTTGCTGTTACTATAACTACGGCCTATGCGCCTAACGAGGGCCAATTGAAGTTTCTTAGTCCCTTGTTGGAAAAAGCAACTGAATTATCACCTGGTATGAAAATCATATGTGGTGATTTTAATCTTGTCTCAAATCTCTCATTGGACTACTTGTCGTGAATTTCACCTACACGACGTGTGGTGGTACCTCCACTCTACCGAAAGAGACTACTCCTGCTGTTCACACAGGCACAGGTCTTATTCCAGGATAGACTATTTTCTGGTGGATGACAAAGCTCTGTCGACCTGTATCTGTGCCGAAGTGGGATTAATAACCTGGTCTGACCATGCCCCGGTGTCCCTTGGGATCGTGCTGGATGCTCATCCTTTGCCCCCATTCATATGGAGACTAAATCGGGGCCTCCTGTCAGAAAATCTCAGAGGAGGTGAAATCCCCCCTGTCTGAATTTTTTCGCCTGAATGATAATGGCCTTGTGTCGGATGAGACCCTATGGGCCTCCCACAAGACGTATATCAGAGGAATTTTCCTTCAGAAGGCTTCGCAAATTAAGAAGGCAAGAGACAGGGAGAGGGTGGATTTACTACGTCACCTACAGCAACTAGAGGATCTAAACAAGGTAAACCCAACCCCCGCCATTTCGTCTCTAGTAATAGCAGCTAGGAAACGTCTGAGGTCTTTCCTCCTCCTTCGTCACGAAAAATATTTACGTATATCCAAGACCAGTTTATACGAATCGGGAGACAAAGCAGGCGCCTTACTAGCGGCGTCAGATAAAAAGGAGAGAGGTCAAAAGCTCAATTGAAAAAATGATAGATAATAAAGGACGTACTGTGAGGAACCCGATTGAAATTGCATCTATTTTTGAGAAATTCTATGCTAGACTTTACAATCTTAGGGACGACTCAAGTGTGCCCCAGCCCACTTCGGAGCTGATTGGGGGTTTCCTGGGGGACTGAGCTTGCCCTCTGTCTCCAAGTCGGAGTTAGAAAAATTGAATATGCCTTTTTCCTTGTCTGAAGTAGACTACGAAAATAAATTCCTCTTCTGGTCCAGATGGACTTCCAAATGAATATCTCCGAACCTTCCGAGAGTTGCTGGCTTCGTTCCTCTTAAGTACCTTCTCCTATTGGCAGTTGGAGGGTTCTATGTCCCCGTTACATTTACAGGCCACTATAGTTACAAAACCGGGCAAATCCCCAGAGGTCCCTGAAAACTATCGCCCCATTTCCCTCCTGAACTGCGATCTTAAGATCTTCACAAAGATTCTGGCGTGCAGGCTAATGGAGGTGGTCCCGCACTTTGTTAACCTGGATCAGGTGGGGTTTGTGGCTGGTAGACAGGCGAAGGATGGGACTAGGAGAATGATTGATCTTATAAAAATAATGGAAATAGGAAGGTTCCCTGGCGCATTCCTGTCTCTTGACGCGGAAAAGGCATTTGACAGGATGCACTGATACCTGGAGGCGGTCCGGAGGAAATTTGGTCTTCAGGGGCCCATTCTCTCAGCGATCTTGTCTCTCTACTCCCGACCAAATGCTAGTGTTCTTGCCTCGGGTTTCCTCTCGCCTGTCTTCCAGATCACGAACGGCACTCGCCAGGGCTGTCCCCTTTCTCCGGTGATATTTGCCCTGGCTGTTGAACCACTAGCGGAAAAAATTTGCTCAGATCCAAACATCTCCGGGATCCCAATTGCACAGGTCACCCATACCATTGGCCTGTACGCAGACGATATTATTGTAACCTGCACGAATGTGTCACGATCAATCCCAGCAGTCATGGCGGCCTTATCCTCTTTCTCTTCAGTGTCATTTTACAAACCTAACGCCGTAAAGTCGTTGATTCTACCTCTTAACATCTCGGAGGCGAAGGTCTTGGCTCTCTCCCGGTCGCTTCCATTTCAGTGGCGCCGGGAGGGAATTCCTTACCTCGGCATCACTCTTTGTCCCACATCTCAAATCACCAGACTGAATTTTGGAAATCTAGTCACAAAGGTCCTACTTTTAAAATTTTAAAACTTACGTTTTTTTCAAAAAACTCAAAATTCTTCTTATTTTTTTTAAATCTGGAGGACTTGGGTGTCAGCGATAGGACTCGTCGGACCTGAAGTCACTTTGTCGCAGTCGACGAGCAAGCAGACATTGGCCAATGTGTGTACTAAGAACTTCAGATTTAAAAAAATAATAAGAAGAATTTTGAGTTTTTTGAAAAAAACGTAAGTTTTTAAATTTTTTCTCATATATATAGCTTGTCAGCATATGTACATCATTGGTAGTAGCTGAGTGCTGCAAGGTTTTTTTCTAGTATATTGACCCAGCATCCCTGCTGGCACCAGTTCACATTGTCTGTGAGTGCTGTGCAGTTATTTTTCTCTTTTGTATCGTGTGGAGTGGCTGGCTCCATTACTGCAATGTGCACCCTCGTTGCCTACAGGTGATCTAGGGTCTAGATGGTATCCGCCCACTTAGTAGTGGGGTAGGGTGGACAAGGAGGACTTGGGTGTCAGCGATAGGACTCGTCGGACCTGAAGTCACTTTGTCGCAGTCGACGAGCAAGCAGACATTGGCCAATGTATGTACCAAGAACTTCAGAAATAAAAAATATAATAAGAATTTTGAGTTTTTTGAAAAAAACGTAAGTTTTTAAATTTTTTCTCATATATATATATAGCTTGTCAGCATATGTACATCATTGGTAGTAGCTGAGTGCTGCAAGGTTTTTTTCTAGTATATATATATATTATATGTATATATACACAAATTTGTGCACATAGACATATCTACACACATAAAACCAGGTAATGGGAATCAATCATAAAACATTGGTTTGCTATATTCAGAGCTCTCACGATCCCAAAATGGAAACAATCTTATAAGAATTATTGTGTATATTATATATTCAACGTTTAGCCACATTTTCTATACAAAGGTTATGACCCTCTGGAGTTAAGGTGCCTAATTTAAAAATCCAAAAGCTCTCTTTCCTTATAAGATTAGTGAGAAGATCAGGGTCTTTATTATCAATGTGGTCAATGATAGTCAGACTCAAGAAACTGGGGTCTCTATGGTGAACTGCATTGAAGTGTCTGGAGGCACCCCGTTTTTATGTTATGCCTATGTATATTTAACTGAGCATGCATGGTCTGCACAGTGCTGACATCATACTGAAGACCACACATGCATTCCAACATGTAAACAATGTAGGTGATTTGACAATTCAATCTGTGTTTGATGGGGAAAGTGGCACCTGTCGTTCTTGAAGTAAAACTTTTTACCCCATTCAAAATGTTATAGCAACACAGGCATTTGGGCGTAGGACAAGAAAAACATCCCCAATTTGAGTTGTCAATGATTGTTCTGATGCTTCCCTATGGGTCGTATTACTGGGCGCTACCAAATTGCGTAAACATCTATTTTTTTTGTCAATGATAACAGTTTTATCTGGAAAGTGTTCCGACAGGATGGGGTCCCCCTTAAGTATGATCCAATACTTGTTTAAAGGGAACCTGTCACCTGATTTTAAGCCCCTACACTATCTCTGGCTGTCCCTACACCTTCCTAGCAGCTCCCTATCTATCCCTTTCTTATCTAAAGTGGCCCTATTAAACATGTGTAAAAGAAGTTTAAACTTACTGCAGTCCCCGTGGTTGGAGGACTGGGTAGGCGTGCCCACGCTGCCTTCCTCACACCTCCGTGTTAAAATGCACGCCCCGCTGAGCGGCATTATTCTGGGTCCTCTCTGCCCCCTGGATTTGAAATCTCCCGCCCTCTGTGTACTTCTATGCACCGGCCGGGCGTCACATCTGGCGCGGTGCATTATGGGGCCGGTCACGTGATCGGCCCTAGTGCATTATGTGGCCGATCACGTGATCGGCCCGGCTCCGCGCATGCGCAATGCGCTTATTGAAGCCGGGCCGATCACGTGATCAAGCCCATAATGCACTGGGGCCGATCACGTGATCGGCCCCATAATGCACTAGGGCCGATCACTTGAGTGGCCCCAAAATGCACCGCGCCGGATGTGACGCCCGGCCCGTGCATAGAAGTACACAGAGGGCGGGAGATTGCAAATCCAGGGGGCAGAGAGGACCCAGAATAATGCCGCCCAGCGGGGCGTGCATTTTAACACGGAGGTGTGAAATTCAAAATGGAGAGTCTTCGATCAGTTCTGTCAATTATGCACAGAGATGACTGGTTAGCAACTATAGACTTGCAAGACGCCTATCTGCATGTATCAATTCTCACGTATAATCACAGGTTCCTACGAGTCACGGTACAGCAAGGTGCTTATCTCTGTCGTTTTCAATTTACTTGTCTGCCGTTTGGGATTTCAGTGGCTCCGAGAGTGTTTACCAAGACAGTAGTGGTCCTGGTGGCTGCCCTCAGACGGCAGGGCATTCACATCGTACCCTACCTAGACAATTTGCTACTGAGGGCCTCCTCAAGGACTCAGTTGCTGGGTCATCTACAGACAACCCTGACTCTGCTGAATGCTCATGGGTTCCTGATCAACAGAGAAAAATCGCAGCTATTGCCTTCCAGAAATAAGAAATGTTTCGGTTGCATAATCAACTCCCAAAATATAATGATGGTAATATTGACCAGCAAGAAAATTTGAAATCTGCAAGATAGCGGGTCTCATCTTATCCGGGCTCCTTGGGTATTGGTCAGAATGGCTGAGTGTCTTGGGGAAGCTCACTTCGATCTTTGAAGAGGTTCTTTTATCCTAATATCAAGTCAGATCTATCGACCACTAACATCTCTGGTTTCTATACCTCAGGCCACCAAGCTAGATCTACGGTGGTGGTTTGTTCCAGCTCATCTGAACTGAGGAAGGTTACTCACGCAACATCAAGTGATCACACTGTCGATAGATATTTCAGAACAAGCATGGGGAGCTCATATAGGAGAAAAGTGGGTTCAGAGACCCTGGTCAAGGTTAGAAGCCAAGATATCATCCAATCTCAAGGAACTGAATGCAATAGGTCTTGCTCTTCGTCACTTGCAGAGACTGCTATTCCAACAGGTGGTAGTGGTCAGCACCGCCAATCTAGTAGCAGTGTTCTACCGCAACAAACAATGTGGGACAAGGAGAAATCTACTTGCTTCTGAATGCCGCAAGATGTTTGGGCAGAGAACAATCTTCACAGTCTGGTGATGATCGACATACCAGCAGTTTACAACATCAAAGCTAATTGGCTCGGCCACAATCAAGTTCTACCAGCGGAATGCAGCTTCAACATCGAGGTGTTTCATAAAATCATTAGGATCATGAGAAGGCCCGATGCGATGGCGACTCATCTCAATGCGAAGTGTACCCACTTCACCTCCCATCTGTGTCACAGTCAGCCTTGGGCTCTGGACGGTCTAGCCCTCTCATGGAAGCATTTGCTGGTGTATGTTTTTCCCCTAATTCGGATGATCCTCAAGGTGCTCAGCAAGATTCGGGACAAACAGGCGGTGGCAATTGCAGTCATTCCATTTTGTCCTCGAAGGGTTTGGTTTCTGCTCGTGTGGCAACTTTTGAGAGTAAGATTCTGGGAACTTCCGATCAGACCAGATCTCCAATTACAAGGGGACATTCTCCATCCAGACCCCCACCAGGTTGCATCTGACAGTATGGAGACTGTCAGGGAGAAATTAATTCCTGCGGGCTCCCAGACAGCGTCATCACTATGCTTGCAGCCACTTGAAGACCAGCTACTCTGAAGGTGTACTCCAGATTATGGAATATCTACAACTCATGGTGCTACTCACAGGGTCAGGACAGGAGTACTATAGCCTCTATTCTGCAGTTCCTACAAGCGGGGTTTGACAAGGCCTAAAATTAAACACTCTGAAGGCTCAGTTTTTGGCGATCAATGTCAACTTGGATGTTATGATGTGTAGGCATCTGCTGATAGCTAGGTTCAAGAGGGTGAAAAATTTGAGGCCTCCCTTTGTTCCACCAATTCCTTCTTGGGATCTCTCGCTCCTTCTTAAAGCTCTTCATGGTCCTCCGTTTGAGCCAGCAGAACAGGCTTCAATCAAACACATCTCCTGGAAGACCTAATTCCTGATAGCAATCACATCACCTAGGAAGATTGGAGAAGTCTAGGCATTATCTTCCAGGGAGCCATATCTCTGCATTGCCCTGGATCATACATCTTTGAGACTCATCCCAGGATTTTAGCCAAAACTAGATTCTGCAACGAACATCAATCAAGAGGTTATTCTTCCGGTGCTCGGCGAGGACCCAGACAAAACTAATGAATAAGGTTTCACCTTATTGGACGTAAGGAAGATGGTCTTGATCTAGCTTCAGAACTCACTCACGTTCAGGAAGGATGACCTTCAGTTAGCAGGGCCGAATCCTGGCTGAGATTTTCAGCTTGGGGGCCCAGAACGCTTGGGCCTTACCACACTGAGAATCCCAGCCCCCAGCTGCTTAGGTTTTACCTTGGCTGGCAATCAAAAATAGGGCAAAAGCCCAAGCATATTTTTTTTAATTATTTATTTCAATTATTAAAAACAAATAATGGCCTTCCCTGTATTTGATTGCCAGCCAAGGTAAAGCCAAGCAGCTGTGTGTCACAGCAGGTAGCTGTCCGCTTTATTTGCACTGAGAATCAAAAATACAGAGAGGCGCTATGTCATTTTTTAAAATGTATTTATTTATTTTTACAGTACTATGATGTCAGTCAATGGGTGAGGGGCAGAACAGCCAATCACAGATGCTATAACAGAGAATGGCTGTCTGTGATTGGCTGTTGGAATAACCTGAAAACAGCCCATACATTCTAGAACCCTGCTTGGGAGACATCTAATTTACGCCTTTGTCTGTCAGTATAAATTTCATCTTTGTCACATAGCAGATTGGATGTATTACACCCAAAGCCCGAGGATGGGGGACATGGGGATGTTAGGACAGAAATCAGTCTAATTACTCAGGGTTGCAGCTCATGTGCTAAGGGTGGAGAAGGGACAAGAAATCTTGGCAGCAGCTTTTTTTTATTACATGATGTCATATTAAAGGGAATCTGTCACCTAATTTTTTATTATTTCATCTGATATATGATATGATATCATGATCCTGGGGTCACACAGGGGTTAACAGATTTTCATGATAGGCTTTAGAGATTATCACCATGAAATGGTGTATGGACAGAGACCCTGATTCCTGATGGTGTGTCGCTAATTGGGTTGCTTGCCGGAGTTTTTATAAAATCACAGGTTGTTTTTTGCATCAGATCTACTAATTCTCTGAAAACCATGACCCTGCCCACATCATTGATTGGCAGCTTTCTATATACTGCTCATAGGCAGAAAGCTCATGAATATAGATAACTAGTCCTCTAATGATCATTTTCTGGTGATAAAACATAGATAAGGTATTACACCAAGCAGATCAGCAACTGACACATAACTGCCCAGAAACCATTTTGGTTTGCTCTCATGAATCAAATTGCAAAAAAAAAAATTGGATTATGTATGAACCTGAAATTTTGATGAAATTATGCAGGATAACACCACATATCATTCTAATTGTTGAAGGTTATGGGCCTTAGGAGCAATATATGTGTTCCCCAAGTGTGTTTCTTGGCGAAGCCCTTTGATTTTCAGTTTGAGGCCTCCCACGTTCCCCTCCCATCATCGATGGAATGTACAAGTTCCCTTAACAGCTGTGAGGGAATCATCAGAGGCAGGAGGAATTCCTGGCCACAGCCTGGCAGTGGGGGAGAGGGAAATTACAACCAAATATCAATTCTCACACTGCTTTAAATATCTGTGTAGCATTACATAACTCTCTATGCCTTCATGGCACTACACCCATTAGCCGCTTCCATTATTACTCCCAGAATCCTTTGCTCTCGGTTACCTTCCAGCACCACCTCTTTGCCAGTCTTCTTCAGAGCTTGAACCGCATCATCATGGGTGGCTTCAGATAAGTCTGCTCCATTCACAGACAAGATTGCATCACCCACGTAAAGCGCACCTGTCAAGTCAGCAGCCAGGCCCTTGAATATCTTAGAGATGAGAATCGGCATCTTATTTTCCCGTCCACCTGTGAAAACAGTATTACATAATTCACGTTAATTCTGTATACAAGGCACCTCTGCTGCTTGTTCAGTAATTCTATGTGTATCTATATTGTGCCACTCGTGTACTGGGCACATGAGGAAAAGTTAAGACGGTGAAGTCTCCACCTTCAGAACCATTTTATGTTTATGTCGTAGGGAATATCTTTAATTAAAAATGGCTAATAGGTAAGGCAGCATTTTATAGGGATTATAGTGATTATTTATTTTAGCCCACTCCTGATGTTTTTGTTTTTTTCTTTTGTTTTTTTTCCTCCTCTTCATCCATAAGAAATATTTTACTATTTACATTGCAGTATCTATTATATACTTACTAGCCATTGATAGAGGAAAGCAACAGCACTCACCGCGTTACTGATGCTCCTTTTATTCAACCATGACAGTTGACATCAGTGTGGGGAGAGGGAGTGAGGAGTCGGTGGACAACGACACGCCGAATATTGGAGTCCCCGCTTCAATGGGTTCCGTTGACTAGGACCCGTTGAAGCAGAGACCTCACGAAATGGCATGCCATCGTCCGCCGACTCCTCACTCCCTCTCCCCACACTGATGTCAACTGTCATGGTTGAATATAAGGAGCATAATTACTCGGTGAGTGCCATCTTTTTCCTCTGTCAATGGCTACAAAGTTGTCTTCACTTATCTGACATGCAACACCGGTCCCATGAGATGACCTAGAGCAGGGGTCTCAAACCCCAGGCCTCGAGGGCTGCACACAGCCCATAGTATTTGACAGTTGGTAATCAAATGACCAACTGTCAAATTCCAAGGAAATCCTGAAAACCTGGACCGTGTGCGGCCCTCGAGGCCTGGAGTTTGATACCCCTGACCTACAGGTTCATATTGGCAGGACCTGGCCGGTCCAAGACCTTTATACACAGCATTGGTGCCTGGTTGTTAACTCTTCACTTGCTGATATATATATATACTTACCTTGCGGCATCTGTCATCCACTTCCGCCGTCAGGATGTCCATAAATCTCAGAAATCGATGCGCCAGCAGCAGCCATATTTGCACATCCAAGCGATGGGTGTGCAAATATGGCGCCCACTTGTAGTATGAGCCCATTGCACAGTGACAATACATGAAATTGACGACAGCAATATGTCGCAGCCCACCACAAACACCGCCAAAAGATTAGCTATGTCATACCGCGGTATGATTAACTACATTTTGTATAAAAATTTGTAAAACTTTTGTGTTGACATATTGTCAGACCCCAAACCTTTTAATTTTCACCTTTTGCTGGAGCTGTGTGAGGGCTTGTTTTGTGGTTGGAGTTGGAGCTTTTATTGGGGCCATTTTTGACGGCAAGCAAGGGGACTAACATAAAAGAAAATAACAATTCTGGCATTTTGGAATTTAATGGTGTTCAATGTGTAACAATAATAACATGACTAATGGAATGGGGGGCTGGTTTGCATTTTTATATTATGGAAGTTTTGGGGGGTATTTTATATTATTTGGCTCCTCCAATCGAGGCAATTAACCCCTTTGAGCAAAGGAAAATTTCTATTTTTCTGTTTTCACTTTTTTCACCCCTTCTTCCAAGAGACATAACTTTTTTTATTTTTTCGGTCCACATATTATAGTAGCTGTAATTCGTATAGCAAAACTGCCACATTAACTTGAATAAAAACAAAATCAAAAGCAAGAGCCAGCACCCGATAGAATAAGCATATTACGTAGGTGCACATGAACATTGTTGCTACACAAATATACCCTAGAATATAGAGGTGAAGAAATAGTAACATGTACTTAGTTGACATTTTTTTTATCAAAAAAGCATAATAGCTATTCCACTATGACAAGTTGTACCTAAATCATGATGGTCCCTAACTTTGGGGACTCACCTCACCTGTAGACTGTGAGCCCTCTTCGACAGGGTCTCCACCCCTCCTGTATCTATAAGACTTGATTGTCTATATTTACTGAATTTATCTGTGTTCTCCCCTCTTCATAAATAATAATAATAATAATATGTGCCAGTGCCAATAAAGCATCAAAAAAGACAGGGCCAGGGCAGGACCAGTGTCTATTTACTTTTAAAATCTGTCGGTCGAAAGATGAGTAGATAAGGTGCACAGCGCAAGGGGGCCACCAAATACCCAAATCTACTAAGCACAAAAAAGAGGTATCAACAGAATGGACTTAAGCAGGGCTTAAGCAGGGCTAAGCTCTCGTCCCGGGGTAGCAGAAACCTAGCTTGAGGGACCCATAAGCGAGGGTCTGAGGTAGTCGAAGAGAGCCTGGGCAATGGAGCGGTGTCGAGCTCACTCCAGCGTAGAGCGTCAAATCCGGACACTGGAGTCTGAGGCTGTACAGGGCCTAACGACCTGGTAGCCAATACCGGAGGGTGGGAGATTCCAAGTCTCCCAGCCACACCACAGTGTCTGCAGGCAAAGCAGCATGGAGAGTCCAGGAGCAGTCGCCAGAGAAGTGGGGCTGGAAAACGGCTCAAGCTGCCTGCCATACCGGCACAACGCAGGAAGAGAGAGAGAGGGCCGCAGCTCAGCTTTAGGCAGCAGCAGGGACCTGCTGAAAGAGTGCAGTAGGGAGGCCTCAGAACTTGCAGGGTGAGGAGAACCCCGAGTTGCTTCCAGGCTGCATGGACTTCAAGTAACATCACCTGTCAGTGTCCCGGCTTGCACCTGTACCACCAGTAAAGGACCTGAGGAAACAAAAACTGTGAGTCTGTCTGTTACTTTGCATCCTCCGTCCTGCATCCCAATGGCCTTCCAACGCCATAGACTTTCCTGGTTGCCCTGGGGATACGCTCCACCTGTGGGGAGCTATACCACCGTAGCTGCCCATCCATCATCCCCAGTGGTCCCATCTGGCAGCTTCAGCCCAAATAGCCAAATACAACGGGTGGCGTCACGATCCTTTATCCCTAAATCATTTCCCACACATTTTTAGCAACTCCGCAGGGCCACGGAGCCGGTTCTCAGCCTCCGTGCGTCCCCCAAGATACCGAACTAGCCCGGTTCCGAGTACCCCATGGCCCTGGGTGCGAGTCACTCTCTACGCTCCTACTGTGTCCTCATCCATCCCTTGTAGACTGTGAGTCCTCGGGGCAGGGTCATCTATCCTCACCTACTGTATCCGCACCCATCCCTTGTAGATATGGCGCCCCGCAACGAGTGCGTCACAGGAGTGTATTGCAGCCCAGACAGCAGCAGCAATATTCTCTGACTAAGCAATGACATGGTTAAAACTCAGAGCTCCATACCCTACATGCATCACCAGCATAGAGGGCCAATAAGGTCCTGGTGGGCGGAGTGTAAAGGTAGTGTGTAGTGGAGAAGTTAGTGCAGAAAGTCAGTAAGACCGAGATCTGCAATGTAGGAGCAGGAGGAAGCAGACATGGCCAGGAGGAACGTAGGAGAGGGGGCCCTGCACAGTTCCGTGCAGCCCCCGGACCACCTCCGGTTGGCGCCAATGCTTGGTGCCCTGAAACCGGACCCTGGGCAACCATATGCGGGTCAAACTACACCCGTGCCCATCTACAACCAGATTACTGGTTCCGAAGCTAGGAGTCGTTTATCACTTCAATGCAAACCAGGAGTAGAGGGACGCTCTCCAGGAGCACCCCACCACCGCCGCACACAGAGTCGTCTTGCCAGCAGAGTACTTACCAAAAGGACCCAAGGCTCCCCACACAAACCAGTCAGAATTCACCGGTAGGGAAATTGAAGCAGCCTCCTTGTACCCGACCTAGGCACTCAAAGGCGATAACGGCAACACACCTAGAACAAGTTAGAATGGAGGAACACCGCAGAGCTCTGAGAAACACTGGTCATTGCTGAGTCCACCCGGTCCGTTACCCGTTAACTGTATACCATGTATCACCTGCTGGTTACAGTAAAGTACCCGTTACAGAGACTATCAGTGTCCGTGCCTTTTTCAGAACTGTCCATCTCTGCATGCTAGAACTGCAGCTGCCTCACAACATCTTGTGCAGCTCCAGGCTCCGGGGACTGCCGCTCGTCCTGTGGGGAGCGTTCCATCTTGCTGCATCCCATCCCCCGGAGGCCTCAGCAGCGCTGGTGAACTCATCGGAACTCTAACAGGTGGCGTCACGACAGAATCAATTAACCCCTTACTGTTCAGCCAATATGTTCATCTGGACCACCGGGCCCCCACAGCCGCAGGCGCGGTTTCCGTGACAAGGAGAAGACACAAAACGCCTGCTCTGTGAAGACCCCGGCTACGGTGAGTCATAGACTGTGAGCCTTCACGGGCAGGGTTGTCTCTCCTTACCTACTGTGTCCTCATCCATTCCTTGAAGACTGTGAGCCCTCTTGAGCAGAATCATCTCTCTTCACCTACTCTACGATGACTCATCCCTTGTAGACGGTGAGCCCTCACGGGTAGGGTCCTCTCTCCTGCGGTACCTGTGTGTACTTTGTATTGTTGATAATTATTGTACTTGTCTATGTATGCCCCTTTTCACATGTAAAGCACCATGGAATAAATTGCGCCTTCAATAATAAATAATAATTATTTACTACAGACTGTAAAACATGAAATAGAAAAATAATCACTTGAACAAAAAGGGACTGCAATATCAAACATGGCCCATGGACAAGAATGGCACTGTGGTTTAAAAAGAAAATAATGTGCTGCAATGCTATGTTGTTATATGTTTAATCGTTAGTCATAGAATTAGTTTTTTTACCACTTAATATTCCTTTTAAAATAATAAGTAGAGGATTTGTACACAAAGCTGAGGGCAGTGCCGATGCTAAATTTATCTCTGTATGCAAAGTACTTAAAAGGCTCTAACTACTCTTCCGAAAAATGCAGAGCAAATTACAGCTATTTGATATGAAAGCATTTTTTCTATATTAATATTTAAGAGCATCATTAATATTTAAGATACTGACGGCCCAAAGAAACATAGTATGCCCAGATTTACAGTGGCCTTGATTCTAGCTGACACTCATTAGGCATGTCACAAGTATCAGAGCACAATGGCGCTTACATGGACAAACCACTTACACTGCAGATCTCTGTCACGTTCAGTATGACATGCGGCTCTGCACAGTGACCGCCGTCCTGAGCATGCCATTGCCATGTAAGAGCAGCTGACCTTTCAAAATGTCAGGATCATTACTTCCCTATGGTCTCACCCCTTACAGAGGGCTCAGAACCAGGGTATGATTTTTCATATATTATTAGGGGTATTTCACCTTTGGTGTCCTAGATTGTCACAGAAGCAAGGGTTAAAATGAACTAAAAGGGATCTATGCCTTCAAAATTATAGCAAAATGCAGAGCATTTGTAGTGTCCTGGAAAGCCAATCCTAGTTCCCATAGCTACATTACAAATGAAATTGGTGTTGGATATAGACAAAACGATGTGCTGTATATATATCTGTCCTTATGCCCTAACCAATATTAGGCCACGTGCACATGTTGAGTATTTAATGAGTTTTTTACCTCAGGATTTGTAGCCAAAACCAGGAGTGGGTGATAAATACAGAAGTGGTGCAGGGGTTTCTATTAGACTTTTCCTCTGATTGCTCCACTCCTGGTTTTGTCTACAAATCCTGAGGTAAAAAACTCATCAAATACTCAGCGTGTGCACATGGCCTAAGTGTCAGCCATATTATTGCCATAACCTAACCTAACCTACCGTGTTTGTGCTGCGTTTGATACAGACTCAGCAAAAATAAGGGGACACATAAAGACAGACTTCAATGGTACAGAAATAAGCATGCGTTTTTTTGGCATAGCGCATGAATCCAGCATCCATGCACAGATTATCCTTTTATTAGTACTTCTTTATTTAACAAATATGGCTCTCATACCATGCTTCAGCAGGTGAGGTTCACGTCACATCCCACATTGCCGACCCAACCTGAATACTGCAGGATCGTGGGTGTGAGATTACACACCAAAGGCCCACACTGTGGCTGTGTAGAGGTGCACAACCACGAAAGGTGAGTGATCTCACAACCCTCATCCTCTAGAATCCTCACTAGACCACCAGGTACACACAAGGGTGCCTCTCTGTATGTTTTATTTTTAACACACAAATGCAGACTGACACACATGGAATTACCCATCTGTTTGTGGTGCTTTCTTCTGGGGTTAGAATAAAGTCTATGTAAAAACTCAGCCCAAATACGGGATATTAATAAAAAGCAGACGATTTCTGCACCCAAAACGCAGCAGCCAAAAAAACATTTGGGCACAGCTTTTGCAAAATCACATTGACTTTCATTACAAAGCTGTGGGTGTTGTGTTTGTGGTGCAGAAATGCAGCAAAAAAATACAGCAAAAATGCATAGTGCAGCGCTGGGGTCCTGGGATCAAATCCCACTAATAACAACATCTGCAAGGAGTTTGTATGTTCCTACGGTGTTTGCATGGGCCCACTTCAGGCTCGCCACACACACACCTCAAAGACATACACTGATAGGGAATTTAGATTGTGAGCTGTGGAATTAATGGCACTATACAAGTGAATAAATATTATCATTATTATTATTATTATTATTATTAATAAGACAAAAATGCAGTGATGTCTGTAGAAGACAGACTGTTCTTGGATATCATGGAGGACACTGGAGATCAAAATTAGAAAACAACACACAATTTCCTTAATGTTAAGGTCTTTACAGTGGTGGACCTTGCTATCGGGGGGCCCTGGTGCAGCCGGCGAGGACCGGGGGAGGGGGGTGCCGGAGCAGCAGCAGAGGAGAGGAGGGGCGGGCTCAGCCAGGGGAAGCAGGAAGCTTCCCTCGGTTAACCCCCTCCCCTCTGGCACACTGGCACAGGGTCATGGGGGGCGGCTGGGGGCCCCCCTGCAGGCTTAAGGGGCCCCCTAGCCGGTTGGGGCCCTGGTGCAGCTGGTGCAGCTGCACCAGCTACACCACGGTTGGCCCGCCCCTGGGTCATTAATATTATTATTATTATTATTACTACAACATTTATTCCATGGATGCCAAAGGGGGTCACCCTATCAGCCATAGCAACAGAAGATGGTCATTCCAAGTCTGTGATTTTGTAACACTCTGTCTAGCGCTGAGTATCTGTGGTTTATTCTTGATGCCACTGTAACTGAAACTGTGTGAAATTCCCCCTAGTACTGCATGAGTTAATGCCAGTTCTATTGCCGTGTCCTGGTGGATGTGAGGTTAATCTAGCCTTTAAGTAGCCTCTCCTCCAGGTTTTCCTGCTGATAGAGTTTCACTGTATACCTGGAAGCCATGCTGTGTAGACCTGTTTGTGCTGCTGAAGACTTTTCCTTTGAGGTTGCTGTACCCTGGTTCAGTGGAGGAAGGTGAAGGGGAATAGTGCAGGGCTGGAGGAGGAGTTAGGGCTTAGGGTGGAGATCCGAACCTTCTCACCATCATAGATACCTTTGGACTATTCAGGGTTCCCAGTCTAGGGAAAGACAACTTGGTGGTGGATGGTAAAACTGAGACTGTACCAGTACTGGTCGACAACAGAGCGGGGGTTAATTTGATGGATTCTCGCTTTGCTCGGGCTCATGGTCTCGCCAGCAGTGCTTTAGTGAGACCCATTCCCATCGCCTCGATTGACTCAGTTCCTCTCAGCCAGAAGGTCCTCTCTCAAGTGGTTCATAATGTGAATTTGAGCATAGGAACTCTCCACCAGGAGGTTCTGTCCTGTCACCTTTTGGAGAACCTGCCCACTCCCATTGTATTGGGCCTTCCCTGGCTGGAGAAACACAACCCAATGTTTGACTGGCGGGTCAGAAAAGTTATAACATGGGGGAGCTTTCTGTGTGAGTAATTGCCTAGCTACAACTATTTCTACTGTATCAGTTGCACCAACACCTACCCCACTACTAGAAGTGATTGGGAGTGAGCCTAGAAAGGCGAATGGAGTCCAGAGTGCGCCTCAGATTAATGGTGGGTCTAGGCGTCAATCCAGAAGGAGGGGGCAGGGATGGACGGTGATTCCTACTGTGCACTCCAGGGGAGGGAGACCTGGGCCGCAAGGGGACACTGCTGCTGTTTGTCGTCCTGGATGTGTGTCCTCTGACTGTGACCGCAGATATGGAAATAAGCGTATAGGTCCATACCTGAGAGTGAACAAGTGTGCATGTTGTCCAAGCATGTCAGGTGGAGGTGTGCTGCTGGGGGTCTTGGGTTATAGGTCCATTTAGCATATCCGCCATTTACAACCCTTTGTTATACCAACTCGAACTACCCCCAGTGTTGGAAACCCGTAACGTTTTTTATATCTCATCACTCAGGAAACGTGGACTTTTTCCGGACGTGTCCGATTTCGAGTCTGAAGGCCTCTCTTAAAAGAGGGGGTACTGTCATGCGCTGTCTAGCTTTGGATATCTGTGGTCTATTCTTGATGCCGCTGTAACTTAAACTGTGTGAAATTCCCTCTAGTACTGCATGAGTTAATGCCAGTTCAATTGCCGTGTCCTGGTGGATGTGAGGTTGATGTGTGAGTCTCCTCCCCCTAGCCTTTAAGTAGCCTCTCCTTCCACCCGGTGGTGCTGCTGATAGAGTTTCACTCTATACTCGTAAGCCATGCTGTGTAGACCTGTTTGTTTGTGCTGCTGAATATCTTTCCATTCACTTTACTGTACCCTGGTTCAGTGGATGGAGGTGAGGGGGAATAGCGCAGGGCTGGTGGAGGAGTTAGGGCTTAGGGTGGAGACCCGAACCTTCTCACCATCAGAGATTACTTCTGGGTCAGGGCTATTCAGGGTTCCTAGTCTAAGGACAGGCTAGTTTTCCCTGGTTTCTTCAACAACACATGGTTCCTTACTTGCGTTCAGCACTCAATCAGCCAGCAATTTTCATCCAAGACAATGCGCCCTGTCACAGTAGCAAAACAGGTAAACCAGCTCCTTGAAACAGAAAACATTGAAACAATGAGATCGTCAGCCCAGAGTCCTGAACTAAACCCAATAGAAAACCTCTGGAAAGTCCTTGGTGACAAAGCTATAGCCAAGAAACTCAGAACAGTCACAGAACTGTGGAAGAGACTAGAAGAGTGGACCAAAATCACCCCAGAGCAATATGAGAGACTAGTGATATCCACTGGCTGCAGATGTGCTGAAGTCATTCAATGCAAAGGCCTGTACAAAGCAAAGGTACAGTCATTAATTATGGTCATCACTTATGTAAAATAAAGGTTTTCAGTTGATAAACTTTAGCTATTTAGGAAAACACCGTTCTAGTGGCATGTTTTCCCCCTTACCCGAAAACCTTCAAATAATGATCAATGTAGATTACATTCTATCTGAAAAAATCAAGTGATCATACATTGTTCTCTAATTTTGATCACCAGTGTATGTGTGTATATATATAGTGAGGTAGCAGTTTATTACTTGTCTGTCATAAACTGCATACATCACATATTTACAACTCAACATACATGATACACATAATCCTACAGTACACATAACGCTACAGTTCATATAACATATATTATATAACCGGGAGCACTAATTACAGCTCCATAGATTATCAGGAGCACCAACTACAGCTCCTATGGCATTTACGACCACCTGGCATTATCTACTCTAACACATTTACATATAATACATATTCACATATCAACAGGAACATTATAGACATCACAGTCAGTCCCCAATTGCGGCTATGCCCGCCTGGCATTATTCACACTTTTATACATCATACGTGGCACTTGTACATAAACCATTATGATTCACCCATTTATACATCATACATGGCACTTTTACATAAACCATTATGATTCACACTTTCCACCGAGACCTTTGTGACCTTCCAGTCGCTCCCAATGGCGGTTACGACCGCCTGGCACTTTTACTGGGATCATTCCCCACCATAGTTACAGGATTCATTATCCACAGAAGCCACATATGAGACATTTACAGTCTCAGCCCATGGTACGTGTTCCCACCTTATGGAACACCAGACATTCCCCGTCTCTCTTTATGGCACTCACACAGCCATACAAGTCACAGACCAGGTTTTAGGCTACCTGAACTACTGGGTAATCAAGGCGTCCCCAAGGTCTCACCACGTGCTCTTCAGGTCGCCAGCCACCTCCAAGTCTGCCATCACAGGCCCAGACCTCCAGGACAGTCTCCATACGATCAGATGGACAGGTGCCTCCCACATGGAGAGGGCAGGCTCTCCTCCACATCCCAAAGTGATGGGATGTCTCTGACACTCGTCCTCACATCTCAGAGGCTCATGCTGTTCTGTCTCCCATTTCTCTCACAGCACTAGGCAGCTTCATATCCTGCCTGCTACACCCACACCTGATCCAGGGAAGGTGTGAGATGGTCCGCGCTGCTTGAAATAATCAGTCAGATATCTTCAAATTGAAAACCCCCTTCTTTATTTCCACCTACGCGTTTCAGTACCACTCCGGGCACCGTCATCAGGGCATCCAATGCCCTGAATGCCCTGATGACAGTGCCCGGAGTGGTACTGAAACGCGTAGGTGAAAATAAAGAAGGGGGTTTTCAATTTGAAGATATCTGACTGATTATTTCAAGCAGCGCGGACCATCTCACACCTTCCCTGGATCTGTGGATATTCTTACATGTGCGACGTGACGGTGGAGGTCCTGCAGCAGCTTTCAGCTATACGCCATCAAAACTAGTTGTGGGTGCACACAACTAGACTAGGTGAGTGCACCTCTGAATAACCCGAGTGTTTTGTCAGTGTCACATTGATAGGGCACTATTGCGCCTCTGTGTCTCCTTTCTTTTCTACACCCCCACCTGGGAAGCTGTGTTCCAATCACTCACACTCAGACCAAGCAGCAGTTAACCCTGTGTGTGCTGCTGTACAGAGCTAACATGCACGTAACCCTGTGTGTGCTGCAAGTACTAGCAGAGCAATCATCCAGATTGCAGCACAGGACATGTGAGTCATACCGGCCATGTGTTACAGTGCCGGTGTGGTGCCCCTGTGACCAGGGTGGCCACATAGGGAACTGCAGCCAGGCAGAAAGATAGACGGTTTGTGCACCAAACACCCTCACAGCACACACCACAACCACTAGGAGGCAGCACCCAACCCGGAGCCCGGGACTCTAGGCAGGCAAGGGGTGGTGGGTTTAAAGGAAAGTGGGTGGGAACGAATGTAGATCAGGTGACAGAGAGCACAAATAGAGGAGAAAGAGGAGGAAGGAGTTAGTAGGCCGGAGTAGGCTGAGCTGAAAAGACACCAAGCAGAGAGTGACACACATCCCGGTGGGGTTGGGCTTGATGGAGATGCAGAATCCACAGAGTCACAGAAACAATGGAGAGAAAGCTCGTCCATAGCCGGCATCCCAGGGGAGTGTGAGGAAAGAGACCGGACCAGCAGTACTGGGTCCAAGGAACACGGCAGCACTGACTAGCTGGTGAAGTTTTTCCTATTTGAGCTGGAGTCACACAGGCTAGATGGAGTCTGGTAACACCTTGCAAATGAGGGTTACTGCAGACTAGGGAACCGATGATTCACCCGGCTTCCCAGATTAACCGATGGGGAGCTTTAACTCCAGGTTGGAGTTCCCACAACAAGGGTTGAAGGCACAGCAGCAACTACGAGGACCCACAAGGGTCCGAGTTGCCGCCATACAACCCGGGAGACAACAGAGAGAAAGAAACAACAGCCTGGAAGGACTTAGAAGGAGTGAGGGGTCTCAGAGTGACAGCCTGGCTGCAGAGGGTTCGAGTGTTCCCGGGGTAAACTGCACTGTGAACTGCTAAGAACTGAACTGTACCGTGATCTGTGTTAACTGTGAAGAGCTGACAAGTAAACCCAGTGAACCCTGCCTGAGTGTCCGTGTTTGATTCCAGGTATATTGAACTTTGAGTACCTTTTGTCCTGTCAGGAGCATCCCAACCTGCGGCGGGCTCATCCATCTGGCTGCAGCCCATCCATCCCTCCATCCTCCTGGCAGAGCAGCGCTGCAGCGGTGGTCCCATCATTGACCACAACCCGTGAGTGGCGTCAAGACATACTTTATCCTTTGTATATATCCCCTTTTACTTGAGAGAACCCGGGACACGGTCCGGACCAGGACCTCCGTGACATCCCCAACAGTACCCCAGTCCGGTACCGAGTACCCTGTCCCAGTGGGCTTCACAACTTGTCGTCAAGAACAGGATGGACCCGAACCAAAAGAACCGGACCCCATGTGCCTAAGACTCGTGTTCTGGACTTTTCCCACCATATCTGGGCTTAATGGCGGCCATAGGAGCCTGAAGCCATGTGCAGGGGAGGCGTGCCCCAGACCTCCCATCGTGGGCCGGCCCGGATCAAAGCGGGAAAAGAAAGGCCTGCACTGGCTCCCCATAACTCCGGGGGAGTCAGCCATCAATCCAAAGGAGGAGCCTCCGCCCCCAAGTGCACTCACCAATGAGAAGCTGGCGGGAGCTGAAGAGGAAGTCGTCGCCCAGGAAAGGCGGGACAGGATACCAGATGGTGAGCAGTCGCCATTACAGGACACCCGGACGGAGGGAGCTGGCAAGAACCCGGCCATGGCTGAGCAGAGCCCTGGAGTGAAGCTGCCAGTGTGGAATCTGCTGCTGGGGCAGGAGCTGCAGCCCCAGAGCAAAGTGAGTGAAGAGTCTGGCAGGCAGAGCCAAGAGGGTGCAAAGAAAGACCCTGTAATGGAGGAGCACAGAAGGCTGTCCAGGATGGAGACAGGCTGGTGTGGAAGGGGACCTGCAGAAGATTGTCCCGGCCCCATGCAAAGCCTGCTGCCCGAGGGAGGTTCTGCTAATCCATCAGAGAAGGCACCGTGTGCAGCAGTCATGGATGATTTGTACAAAGTGCTATGTGCAGTGAAGATAAACAGTGTCTGCAAGGACAGAACTCGGTGTGGGCTCTGGAGATGCTGTTGTTATTGTGTTTCCCAGCATGAAGAAAAGAGCCACAGGACTGTTATTATCTGCTTGCCTGCAATATGAGGAAGCCTGGAGCTGCACTGGACTTACAATCTGCACCTGAGGAGCTGTATGCTTGCTGGAAGTGGCTTGTGCCCTGGAAGGCATCCCAGATGATCCAGAGGATGAAGAAAGAAGAAAAGATGAAGATGGAATTATCCATAGCTTGTGCCCGTCAGCACATCACAGTCCGGAGGGTGCCAACAGAGGTCCTACCGTGGAAGAAGGAGTAACGGAACCCGGATTCACTTCAGGAATGAACCCGGATTCATAAAGCAAAACAGTAAGTGTGAATGTGATGTGTTCCTTATTGGCCCCATCCCAATCCTGAATGAGTGATAGCCTTTTCCCCTGTTTGTCATATGTTTGGTTGACATTAATATCACGGACGATGATGTGATATGAACTCTCATTGTATATAGTTGAGCACCCGGTATGCACCAGACTGGTTTTGAGACCAGACTGCACATCGAGACTGTGCACAGAACTTGAGTCTGCAAAGTGCTTTTGAACTGCATTTGAAGCACTTGTGCCGTGTTTTCGTACTTTTGGAAGACTTTTATACTTTTGACAGAAAAGTAATGCCTTTTATGTTTTAGAATTGTAGTACTTAACACAGTGTGCCAGTTGAGAGACGGTATTTATGCCACAGGACCCGGACCAGGACCTCGGTGACATCCCCAGCAGTACCCCGACACTTGTGGAATTATTTACTTAACAAAAAAGTGTGAAACAACTGAAAATATGTCTTATATTCTAGGTTCTTCAAAGTAGCCACCTTTTGCTTTGATTACTGCTTTGCACACTCTTGGCATTCTCTTGATGAGCTTCAAGAGAATATAAGACATATTTTCAGTTGTTTCACACTTTTTTGTTAAGTATGTAATTCCGCATGTGTTAATTCATAGTTTTGATGCCTTCAGTGTGAATCTACAATTTTCATACCGTATATACTCGTGTATAAGCCGACCCGTGTATAAGCCAACCCCCCTACTTTTGCCCCAAAAATCTGGAAAAACCTATTGACTCGTGTATAAGCCGAGGGAGGACCCCAGCACAGGTATACAGCCCCCAGCAGTGTGGTATACAGGCCCCCCCCCAGTGGTATACAGGCCTCTCCAGTGGTAGTATACAGCAGCCCCAGTGGTAGTATATAGCAGCCCCAGTGGTAGTATACAGCAGCCCCAGTGGTAGTATATAGCAGCCCCAGTGGTAGTATACAGCAGCCCCAGTGGTAGTATATAGCAGCCCCAGTGGTAGTATATAGCAGCCCCAGTGGTAGTATATAGCAGCCCCAGTGGTAGTATACAGCAGCCCCAGTGGTAGTATATAGCAGCCCCAGAGGTATATTCAGCAGCCCCAGTGGTAGTATAGAGCAGCCCCAGAGGTATATACAGCCCCAGAGTCGAGGTTGACTGAGAGAGACCGCCAGACTCTAAAGCGAATTGTGAGAAAGGATCGCAAGACCACGGCTCCGAAAATCACTACTGAGCTCAATGAACTACAGAACCCAGTTTCCACGAAAACTGTTCGTCGGGAGCTGCACAAATCTGGATTCCACGGAAGAGCTGCAATTAGAAATCTGCTGCTCTCAATGACTGATGCTGTCACTGAGCACTTCCGGGTTGTGGTTGGAAAGCGCTGCCAACCACAACACGTCCGCAATTCTGGGAGATACTGATATAACATAAAAGTTCAAATCACCCCCCTTTTCCCGCATTCACAATAAAAGTATTAAAAAAATAAAACAAATTACACGTTTGGTATCGCCGCGTTCAGAATCGCCCGATCTATCAACATATAAAATCAATTAATGAAAGCCCTAAACTGCGTGATGGAAAAAATTGTCCAAACGGCAAAATTAAATTTTTTTAGTCACCGCAACATTGTTATAAAATGCAATAACGGGCGATCAAAATGGCGCATCCACCCAGAAATGGTATCATTAGAAAGGTCAGCTCAAGATGCAAAATAAAAGCCATCACACATCCCCAGATCCCAAAAAATGAGGACGCTACGGGTCGCAAAACATGGCGCAAAAAGTGTGTTTTTTTTTTCCAAACTTCTGAATTTTTTTTCACCCCTTACATGCTAGTAAAGGTATACATGTTTGGTATCTACAAACTTGTACCGACCCGAGGCATCACCCCGTCAAGTCGGTTTTACCATAGAGTGAACATGGCGGCTAAAAAACGCAAAAAACAAACATGTGATTGCACTTTTTTTGCAATTTCACTGCACTTGGAATTTTTTTGCAATTTTCTTGTACACTATATGGTAAAATAAATGATTGCATCTGAAAGTACAACTCGTCCCGCAAAAAACAAGCCGTCATATGTCTATATTGACGGAAAAATAAAAATGTTATGGCTCTTGAAAGCAGGGAAGCAGAAAACGAAAATGAAAAACGAAAAATTCCAGGGTCATGAAGGTTTTAAATGACACCGCCAGGGCCATGGACCCGGGTCGCCACCATGACATCACCCAAATGCAAAAGGACCGTAACAACCGGCCTGGTTCTGAGTATCCCCATTGCCCTGGAATGGGCGTGTCACAGAGATTCACTATGTGTTAGGGGAGTGGAATATATGCAGAGAGTCAGTGTGTGAGGGGAGGGGGACATATGCAGAGGGACAATATGTGAGGGTGAAGGGAGTTATGCAGAGGGACAGTGTGTGTGAGGGGAGGGGAGTTATGCACAGTCACTGTCTTTTGGGGGAGGGGAAAATATACAGAGAGTCAGTGTGTGGGGGCAGAGGATGCTATGCAGAGGGACAGTATGTGTGGGGAAGGTAGTTATGCAGAGGGACTGTGGGTGGGAGGGGAGTTATGGAGATGTACAGTTTGTGGGGAGAGGGGAGTTATGCAGAGAGACAGTGTGTGGGGGTAGGGGAGATATGCAGAGGGACAGTGTGTGGGGGAGTGGAAGATATTCAGAGGGACAGTCTGTTGGAGGAGAGGAGATATGCAGAGTGACATTGTGTGTGGGGAGGGGAGGTATGCACAGGAACAGTGTGTGGGGGAGGGGGATATATGCAGTGGGACAGTGTGTGTGGGGGAGGGGAGTTATGCAGAGGGACAGTGTGTGTGGGGGAGGGGAGTTATGCAGAGGAACAGTGTATGTGGGGGAGGGGGAGATTTGCAGAAGTACAGTGTGTCGGGGAGATAAGCAGAGGGACAGTGGGGAGGGGACATATGCAGAGAGACAGTGTAGGGGAGGGGAGTTATGCAGAGGGACAGTATGTGGAGGGAGAGATATGCAGGAGGGCAGTGCGTTGGGGAGGGAATATATGCAGAAGGACAGTGTGTGGGGGTGATATGTAGAGGGTTAGTGTGTGGAGGGAAGAGGAGATATGCAGATGGACAGTGTGTGAGCGGAGGGGAGTTATGCAGAGGGACAGTGTATGTCGGGGAGGGGAGTTATGCTGAGGGACAGTGTGTGGAGGAGGGCAAGATATGCAGAGGGACAGTGTGTGGGGGAGATGAGCAGAGGGACAGTGTGGGGGAGGGAAGATATTTAGAGGGACAGTGTGTGGGGGGAGGGGAGTTATGCAGAGGGACAGTGTGTGGAGAAAGATATTCAGGGGGACAGTGTATGAAGGGAAGGGGAGATATGCAGAGGGACAGTGTGTGGGAGGAGGGGAAATGTGCAGAGGGACTGTGTTTGGGGGGAGCGGAGTTTTGCAGAGAGACAGTGTAGGGTAGTGATATGTAGAGGGACAGTGTTTGGAGGGAGATATGCAGGGGGACAGTGTATTGAGAGAAGGTGAGATATGCAGAGGGACAGTGTCTGCGGGAGGGGAGATATGCAGAGGGACTGTGCTGGGGGGAGCAGAGTTATGCAGAGGGACAGTGTGTGGGGGTGATATGTAGAGGGACAGTGTGGGGGAGAAGAGATATGCAGAGGGACTGTGTGGGGGAGGGAGATATGCAGGGGGACAGTGTATTGAGGGAAGGTGAGATATGCAGAGGGACAGTGTCTGGGGGAGGGGAGATATGCAGAGGGACTGTGCTGGGGGGAGCAGAGTTATGCAGAGGGACAGTGTGTGGGGGTGATATGTAGAGGGACAGTGTGGGGAGAAGAGATATGCAGAGGGACTGTGTGGGGGAGGGAGATATGCAGGGGGACAGTGTATTGAGGGAAGGTGAGATATGCAGAGGGACAGTGTCTGGGGGAGGGGAGATATGCAGAGGGACTGTGCTGGGGGGAGCAGAGTTATGCAGAGGGACAGTGTGGGGGGTGATATGTAGAGGGACAGTGTAGGGGAGGAGAGATATGCAGAGGGACAGTGTGGGGAGGGAAGATATGCAGAGGGACAGTGGGTCTGGGGGAGGGGAGTTATGCAGAGGGCTAATGTGTGGGGGTGATATGTAGAGGGACAATGTGTGGAGGGAGATATTCAGGGGGACAGTGTATAGAAGGAAGGGGAGATATGCAGAGGAACAGTGTCTGGGGGGAGCACAGTTATGTAGAGGGACAGTGTATGTGGGGGAGGAGAGATATGCAGCGGGATAGTGTGGAGGGAAGATATACAGAGGGACAGTGTGGGGGAGGGGAGTTATGCAGAGGGACAGTGTGTGGGGGTGATATGTAGAAGGGCAGTATGTGGAGGGAGATATGCAGTGGGACAGTGTATAGAGGGAAGAAGAGATATGCAGAGGGATAGTGTTTGTGGGGGGAGGGGAGGTATACATAGTTACATACAGTGTGTGGGAGGGAATATGCAGAGGGACAGTGTGTGTGGGAGAGATGGGAGAGACACAGTGTGTGTAGGAGGAGGATATATTATGGAGAGGGGAAGGGTGGGGGCATATTAAGGTGAGAGGCAGTGTGTGTGGGAGATATGGATGGAGAGTGTGTGGGAGAGGGAGATATTATGAAGCGGGGCAGTGTGGAGGAGATATAATGGACATGGTGAGTGTGTGTGGTAGAGGGATATTTTGTGATGTAAGCACAGCAATTATTTATTCTCAGGCGCAGTACTGTAAATATTTATATTTCTGTGGCAGTTTAATGATTCTTTTATTTCTAAGGGCATTGAGTCGGGAAATACTGAAGACAGAAAAGACGGAAGTCTGGAGCGACGAACTGTGAGCATGAAATGTCATATGGGCGACTGTGATATGTGACTACATGGAGACAAAAGGAATGAGAATGACTCCTACTAGCGATAACTTCATTTATAAGGCACCCAAATGTAAATGCTTATTTGTGATTCTTTTTGCAACTCATCAGTCCTGTATTTATTGTTTCATCCGCAGTCTGATGATGACTAATACCAACAACTCCAAGCATCTCCTTGCCATTGTTAAGGATATACTTGGAGTTGTAGGTTCATAGGTTCATGCAATACAATAACATAGGAGGCTGACCTGACATTACAATGGATCGCTGTACTAAGCTTCGTGCTGCTATTTATCTACTAACTGTGGTTCTGGTTCTGCGTTAATTTACAGATGGTGATTATGATGCTGCATTAATGTATGGATAGTGGTTCTGGTGCTGCATTCATGTATTGATGGTTATTCTGTCGCTGCTTTCATGTACTCACACGGTGGTTCAGGCACCACATTCATGTGCTGATGGTCCTTGTTCAATTGTAGTTATCCAAAATTTGCTTCATAGCTATGTTAAAGCATTAACTCCTTCACCACGCGGCAATTTTTCATTTTTCGTTTTAGTTATTTCCTCCCCTTCTTCTAAGAGACATAACTTTTTTTATTTTTCTGTCAATATAAACATATGAGGGCTTGTTTTTTGTGGGACGAGTTGTAATATTAGATTAAATCATCTATTTTACATTTATTTTACCATATAGTGTAAAGGTAAATAGGAAAAAAGGGGAAGTGAAATTGCAAAAAAAGTGCAATTACACGTCTGTTTTTTGGTATTTTTATTCACCATATATGGTAAAACTGACATGACTATGAGATGCCTCGGGTCGGTATGAGTTTGTAGATACCAAACATGTATACTTTTACTGTTATCTAAGTGGTGAAACAATTTTTAGACGTATATAAAAAAAAGAATTGCACTTTTTGCACTATGTTCCGCAACCTACAGCGTCCTCATTTTTCGGGAACTGGGGCTGTGTGACAGCTTATTTCTTGTGTCTTCAGCTGCCGTTTCTAATTATATAATTTTTGGGTGGATATGCTGTTTTGATAGCCCGTTATTGCATTTTATTACAATTTTTGACGATTTTACCTTTTTTTTCCTTACTCAGTCTACAGGTATGGTTAATTGATTTTATATCTTTATATAGATTGGGCCTTTCTGAATGCAGCAATACCAAATATGTGTATTTTTTATTTTTTTAATACATTTATTTTGAATGGGGCAAAAAAGGGGTGCTTTGAACTTTTGTGGGTTTTTGTCATATTTTTAAAAACTTTATTTTTTGAATTAATTCTTTATTTTATATTGCCCCCTAGGGTGCCACAGCGCGGCACAGTCCGATCGCTTGTGCTATTTCACGATGAGCTGCAGGACATCGGGACATAGCACAAATGATCACTGTGTGTGGTTGGCAGGGCTTGAAAACCACTCACAGGAAGTGAACCCTGATAGCATCAGGTGACGCACGGCGATCCTGCGATTTTATCACGGGATCTCCATTCTTGGCGGGGAACGGCGCTGTGCCTGCCGCAGCACTTTTGGATCCAAAGGGTTAACAGCATCGATTGGAGCACAGATCTGATTGGTGCTGTTAGCCCCACATCTCTGCAGATAAAATCAGCTGAGATGATGTGAGCTCACCGCTGGAGCTCACATCAAAGTGATGGAGCCAACCTATGACGTACATGTACGTCATGGGTCGCGAAGGGGTTAAAAACCCTCATGGGATTTGGTAAGTTTCTGCTCTAAAACTCTTTTGTGGAACAGAAACGGTAGAATCTCTCAAAATTCTCAAATACTCAAATTTGCATTCATGTGTATTCATTTCAGTATGCCTTTCAATTTTGTACGGCCCTTGGAATTAGTTCAGTATGGCCATGTGAACCAAAAACGTTTGTGCACCCCTGTTAAAATGGTTTGTGCTCTACCATCAGTGGCGCAGAGCTCTGGGTAGGGAGCTTAGCTGGATCTCCACAGTCAGCAATACAGAATAGCAGTGTAGCTCCAAGAAAGCCCCCGTTACCTCTTCTGCGGCGACATGTCGGTGTGATGACTTTATCAGCCGATGTGCGCTGTGTGTGCTGACCATAAGAAGTGAATCTCTGAGAATTGAATGGAAGCGAGGTGAGTAGGTGTTATTTTAATGTGTGTGGAATGTGCGGGGGCTAATAATGTATGTAGGGGATTGTGTGAGGGCTCATACAGTATATGAGGGGTGTCAACATACTTAATTCTACTCAATATAAACAATTCATATTACTATAAATTACCGTAATAATTATAACTAATATATTTCTATAACTAATAATTTCAGCCTGTTGATTTGGCCTCCAAATCAGTCACAGTCTCTCATGTGGCTCCTCAGGAAACCATATTTCCACCACTGGTCTATTATGTATAGTGCCTTGTTATGTATAGTGCTGCACATAAGGGAAAAAAATTTGCATGGTGGGCTATGTACCTTACTGTCTCTATCCTTTGGCCAAAGCAAATGTGGACCAGACCATCTGTGCATTAATTACGTGACCTATCACATGATTTATGAAAAGGGAATCATGTGATATGTCATATGATACATCCGCTTGAGTGGGAGCCCTTGCCTTCAAAACAGCCCGGTGCCCTGGCTACTCTTAAAGGGAACATGTCACCAGATTTTTGCAACCTAATCTGAGAGCAGCATAATATAGGACCTGAGATCCTGAGTCCAGCGATGTGTTAGTTACAGAGCTGCTCATTGTGGTTTTGATAATATCCAGATGATTAAACAGTGATTTTAACAAAATGACAACAAGCAGCTCAGTAAGTGACACATCGCTGGAATCAGGGTCTCTGTCTCTACATTTGGCTGCACTCAGATGGGATGGCAAAAACCTGGTGACAGGTTCCTTTTAATCCACCCCTATGTACCAGTAACTTTTACTTTGTGTAAATGCCGCTGTTCTCCAGAATCTGGCATTGTTTAATTTCTGTTCCTGCACCTCACCGTTCCTGAGATATCTTCCATGGACATAAATCTAATCATGTATGTGCGGTCCTCAAGAATACTGCCACAGA
Source organism: Allobates femoralis (assembly GCA_033576535.1). NCBI lineage: Eukaryota > Metazoa > Chordata > Amphibia > Anura > Aromobatidae > Allobates > Allobates femoralis. The sequence continues at coordinate 329,594,158 of JARQOC010000006.1, forward strand.
GAAAGTTAAATGAACATTGTCAGGTCACTTTTCAGCATGATACTTATATTACCCTTTGTAGTTTCCATGTTATCAGCATCTTCACACCCTTCAGAGAGTCACTGCATTAGTCCTCTCCATTATAAGCAGAGAACATTAGTCCGGCTGCTGTATAAACTGTCATGTAATTATGCACTCCCTATCAGCATCTCTCTCCTCCCTTCTCCCTCTGCTCTCAGTGCTGTGGTTTCACTTTCTGAAGCTACTGTTCTGTTCAGGACACGGAGGAAGAAAGCTACAGGTCTACCTTATCTGATCTAGTCTTCATTTGTTCCGTTAAAAAGGAATCCCTGCTGTGAGAGATCCACGGTTTATCTGATCTCTTGGTTTTGCTGCAAAGAGAGTAGAGAGAAGAATACAGCCCTCTCCTCCCCCAGTGATCTCCTGTGCAGTGATGTGGTGTGAATATGTGACATGCATATTCATCTATGGGGAGTGGACAGCAGAGAACTAAGCGGATAACTCACTGTGATTGACAGATGGAATGAATCTCTTTATTTGAAGTTTACAGAAGATAGGAGGGGAATATACATAAAAGAAATACATAAATAGAGAGAGTTTAGAGAAAAGAATTAGAATATTATATAATTTACATAAGGATTTTTGACCTGACAGTTTTCCTTCAAGAACTACACCCTCTTGATGAAAGAGACTAGAAAAGGGGGTCATATCTCAGGATTGGAGAGGCACAAGAACAAAAGTAAACCAGCACTATATTCAGAAGGGCTGCATTTTACAAGTGATAAAATTAACCTTTATGGAAAGTGACAGGACCTTTTAAAAGGGGATGACAGGACTATTGATGGATGTGCTCTAACCACTGCACCTCAGCTCTGTTCCCTTCGATGGAGCTGAGTTGCAATATCAGACACAACCCTAGGGCAGATGTGGTACTGATTTTGGAATAAAGTAGAAATGTATTTTTTAGTCCTGGACAACTTCTTTTGTGACATTTCTTGGTTTATAAACAATGATAAAAATGAATTCAATTAATATTGCGTATGTCATGCGAATGTGCGTTTTTTTTTCTCACCTAGCATTTGTATGCCATGCGAGTTTTGTGCAAGTGTGCTTTTTTCCTAGGTGAGAAAAAACATGCAGGGGTTAAGGACTCTTTCCTTGCTGGCAGTTCGGTGTTTAGTCCTATCTCAGGTGTAGACTATTTGTGACCACTCCCCTCCACATTAAATAGTCAAGTGTTCATGATCAGATGTCGCTACAGAATTCTCTTCTATGCTGACCACCGAGGAAGGATAACGTTTCTTGGAGTTGCTGAAGTTTTGCCGCATGTAGCCCTGGTTTTCTTTGCCAACTGTGGATCTGGAGTTTTTTTCTATTTCCCTCTGTCTCTTTCTGTGTATCTTATTACTGTATTAATTAAGATATGCACTTATGTGCCTTTGCACTATCCAGTGAGAGTGAGGATACCTAGGGATTAGGCATGTGACAGCGACAGAGAGAAGGATCCGTATTGGGACGTTAAGAAGCTCAGAATACAGACACAGGTTAGTCAGGAGGTGAACCATCTCCACTCTTCTGACCACTAGGGACCTTCCTCTCTTTCCATCCCCTTTGCAACCCTCTGTGTTGCGCCGCACGCTGGAAATTGTAGATCCTGGTGTGACATTATAATAGGGCTAAAAAATTTTTGGGGATTTATTATGGATCCCACTGCGGATTTTGTACAACAGATCTAGAGTCTGTTGCTGGAAGTGATCTGTGATCACAGGTTGTGCAGCAGCTGCAACAAATTGCAGGTCTGCGGGTCTGGGTTCACTCCCAGACTCATTCTGAACACAAGATAGCCCTCCCAGACAGGTTTTCTGGGGTAAGGGATACATTTATGGTGTTTAGGGAAGCTTGCAAATTATACATCAAGCTTTGCTCTAGTTC